>BLKR01001158.1:0-187347 GCA_011170035.1 Teleogryllus occipitalis | reverse complement strand
GGGCGAGATGGTGGGGAGGGCCGGCGGGGAGGGCCAGCGGGGAGGGCCGGCGGGGAGGGCGGGAGGGGAGGGACGGCGGGGAGGGACGGCGGGGAGGGACGGAAGGGAGGGACGGAGGGGAGGGACGGAGGGGAGGGACGGAGGGGAAGGACGGAGGGGAGGGACGGGGGACGGAAGGAGGGGAGGGGAGGGGCGACGGGGAGGGACGGCGGGAAGGCACGACGGGACAGGATTGCGGAGTGGGAGGGACGGTGGGGCGAGACGGCAGGGAGGAACGGCGGAGCAGGACGGCGAGGCGGAACAGTAAGGCGGCGAAGAATACGAGGCTGCATGGATGTCGGGGCAGTGTGGAAGGCGGAAAGCCCGGAAATCGGGGCAGAGTGGATGGTGCGGTGAGTGGATAACGGGGAGGTGAGTGCCGTGCTGTGGCAAGTTGGATGGGGGTGTCATTGCGGCAGGAGCATCGTGGGCGGTGGTGGGTTGGCGAGGACGACGGGGGGGGAGAGGAGCCAAGAGGCGTGCGCTGCTCGCATTCTCGCAATCGTGCACGCCAACTGCCACCCACGCAGTTAGCGACGCGAGTTTTTACTCGCGAATGCCAGGGGTCATTCGGAGTCCTCTTGAAATGAGTAATTGCAACAGTGGATTCCTGCTCTATCTGCTCGTAGTGGAGAACGCTTTATCTACATTGTGAGCTAATCTGTTTCTGAATGAGAATATATGATAGGGAACAAAATGAAGACAAACATTATTTGAAGAGAGAAAGTGTAAATAATACTTTGCAATATATAGAGGTCGCTCTTTCAAGTATTGTTATTGATTCAACTATTTCGTTTTTTATTCCTGGCTGTGGTGTGGTCTAATAAACTGTGTCTATTTCTATTTGTCGGTTACGTTAACGAATGTAATGTAATTCTAAATTACGTAAAAAAAGAAAGAAAAAAAGCAAATCCGTGTACATGGGTGCCTGGTTCCTTTGTTGAGGAACGAATTTTTTATTCACGTCTGCTGTCTCGGCCCAGAACTACATTTCTTTCGATCCAAAGCCACGTGATTCATTTTCTTTCCCCCTTTCCCCGTTGCTTGGGAAAGCCTTCGGCGATCCGGAAGGGCGCCGTTGAAACCCAGCCTATCGAATAAACTTCCTCGGCTATTGTCTGCAACTTCGTGAAAGACAGTCGAGGTTATATCTTTCCCCGGGAAGATCGCGGTGAGCACTTCCTTCCGGCCTGGGGTAACAGGTGCGGTGCGTTCGTTTTGTATAGTGTGACTCGGAACGCTCTATCAAACGGGGGTGCGTGGAGGTATGAGGGGGATGGGGTGCAATTTCTCACGTCGTAATACGAGTCTAAAGGGCAATTTAGCGTGGTTGTCGCCCTACCGCAACGCATATATCTCGAGTGCGTCGAATCGTTTAGGGGGTGCGGATTTAGCCGGGACAACCGTTTGAATGGCTGGGTCCCGGGCGTTCTCTTACGCGAGACGCGGGAACGTTTCGTTTTACAAGGCCTATCGCTGCTAACCCCCGACCGTATGCGTTGTTTTATGCTTTATGCCAAGCTTTTAACGACTTCCTGAAACTATACGCAAGCTCACATTTACGCTTGCTGTGAATCACCGCGGTAGTGCAGGTAATAGGGTGCTCAATGACAGCGCGCAGAGAGGCGGGGCTGTTTTTATGGGCGAAATGGGAGCGGGGAAGGGTCGCGGATGTTTATGACTGGCTAAGAGGGGGGCGGAAACGACTCGACCCTTAGATGTTTCTTACATACTTTTTTGTTTTGTCTGAATCTTCGTAAAAATACGTGATCAGAACAATTCTGCATACTGCGCGCTTCATCATACAACGTATTGTATAAGTATCGTATGAAATATGTTTAGGTATTGTGCGAAGTAGTGACATACGCATAAACTTTTAAGTTCAGAGAATTTTTTAACAAAGATTGTTCCTTGATTTTAAAAGTGAAAGGCATTAAATGTTTACATTTGTAAGTGTTTATAAATGGCTCTATTTAATATTTCTAGACAATGATATTTATATAATCAAAATAATAAAAATATGTTTAAATAAAAATTATTTTGTTGTTTTATTTTGGTGTTAAGGTTAAAGATGCTTTAACATAACGGTCAGTGGTGTTCTGCTACAGGATCTCTTTAACACTAAATTTAGCTACTTTTATCTACTGTCACAGGTGATGATGCAAGCCGTCTTGGCGGGAGCTCAGCAAAGTATTTTTTTGACCTAAATGATTATTTATTTTTTATTTTAATAAATAATATGACGATAGAAATACCTCATCATCTTGTACAATACATTAGTACTTCACGAATAGAGTTAATATTCCAGTGCTGTGACAAATATATACAATGCAATCGCGTTTCAGAATAACCGAAATCGATGGAGAGTACCTGACTCTATGTAAGTGGGAAGGAGGATTTGGAGGAAACAAATAATAGTGAAGAAATTGTCGCTTCTGTCTTTCAATTTGGTATATTACAAGCACTCACCAAATTGTAATGAGCAATCCACCATATCCCGCTTTGAGACGCAGTCCTCTCGAATCCACTCAGTATGGGTCTCCTCGCTATCCTCCCAATCGACATGGGTCGCAGATCGCTTCCTCATGATTAGATCCTAGTTCCCCTTGGTCTAGTACACTTCAGTCGTAGCAAACATCACGCCAGTAGCTCTTCGAGACAACATTGATTTGCTTCTCCAATTGAAGCCATGTCCGGATAGCGCTTGAAATGATAACCAATCGGATTTCAGTACCGTACTTGGTATTCCATGAAATGCATAACTACAGCTCACTGAAATACATAATCACGAAACATGTACACCTTTCTCAATTTGTTCCGTTTATTTTGCAACTTCTTTAGAAAACATTATTCCATCATCCCTTTTGGTGACTATTATTTATGATTTGTATCCATGGGAAACGAGTTTTCTATGCTCGAAGGAAAAGTAGTTCAAACACATCAAATTAGTTTTATATTAATCTCGCATATCAATTATTAATTAATAAACAACGAAGAAAGAATAACTCTAAGATTCTCGGTTAGTCCATTTCTCGATGTATTTGCAAAATATGAATTGTGGTCCACAACTCTTCGCATTGAATTTTTGAGAGAAGATATTTGAAAGACAACGTGATTCAACAGGACAAAAAAACCTGGTAATTGTTTGTGCAGAACTCCTTTTAGAAGACACTCGCATATCGGTTCCAATCTGTCATTAAGAGTAGTCTCACGATGGGTCTAATGCTGATAATCCTACACCCTTTGGAGAGTTCTGACAGAGGCAGGATTTTGGACACTAGCTTTCCAGCTAGGTCGAATTCAGTCGCTGTCTGGAGAATAATTCTAGCGGCCGGCTGCTCTGATCGGTAGTTTTCCGTGGTTTCTCCGATCAACACCAGGCGAATGCCGGAGCAGTACCCTAACAAACGTGCCACGGACCGCGCGCGAACTTTCCTTCCTCTTCCTTGTCCTCTCCTCTCCCCTTACACACACGCTTACACTAACATGCACTACACTACCACATATCCCGGGAGACCAGTCGGGAGCTTAGAGCTTGTCCCGGCTGGGGCGGTGCCCCGCTGGTGGGAGAGTCCTGGTTAGGGGGAAACCCCACTAGCCGACGGTAGGTCGGCGCCGGATCTCGCCATCCAGCAGGGGAAGATCACCGCCATCTACCGAGAACAAACATGCACTACACTTACGGGACTAATGACCAAAGCCGTTGACGCGCTCGAAAACACGAAAAAACCAAACAAACAACCAATCTACACACTGGAGAAAAGAGCGAGCCTCTTGGATGATATTTTTCAGTTTACGGAGAAGGCACTACAAGCACCAACGGTGCCTAAGTTATTTAACTGAATTATTAGGGATAGGGCACGGTTGGTCTTAATTTTATTCCTATTCTATAGGAATAATCTTTTTAGGTCGCATTCTAACAACGTGGACAACGACCACTGTGATTGTTATGATTGTAGGGGGAACTGCAGGAATAACTCGTAAGGACAACACGAACACACACACACACACACACACACACACACACACACACACACACACACACACACACACACACACATCCATACACGGGGTGGGATTCGAATTCGCGACCGTTCGCTACCGTCCTCCAGTCTTAGCGACCTGGGCTATCGAGGCCGGCGGAATAATCTTTGTTAGGGTGAGTAGTGGCGAATAATGTACAGAAAATTAAATTTTAAGGTAAACGCAGTTTCGATTTCAGATGTATGCGTGAAGCTTCCATTACGTTACATGATCACAGCTCTCAGGAGATATTATTGCAACCTCGTTAGAGAGAGAACGTAATGATGCCAATTTTTTTAAATTTATAGACAGTAAAAGTATTGTCATACAAAATAGTCTACAATTCAAACAATATTGATGCTTTAGTTTCTATTAGTTCTTTAATTTCAAGAAGAGACAGAGTACTTTACATTTACTGAACTTCCATCTGTTAGATATGCACAGATTTGGTTTTTCCGACATTTGTGATTTTATAAAAATTGAATTTTTATAGCAGAGTATATCCATTTATCGAAACATATATGCTGTTATCATTCAGTTAGAAACAAATATCCCATACATTATAAGCTATCCCACTGTTCTACTATAAACTATTATTATTATTATTATTATTATTATTATTATTATTATTATTATTTTCTCAAAGGTAAGGAAAAAATAATAATGTGGATTTTTCTGGGGTCAGTTGTTAATATTTTTAATAAAATTAGAAACACTACTTAATGAGCATTTGATAAAAATTAAATATTCAGTTTTGCTAGAAATGTATAACGTTTTATTATTTTGTAAATGTTTTTGGAACTCGCGTGCACGCCTTTTTATTAAAATAAAAAAAGGCTTTCTAAAAAATACATAGACACTTTTGTACTTTTATAGTCACCTCAAGTGACGGAAACGGCGGTCGACTGGGAAGTTCGTGCAACAAGCTGAACTAGCAGCTTTTTGTGAAGCATACTCGGTCAAGTTCGATCCCGCGACCTTGCATTCATGGAACGGTTATGGCAACCCTGAACCACAGCCAACGGCACAGATATAATAATTTCACATGACTCTCCCGGGGGTCGCCTGGGAACACAAAGCACGCACGCACGCACAGCCCACTCACGCACGTGCTACATTCCTCCCTCGTCCCCAGCCCTCCGCTTCCCTGCCCTGCCTCGTCCCTCCTCTCCCCCTCTCCCTGCCCCTCCCCCTCTCCCCGCCCCCTAGCCTCTCCTCGCCCCTCCCCCGCCCTCTCAGGCGTCTACCGCGTCGCTGAGTCGCTCTTATAGATTTTTCCTTCCTCGAAGTTGCCCCTACAATCGATGGGAGGGCTCAGGGCCCGGGAACGATTCGCCGGCGTGGACATTTCGAGGAAGCCGGGGCGGGGGCGGGAGAAGAGCGCAAGCAAAGTGCCTGTAAGGGCAGGGTAGGTCGCAGAGGGAGAAGCGGCGGTGCAGGCGAGGGCAGTCGCGATGGCGACGGAGGTGGCAGGGTCGAGGGCGGAGGGCGCAGAGGGACCAGCGGAAATGGAGATGTTGAGGGCAGCGAGAGGGAGGAAAGGGGAGAAGATAATTTCTTCAATTATTATATTTACAGTTTCAATGAATTCTAAACCATGCAGCACTTTTGCGAAAAGATCAAAATATAACTTCAACTGCAGTAATTATACATAAATCATGTGCTACAAATATTATTGTCAATTATACGTTTATATAATATAAGGATATTAAGTAGTAATTGTAAATAAGAAAACAACGATGTAATACAGCAATGGAAATAGATTTGGTGGTGGTTTTACACTTTACTGCAAAACGACGAACAATGGAATTTATGGCAGCTGCATTTAAGATCTTTTCACTATATGAATTTATTGATCATAACGAGGAAACAGTAACGATGTGCATATCACACATAAACGTGACTGTTTAACCAAAATTCTGAGTTTTTCGGCATTCACGGAATGAATCGATAGTTTATATCTTAATTACTTGTAAGTGCAGTTCTCACAGAGAAACGTTCTTAACAAATATTTGAGTACGAAGAAAATATTGTGAAGGGATTGAGAAGAAAAACACTGTCGTTTAAAATTGAATAGGAGGATAATTTAAAGGAGAGAGAAATATGGAATTGCCTTCATCCAACAAACAACGATAATCTGAAGTAGTTTGAGCGCCAGTATCAAGTCTTTATTTTCAAATTATTCTCCATAACAGAATTCTTAGACAAAGGAAGCGGAAAACCAATGTGTCAAACACAAAACACGAAAACATTACTTAGTTAATGATGGAAAAAAGGATGATTGGTAACTCCAAAGCAGATCGAAATGAAAATGCCTACAATCAATCCGCAATGTATGACTTAGCAATAAAACTTATTTGAATGCTATTTATAAAATATTCAACTTTTGATTTATTTTTTCAGTCACTAAGTTGCATAAAAAATTAACAAATTTTAATGTAAGAATATTTACTTAAAATTGTTAGAATATCTAAAAACTTCCGCAAAAGGATTAACGATTAGTTGTTATCAGTGATAATAGTACAGACAATTTCCACATTTCGTTATGAATCATTCTAAAAATGCGAGAGAAACTGTTCGAAAAGGAAAATATGGTTATAAGATCTCTCACTAGCCAACGCAGTCTATAGTTGTTTCTCCCCATCTGAAGTTTGTGGAGCGGAACGGACCAAAGGAGCCATTTCGCAGAAGAAACAGATATATGAGAACAGCATATAGACTTGACGACTTCGAATGGAGAAACGGAAACACACAACGACGCTGCTGTCATTTCTCCCATGCACTTAGCTCACAGTCGTTTTCGCTCCCTTTTATCGCACTTCTGCCTTTCCATCCCTCTTCACTGGCAATGTCGTCGTTCTCCAAGATACAAGACCATTGATATCCCTCTGGAAGTGCGAATACGTTTCCGTTTCCGTTACATCTCTTGCGTTTTTGCATTTTTGCTTTTATATTTGTTTGTACACTCCATTGCATTAGCTTCAAATTTTACCTGATGGGAGAAAAATAAGTGAAAATCATGAAACATGAATATTCAATTCAAATATGTATTTAAATCAATGCACTGTTTTGGTGAAAAAGGTTTCGCGGGGTTCAAGACCTACGTCCTAATAACAAGTCGTTGGTATAATTTCAGACACAGAATCACAAAATGTATTCTCTCTACTTGCAAAACGGTGTTCACTATATCATACGTAAATAGCAAAGCAAAACTTGAATTAAAATGCTCGGTGGAAGGGTGTGCGTGGAATCACTTGGCGTTCTAGGATAAATTATGAGCACCGTAACTATGATAAAAAGTTGACCCTATTGAAATGTTAAAATAAAAGCGTCGAAATTATTTCATTTCCCGACTTGGTTTATCTAAAAAGAAACTTTTGAGATTTGAGATAAGTTATGAGTAATGGCGTGTACTTAGGACATAAGTCTTTCGAAGCCTGTATAATTACGCTAAAGAAGTATGACACTTTTGTACGATTTAAAAAACATCAATAACACAAAAACCTCCTAAGTTTCTTACTGCTGGAGAGGGAATTACTTCCAAGCCCTTTATCCAACAGTTTTAAGAAAAAAGAAATAGAAGTTTAGATATTATGGTACAGGGAACAGAGCAGATGCATACACATCCCGAAACAATCAGTACGTTGAAATACATGTTACTATCGTACATAAGTCGAAACTGATCTGTTCTAGACCCTTAAAATAAGATCCTAAAGGGATGCGAGTTATATTTCATGTGACACAATTTACAAAATGACACCTTTTTAGAAGTTCTATTATATTTTTGGAACTAAACTGCGTGCCTTTTCAAAAACTTTCCAATTTGGGTTCCGGAATATTTTCAATTTAACAAACAATGTTTTACAATGTGCCGAATATTTGCATGGATTCAACAAGTATTATAAGATAGGTTTTAATAATTCAAGGCCTAACTACTAATACATCGATCTGCTTACCCAAAAGAATGACTAGTCAAGTATCATATGTTTAAACTAAAATTATAATACATTGGAATTTGACATAGAGGATAAAACATTATTCAATATTCCTACAACATCTGAAAACCGATTGTCTTATTCAGTTTAACGATCTCGTTTAAAAATTCTCCAACCTTGTATTGTAATAAGATATACGTCTTTTTCAAATAACCAAAAAGGGGTGAAATGCGATTTATAATAAATTCATCACTAAATTAGCGACAGAAATTTTCATGAGATGCTAACCCGCCGCTGCATACTTCGCAACAAGTAAAGCGACGTGGTGGTGACGTTCAAAAATCGGCCAGACCGAAAGCAATTTCACACAAGTCTTCTTCCTGCTGTTCCTTTTCCATTACTCCCGCCATTTGCAGCGCTCCGCTCTGCTCCATCTTCTCTCTGCGGTGCTGCACGTCCCTGGTGCCTTTTCCCTTTCCGGTCTCCCTCCGTTTCGGGCCGCCCTCGCCCCCTCCACCGGCGCCCTACCTCGACCGCAGCGCCCCAACTGCCTGCGAAGCCTCGCGCGAATAAACTAGAATTGCAAGTTGGCGCCAACAGGGAGCCGCCTCCTACAATATACCCGATAACGGGACCTGCGTTATTGTAACGACTTTCCATTCAGACCCGGGTTTTGTGTGGCAGTTCTACCAACTATAAAGTAATAACGAAAGCGCGAATAAAACGCAGTTTTTTTGTTACAGTGGATTGGGTGTTGAGCTAGCAAAATTTGAATGAGAATCCCAGACACACAGGAACGTTCATTCATCACGGTACACTTTTATGACGAATGTGAAACGCACGTCAGTTACCTAAGCCATCTAAGGCAATAAACCATTTCCAGAATTTGCTTCGAGTAGAAATTTTATAAATATTCTTGACGTTGTTTCATCACACATGAAAACAAAAGTGTAGAGCCTAATTGCCGATGAAATTATGATATGTAGATATGATTTGATGCAGGCAAAGTAATCAACGGGCATTACGATTGCATAGCTGCTTTCTAGCACAGAATAAAAAAGGTCGTTGGTTTCGTGTAGTGAAATCTGAAATTATATACGTGTGTGTCACAGATGCATGACAAGAACTGCAGCAATAATTCACAGCAGGTATTGAGGTTAGTATTGAAAAAAGTGTTTGTCACAAACTATCTGCACATTTAATGGAACTTTACACATCCTATTACACGTTGAGATACAGGGTCATACTGGTGACTAAATGTTTCATTACCAGGAAAATAAATTTTATAAATACAGAATTTCATCAAATTATGTGCTTTTCTTATTGTCATTTGACTTGTTGAAAAACACACTTCCTTTCATCAAAGTTAATATTATAAACCTCTGAAAATCACCATTCAGCTCATTTATATCTGTAAATTCCTGAAGCAGGAGATATTAGCCCATCCTACGAGCAAAAATAAAAAGATATGACATAACATCAAAACTGTACACATAGTGTTATTTATACCACTAAATACACACACACACATACACACACAAACACACACAAACACACACACACACACACACACACACCAATACATAAATAGTTCTGGCATTCACAGACAAAACTGAAGAAATATGAATCCAAATACCGTCGCTTATTTTACGCTGACAAAATTTCACTTCCCACGACGTTCCTCCAAGTCTTTCTCATATTTAAACTTGTGATGTAACACTAGTGCACTCTTTATCGCATTATATTTAATATTAATAATTTAAAAAATTGAAAGTTCACTGAAATGAGACATTTACCATTTTTAAGCGTTTTTTACTCTATCTGCGGAAAAAAAACATTAAAGAAAATATGCAGAGCCGTTCTCGAAAAAACATTTATTTCTAAGTACCCGTTACTTCAAACTTAAATTTCGCCAAAACTACTTATTTCTTCAGAAAATTGTACATGACCTTACTTACAGTTCTTCTGTCACTTTTTTGCATTTTTGAATCACAGAGTTTGCCGGAAATGGGACTGGCGGCATTTTTAAGCACAAAATACTATACTCGAGAAAAACAAAGGAAAAAAATTAACTATTTTTAAGACAATTTTTGAAAAAATGCCTTATTTGATCCAAAATTATGCAAAGACTCCAATTTTCGAAAAATTATACCTCATATTATTTAAATATTTGTCTTTAAAGAACGGATTTTGTTAGAGGAAACAAACTTCAAAAATGTAGAACTTTTGCATTTTTCAAAAATTCAGAATTTAAAGTAAAGAAATGAGCCCTGCGCTGCGAATGAGATGAATTTTCTGCTCAATCCGTGGGGAAAAAAAGTTTAGAATAAAAAATATAAAGTCATATTTTGAAAGTAAAACTTAGACATGTTAGCGATACTTCGTGTAAAGTACTCCCATAAAACAAAATATTCATTTCAATCTCGCAGAGCTTGGAGTTCATCCAGAAAGATTGGGACATATCAATTTTGGAGAAAATCGTCTGAACAGTTTAGACGCTAGAGTTGACTTCGGACGGACAGACATAATTTTTGCCGTTAACTCAGTTTTCGGTTACAATGTTCCACAAATTATGAAATCTGACTACATAACGTGTTAGGGAGAGTGATTTGCTACATAGAGGAACTGAAAATGTCCACTTTTTCGATACAAGGGCCCACAATACGAGTTTATCTCGTAAAGTCGCCGATTTTTCTACATCATGAAAATACTTCCTTTTCCTACGTAAGTATAAATTATGGCGGTAAAGTAATACAAACTCCACCTTGTATACGTTTGTGTACTCTTAAAGTTACAAACTCTCAGTTTGATGGATACAGCAAAGGTACCACATCCCAAAAAACGTCCGCGTCATAGGTGATAAGCATTCTATACAAAAAGCACACGATGTATTACATGTGTTACATCGTCACGTGAAATTGAACAAACACATTTTCATTGTAATCATGTGCGACATTACAAGAAACATCACGAATCTGCAAATGGTGGCTCATTTCGTGCGCATTTCGAATTTCGCTCCCCCGAAGCGTGTTTGTCCCCGCATGAGCTCCGCGCTCTGCCTGCAAAACAAAATCCATCACCATCGCGTCGATCTGTCCGGTGTCGCGTCGCACTCTCGCTAGGGAGATGAGGGCAGGGACGGGGAGGGGAGGTAGTGGGGAGGGGGTTGGGAGGGGCGGGGCAGTCATGCGTGGCGGACGAGCGCGCCTAAAAAGCGGAACGCACTCTGGCGCCTGGGTCGGTGCGAGGCGTGACGCGTCAACATCGGCGTCATGCGGCCGCGCCCCGCTGTCGGACACAGGACGAAATGCACAACTACCAAAAATACAGGAAATTAAAACTTACACTATCATTTGAAAGTGTAATTGTTATTTATGTAACGTGGGGGTAACAAGAAGTAGAGCCGGCGAGTGAAGGTCACGGACAAGGTATTAACTAGCTCACTATAGTTCGCAGGCATTGCCACCAGAGCTACAGGCGTTAGATTTACATTTAAGGGTGATACAAATTGCTCTGGGGTAGCGATACGTTACTGAATATCTAGTACAGGACATCCTTTTGGAGAATTCAGATCTTTTGACAATTGTTACCCTGAATTTTGCGATATTAATTTCCATTTTCTCTAATAAAGCTATTAAATGCAATTATTACAATATTAAATGCAATGTATACATCAGTCAGACTTCATATTTGCTATTGAGATTAAAATGAAACATTTTGATTTGAAAAAATCTTTATATCGTAATTGCGTTTACATAAGCATCAATTATTGCATTAACTTCCTACGTTCAGTGTGAGGTTTAACAGACTTCCTATCTGTTAAAAGAGCTGTCTGACTGTAAGAAGGAATTGTGAACTTTTAGAGATTTGTTAATTAGTGAATATGACAATCAACAAAAAATACTAAACGAAGATGCAAACAAAAACTGTTGCCAGTCAAAGAACTTTACCAACAAATAACCAAAACAAACAAGAAAACAACTAAAAGTTAGTTCATGTCTCTTTGAGTTTGCATAACCTTACTTTAACTTGTAAAAATGTTGGACTTATTGAATTAAGTATTTTGTGTGTTTTATAAATCAAGTTTCTAAAATCATACGCTTCTTCTTATGAGGTTCAATAGTTAAAATAGTAGTTTCTTTAAAATAAAATTTATGTTGCTGTTCCATTTAATGTCTAAGGTTGTCTAATACTGACTATCTAAAATCAGCACTTTACAGAAATATTCAGTGCAGCGAGAACAATAAATATTCTTTGATATGATGATTTGAATAATATGCAACCATACTACTACGTTATCCTGATTTTGCTAGGGTAAGAATTGACATCGAGATGGATAAGGGGGCACATATATTATCATTATAGTCATTTTGTAGTGTAAGAATACGTAATTAACGCTAACTTCATTATAAAAATGTGCGAAATATTAATATTGGTTGGAGACTACTATTGTAATTTATTAAAACACCGATGCATTTATAAAACGATTCTTTGCATGAGTGTTATTAATGCAGGAAAAAATGTTTACAAAACACATGTTCTAATGTCAGCCTCCCCTGATATAGATCAGGAGACTACATACCAATTAAGAATTACATATTTTACAATACATTTTGAAAATACTTCAAATAAGGAAAGAAATGAATTTAAACATTCTGAAAAATTAAAAAATGTGAACACGTATTAAAGCAATAAACCAAATGAAACTTTACAAACTGAAGAAAAAAAATAGAAACTTATTTTTGCTTTCGTAGGTTTAGAGCGTATTTATTTGTCTAGAAGATTAACCAATACAGAAAAAATCAAATAAAGTAAACATAGAGGATACAAATATTGCCAAGCAAATTTTATAAAAAAAGTGGATTATATTTTTTATAAATTAAACAATAAAATAAATAAGAGTACTATATAAAGATATATTTATAAGCAAAATAAAAATGTGCTGATTTCTTACTTTTACTAACTTATTTCATGATTTTATTTTTATAAATTTTAAATTTACAGCCACTAATTTTCCTACATTTTGGTTGTGCTATTTGTTTTTCCGCATGCCGATCTATTTGTGAGTACGCAGAGTGCTGTGGTCGAGCAAAAACAGGGTCGGAAGAGGGGCAGACGACGCAGGGTGCAGCGGGAGCTGGGGGAGGGGGCGGGTCGGTGCGGGAGAAGGTCGTGCAACTGACGCTCAGCGACCTCGGTCGCATTATCACGTCGCGCTGAATTATTCAGCGGCCCCGCAGCTGCGGCACGCGCTCGCGCACGCCCGCCCGCCCGCATGGACGTGCGCACGCACACGCGTGCACGCGCGTTGATTATTTCTTGCGGGCCGCGCGCTGTTCCGCGGCCCTTCCCGCCTGCTGCCGCGGCGCGGCGCGGGGCGGGACGGGGAATGGAATTTTGTTTCCCTTCCTCGCGGGAAGGCTTTGCTGCAGGAGTGAGACATGTTAGGTTTTTTCGTTATTTTAAAGTTACACTGCCGGCCCGGTGGCCGAGATCGCTTAGGCAGTAGTGTCGTAGACCGATGGGTCACGGGTTCGAGTCCCGCTTCGGGCATGGTTGTATTTGCGTCCGTCCTTTCACCTCTTATCATCACCATTTCGTTTCATCTTCATAGTTACCATAACGTTAACTCCAATAGTGATCGTTAATGACCTAGCTGTTTATGCAACCTTAAAAAACAAAAATAAAAGTTACACTCTGAGGGCACTATGCTACTTCCTATCTGGCTCAGAGAGGCAAGGGTTAAAGGAACAGCGAGTGAGTTGAAGGGTTCGTGCCCAATCGTGAGACATTCTTATTAATTGATTGTTTATTTTATGTTTCTGGGGGCGTCCATTGCTATGTTCATTAGTCCTCTAAGTGCAGTGCATGTTATATCGTGTGAAGTTGCCTGCCTCAAGGAGGGAGGAGCTATAGAAGCAACGAGTACGCCGAGGTTGTGTGTTCGAGTCCATCGTAAGATATTCGTGATTGTTTATTTTCTGTTTCTGCGCCCGTCCATCGCTATGGCCGTCAGTCCTGTAAGTATAGTGCATGTTATATCACGTGAGATGGCGGTATTCTTCCACTGCTGGACGATGAGATCCGGAGCCGACCTACACGATGGCTTCAGGGGATTCATGAATCTTTACCAGCAGGGAGGAGGTACTGCTCCAGCCGGGAAAGCTTTAATGGAGTGTGTTCATTAGATCGACCACGGTGAAGTACCCGCAAAAAATACTTTAAATGAAAGAAAAATCTTTGTCATTCAAGATGGTAAGGAGAAAATTGGCCCCGACCGGCCTAAATTATTAATAAAAGAAGGTTAAATTAGTACAGACTCTTATACACAAATTTTCACAGGCATAAGTTTTTTCAAGTTATTGAAGAAGTTTTACGGTGAAAATTCCTATTTTTTAAATTCAATACGTAGTAATTGTTTTTAAGAATCAGATGATATTAAATGTAGCATACCTGACAGGGCATTCTGAGGAGTAACTGATGAAAAAACTGCCGCGAAATTCATGGCAATGGGAAGTACTGGCTCTCGGTTTAGGGATTAGGTTGTAGAAATTATGATACTGTCAGCACTGTTTCTATTTAGGTATGCGAGAAAACTGCCCTAATTAAAAATATTATGCCCCACACTATTTGAGAATAATTCTGTTTCAATGTAAACGGGGCTAATATTCAACGCAGAAAGAAATAAAAATAGGGTGCCGAAGTCAACCTAACCAGTATAAAGAATAGCCAACCTATGAAAATGAAAAATCATGCAAAAGAGGAAATTTATTAGTAAACACGGTTTTTCTAGAGCAACTATTCAATACTTCTATTTTAATTATTTACAAATGATTTTTTAAATGCTCCGTTCACGTTTACAAGCAGCTATTGTTAATCCATATGTGTAATAAGTGGTTGAGTGTTTGACTACGACTAACACGTACGTACATACCACCTTAAGGTCTCGACTAGCCTCTCGCCCCGTGTAGTAGACGAGTGGATGTAATTGTAAAGTAATGCGATGTGCGTGTATGTAAGGAAAAGAGTCGGGGATGAAGAACGAAAGATTGGGCGTGGTCCGTCACCCATAGGGTGCTGCGCCGGCATTTGCCAGGTATTAAGACATTCGGTTTTTCGCCATTTTATGTTATTGATGTGACTTAAATTCGGTGTTATTGGAGCGTGGTGTGCTTCTCATTCCAACATATCACGTCTGACCCATCATTTATTTCGTAATAATTAAATTTCCAATAAGATTTTCCCCTCATTACATCTTCCATCAAGTGAAACGAATTGGCAAACCGACAATGATAACAGCTAAGGAAAAGAGTTGAAGGAGCTTACAACGGCAGCCTTCTCTCTTCCCTTCTAAGGGGAACAGGGAAAGGTTCTAATCAGCATTATGGTACTGTTGTTTTTATCTCATTTATTTCTGCTTGGCCCGAATGCCCTGTGCATCCGAGTACGATACGTGATGTTACTTTGAATTACGTAAGCATTGGTTAAGAAAAATTATGGACATTAATACATTGAGTACACGAGAATTAAATGTGAGAAGCCACATCGGGTACATGATGATAAGGGAGGGTTGAAGAACTGTCGCGTTAGTTTCCGCTTCAGTCTATTGTGGTGAGGATTTTGTTTCCCGATTTTGAAATGTACCGCTGAGGGAATCAGGGGAATTTTGGGATAGAAGCGAGAGGATAGGAAGGAGAAATGGACGGATATAGGAGTAATGCTGAGTTCGTTATGTAACTGGAAGTTAGGTACAAGCCATGGAGATTTAGTGATGGTTCGGAGGAACTTATTTTAGAAAATCTGTATTTTTTGGATGTTCTATTTGCTGGCTGAAGCTCAGATAGAAGAAGTATAGCATACAATTAGACAGATCATTGATTGGTATAGGTGAGTAGCGACATGGAGTTGCAAGGGTGATGACTTTTAGAGTATGGGATATAATTGGTGGGTTCTACAGGTTGCCAGGGTTATTCTGTGAAGAATACTTGACTTCCAAGTGAGCCTTCTATCACAAAGTACTCCTAGATATTTGATTGGCTTGTTTTTTGGGAGCCAAGTTATATTTTATCCTTGATACTTAAGAGGGGGAGGATTATTTGGTCTACGGAGCGTGAAGATTTTGGCTTGACTTTTTGCAGGGTTTATCCGGATATGCCATTTCTTGGCTCAGTTGGAGAACTGGAAGAGGTGGTGTTGCAGGTCTTCTTGTGCGGTATCAATATCACGGTTTGAGGAACATATCGCGGTGTCATCAGAAAACTGGAGGTAGGAGGATGGTATATCAGCTGTGTAAAGATTAAATAGTGTGGGAGAGAGAACATATCCTTGCGGTACTCCTGCTTTTATGGGAAAAGATAATGAAAGAGCTCCAGAAATGTGGATTGAAAAGGTGCGATCGGCAAGGAAGCTTTTGATGATGTGAATAAGATAGTGGGGGGGGGATCCGATGTAAATAAGTTTGATTAACTGTTCTGGATGCCAGATGGTGTCAAAAGCTTTGGCTACATCGATGAATATTGCGACTGTGTGTTTCTTTTCACGGAAGCGTTCGATTATATCCTCAGTTAGTCTTAATATTTGGTGATTTGTGGAAAATAGTGGTTGAAAACGGAGTTGGTGTGGAGGTATGGCTTGGACTGAACTGAGATGGGAGATTAATTTGGCGAGGATACATTTTTCAAACAGTTTTCCTAAGGAGGAAAGAAGACTAATTGGGCGATAACTTGACGGGTAGTTTTTTGACTTGTCTGGTTTCAGAATGAGAATGATGTGGGCGTGTTTCCATTTGCGAGGAAAGTATGACAGACGAAGATATGCATTTAATATTTATGTTATATGTAAAATGGCTGGGAATGGAAGGCGTTTAAGTACGTACGTTGGAATTAAGTTGTGACCACTGCAAACTTTTGGGGTAGCGACAGATAAAAGGTTCACAATTTTGGTGGGAGATATGTACTCTGGGCATCTTGGGACTTGTGAGAATTCTGATGTGGTGTTGTTTACGTTCTTATGAGAAGAAATAAAAGAGGTCAACATATTAGTCTTGTCACCATATTAGTTTTATTAAGATAGCCGGCTTTCGACGGCTTTGCCGTCATCGTGTCTCAATGCTTTCGGCAAAAGTCGGTAGCCTGTGCCTACCGGCAAAGTATTCACCTAGTACTTTGCTTTTATCTGCAGGAATAGTTGCTACGGATGCCGCGGTTGTTAGGGAGGGTATATTGGTTGGTTTGCGCAAGAGGCGACGAGTGATATTCCACAGCGTGTGATCGGTTGGGTTGGCGGTTTGAGTTTGGAAGTGGAGGTATTGGGCGTTAGATATTGCCAAAAGATGTCTTACTATTTTAGTGAGTAGGTTTCGGAACGATTTTAATTAGGGGTAACAATGTTTTTGTCAGTGATTACGTATGTATCTTTTGTGATATAATGGTCGCTGTAATATTGGTGGAGTAGGAGGTATTGGGTTGCGTTGACGTATTGGGGGAGCTGTTAGGTCTAAACTATCGAGAATGGTGTCGGTGAGAGAGTGAATGGCTCTGTAAATATCTTGAGAGCTTTTCAGGGATGGAAATGGTGGCAGAATGCGGGAAATCAGGATCTGAAATCAGGATCTGGCCTCACTAGGCCAGTTGACTTTTTGTAGATAGTAGAGCTGAGCTGGGCGATTTTCTTTTAATGAAGTATTCATGGAGAAAAGAAGAGGTAGATGGTCCGAAGGGAGAGCGATGTAGGGCTCTACGATAATATTGTAGCTGATGTTGCTAGAGATACCGAAGTTCAGAGTGTTTGCTGGTATTGCAGATTGGTAGGGATAATAGCTGGGAGAATCAGGAGCATACAATGATAGATTTAATCTTTTAATATCTGCAAGAAGAAGGATGCCGGCAGGAGAATTGTCTGCTACCCCATACTGTATTCTTGGCGTTCCAGTCCCCAATAAAAATTGTAGGTTGATTTGATAAAAACAGCGGATCGATATCGCCTGTTTCATAAGGAATATTGAGGGGCTTATACACTGAGAACACAATGAGGTGGGATTGTCCAGTTTGCTGTATTGCAACGCTTATAGTTTCAAACGTGGGGTTCGCATATTCAGTGAGATGATAATGGGTAATATTATGTTTCGTAAAAATGGCTACAGCACCACTGCTACGGTTTCGTGGACTATCGTATCGATTCATCATATATCCAGGAATGAAAATTTTGACAGAGGGACTCAGGTGGGTTTCTTGGATGCAAGCTATATCGATATTATTACAACGGAGAAAACGTGTGAATATGTGAATAATGGTTCGTAGGCCATTTGCATTTCACGATATTAAGCGGATTGATGCTATTTTTAGACATAAACTTGACGATAATGAAATTTCAGAGATTGGAGAATTGAATTGGTAAGAACGGGGATTATTTGATTTAAAATATTCGAAAGGAATATTTCAACTTGTTGGGAAACAATTTGTGAAATTATTTGAGAGTGAGAATGAGTTGGGAATGTTGAATGTGTGAGGAAATCTGAGTACAAGGGCGACTGATAAGGGGATGGTAGTCTCGGTTTGGTCAGCGATAGTATAGTGCGGCGAGAGGAGATATGCCCGGGGGTCTTTTTCTGAGGCGTTGAAGTGGTGTGGAAGGGAAATGGAGCGGTGAAATGTTTTGGGGGAGTGAAATATTGTTTGGGCAGAACTGTGGGAGGCATGTTTGGAGGCTGGTTGCGCGACTGGGAGGGAAGAATTTTTCTGGATAGAATATTTTGGTAAAACTGACATTCACGGCTGGAGGCTCGATGTGGCTTTTCACAGTTCACACATTTTGTTTCTTCATTAGCGCACTCGATAGTAGCGTGTATGTTACTGTTACTTTGTATTCGAATGTGTTAACTTTCTTGACTTCTACGTGACCTATCTCGTATTTATAGCTTTGCCAGCAGAAGATACCTAAAAAAAACAAAATCAACTATATTAATTGGTAATACCAATCTCAATTCTTTATACAATGTCAAGAAAGCAAAAGCTACGTTTTTGTTTAATTTCGTTCTTTCGTGTAGTGACCGTAATACATTTTCCTGTGCAGAAGCAAAGAAATGGTGGTCATATTTTATTTGTGGAAATTTCGTACTCGCACTATTGTGTGCTGAATAATTTTTAATACTAATCATATTTCTCATCGCGATATTTTTCTCTTTTCTCACAACAATTATTTTCTTTCTAGTTTAATTGACACGCCGAAAATTTTATTTAATTATTTTATTACTAAGAATAATTGCAATCAGTTCGAAGAGTGGAAGATTCCGTATATTTTGATTTTCATGCAATTTCAAACGTTCATTCTGCTTCATTTGACTGCTTCAATTGCTTGTTTGCATGGCCCTCGCTCTGTGTTGTTTGCGTTGGCAACTGTCTCTTCACAGTTTTCTGAAACTAAATTGCTCGTTGACCAACGTTGCATCTCGTAATCCTTTTAGTCATTTACTCCAATTTAAAGCTTCTTAGAAGAAGGGTGTTTTCCGAGCAGTTCTTTCATTATGCTGTCGTCCTTACAAAACGAACAAAACGAGTTGAAGAGTAACGTCATTGCGGGCAGTGGAAGGTCGGTGCTTGGTGCTGTTTTGTCCAGTTGACTTCTTTGTTAGATTAAAAGCACGTGCTCGCCTTGTGGTTAGCTCAGCCGCCGTGTTATTTGATCATTTCTCCACAACCTAGCTCATCTGAATAAGCCCTGAAAAAGTGTGCGAATCGATAATAAACGAACACATCGTACTTTTGTTTATAATTTGTGAGATTTGATAATGAATTTTTTTCGCCTTTTCTTTGGTTTCCGCTAGACATTTCAACTTTCAGTTCGCTTGTTGTTGTTTGGATGTTTTGCAGATTTTATAATATTTCTAAGCAAAAATTATGACATCAATATTTAATGTGGTAGTAATACAAATTTTTAACTATTATGTTTGTAAATATTTATATATTGCATACATATTTAAAATATAATAACCCTGGTACGTAAAATGATTCTTCATTGGTCACCAATAAAGGAGAATAATCAAATCACATTTTATAAAATAGGAAAGGAACATGTAAGAATGCTAATATATGTCTATCAAGAGGTCAAGGGCAAAACATCGAGGCAGTTCTTTACTTCTCATTCATACACATGAGCCGTTCAAGAACCAATATTTCGGGAGCTAAACGGCCGTGAGATAAAATCAAAACTGCATAAAAATGTCTGAAAAAGGTTAATTTTCTTTAAATTTCCATGTGATAGAATCAAGACTAACAATATGTGGTTCGCAAAATGAATATACAATGTCGTTCTGTGCATTCTATTTAGTGCCATTATTACTTTAGATTTGTTCTTCAAATACATGTCTATTATTTCGAATCTATTAGATTATACTTATCCTCCATTTCATCGATATTATTTTGAACGTAGTTTGAGTAAACAACACCAAAGATAGTATCAAAATATAATATTATCATCGTGATATATCTTTCCTTATCAATGTTTTTCCCTCCGAGTTTGCATCATGAAAAATTACAGCTTTACCGCAACATACGAAGGTTTTTGATTAGAGCCGTACACTCGCCTATTATATAAAATAGCTAGTGATTTCATCTAGGAGAATACAGAACATAATGTCATGTAATTTCCGACCGCTTTTTATTTTTCCCTTATCCACTTACCGTGCAAGGGAAAATACCGTAATTACAATCTCTCGCTGTGCAACGTCGTTCAAATTGTTTCCGCAAACGAGTGTAGCTCGCAGATCGAGGTCATAGGGCACAGCGGGTCCCTCACCTTTCATATTCTGTCTGGGTCAGATACATTTTAGGGACAAAGCAAAAATTCGCTGCATTACCACATCTGTACATGTTGTTTTGACTGCAACGGTGGCGGAGGAGTTTGAATAAACATCAAAACTCACGGAGCCGAAAGGTAGGAATTCGAGTAAATTGTAATCCGTGTGTGATATTATTACCATTTGGTTTGGACGTGATCGATCTTTTAAGGCAACATGTACCCACCAAAATATCGTCGGATTAATAATCATTTATTGATCTTTCTTACAGCATACTTATTTTATTGCAACAATGTTGTTTAACTGTCAGTACTTCTTCAATTGTATTTCTTGCTACCACACATCTCATAATTTTATTCTTTCGATTTTTCAGTCTTTTAATTGAATTCACGTTTTTTGATGTAGCCTTTCTCGCATGATTTTTGTAAACGATTATAAAGTATGCCTGTTATAATTTATTCCAAGCTTTTTACTTATTTTATAAAATTCAGGTGCATAACCCAAAGTGCTTTTTCAGTATTGTCTGAAATTACTATAACCTTAAAAAACTTCATTTATTTAATTTTGCACTTATATCTATTGAAAAATATTCCAAGAGATTTAGATTTATGTAAACAGACACAAATAAAATATTACGGAAAGTTCATTCTAATTCGCAATGAATTGAATTCACAAGCACAACACTATTTTGGCCAATGAAATACGATTGAAATAATGCTTTGGTACAATAGTCTTTTATGTATCAATAAGACCTTAGGAATGCTTCCCAAGTCACAACCAAAATCCCATAAAGCGCCTTAACTTTACACATCTTATTTTTTAAATTAAACCATAGTATATATTCATTATACTTGTTATTTTTATAAAATATCTGATTTGTCAAAAACTCATTAAAGTGATTTTTCGTAATTAAAAACTTGTATACGATTAACCAATTCAGATTTCCAAATTATTCAACGCTGATTTCACCCACATACATTGTAATTTTTTATAATATTTTGTTATGAATTTGAGGAAACATGTTAATAGTACTTTAAAATAAGTGTGAGTGTAAGTTAAAAGTATGATCAAATAAGGAGAAAGTATAACCAAAGGAGCGAAAAATAGAATGAAAGAGTAATAAAGCGAAATAAATTTAAAGCAGAAAATATGTAAGAATTGCAGAAACTGAGGCGAGAATGTAGAAATACCGAGACTATACCACAAATAAGAGGTAAAAGGGAATTTCTTCTTTAAAACAAGATAAAATTTAAAAAAGACATAAAACAGAGGGGAAGAAAATACGATAGTTAAGAAAACTGAGAAGGAGCAAAATATTCCGATAGCTGGGGTAAAGTAATAATAAAAAAGCAAAAATAAGGTATGATGAACGGCAAGGGAATCAATGGGGAGCGCGAAGAACAAAAAGAAATGGGTCCGCGAGGCGGTGAGCTGGGGGCGGGGAGAGGAGGGGGGCACTCAAAGCCGCCAGGAGCCGCACTGTGCGTTTATGGAGCGGAATAAAAAAGCCCCACGCTGCAGCGCCTCTCGCCGCGTGCTCTGCAGCAGTGAACGCCACCTCCAAGGCCTTCTCCGCCGCTCCGTCTTCTCTATCAGTGATTAGAATTCCAATTTTCCTAAAAGTCTTATTATGTGTGTGCCGCATGCAGATATCGACTAATTACTCGGCTGGCTCGGAGTAAATGGTCTGGCAAAACGGGACGGCACGATCAAGCGCGCGAGACACGAAAAAGGGGAGTTGGAAATGGGAGCTCTTTCACTCTTACGCTATTGCACGTTGCGCATGCGGGACTTTTACTTTACAATGAAGGTGGAATTGTTACAGACCTTTGAAAGAGAATTCGTATTTTTTTGTTGAAACAGAAGTCTTGCAGGTTACATGGTATTGTAATTGTAGGCATTCACATGATTAACAATAAATGACACTATTCCATCAAATAAAAGTTGGAAATAATAAAATGAGACGTCGAATACGAAAAGAATATCACGATATTTAGAATTGACTTAAAATTCAGAGCAAATTATAATATCCAAAGAACATTAATGTTTTTTACTCAATAAAAATAATTTGTGAGGGCAAAGTGTTCTTGAACCTTTCAATTATGATTATAATGAATAAATGATGATAAAGAAGTAAAAGAATACAGGGCAACATTTTAATGTGTGTATTCTACTCAATATAATATTAAATTTTAATCGCATGTATAACGAAGCACGGTCTACTGTACAGACGTCCTATGTGTCACTCTTTATTTTTTAAAAGCATACGCTGTTGGTTGCTTCAGCGTTCAGTTTTCTGGGAAAGCTTCACAGTAAACTGACTAGGCAGCCGTCAATCCTTGCAACAAATATAGACTGCAGAATGCGTGGGCGCTCCACTAACTGTCTGGAAGCGTCAGACAATCCACTTTCGTCGAACGAAGCCGGTGAATCATCCCAAGACAACAGAACTCAAACGCGTAAACAATGTTTCAACACAAGTCAAAGCTCTTTCTCTTCGATGAACTAAGAATGTCATTGGAATCCTGCCCACTTCATTTCTATCCTCTTAAACCACTTGGAAAGTATAACTTGAGTTACTTATAGCAGGTTTACTTGTTTCTCGTCGAATGTGCTGAGTAGTTAGCACGTGTTTCGGGATTGTGAATTCATGGGTCTATTTCTTGACGGGGAAAAAGATTTTGACATTTAAGTAACTTACCACATTAATTGGTGTCAATATTAATAAGGAAGTAAGTGATTATGATTTAGTAGTTACTGATTATGTAAGTACACCTTAATTCCATATATTTACCTAAATTTATATTAGATCAGATAATATTTCATCTTTTTCTCTAATAGAGGTCTGAGAACTTATTATTTCTTTCAAAAAACTGTTAGCAAAAAAGTATTGAGTTGATACTAAATCTGTTTGCAAGATGCATTTAGACAACACTATTAAGTTTGTAATAATTACAAAATAATATTTAAAATGGAAATTGCAAACACGAGTTTCGTTTATTTTATTAAATCTTAGGTTTTATCCAGAATTTACGTGATATGGCACAAAGCTAAATTACTTTACGATATTTTGAACATGTATATTTTACACTAACATTTTACTTTGCATGAAAATCTTGCGTGGTTAAACCTTTACAAAAAGTGCATATGAGAATGCCAAGAAGTGGAAACTCAACTACACATTCACAAAAATAGTATGTATATTATTATATTGGTATAGAAGGAATGGATGTGAAATTTGCTTTGAAAAGAGTTAGATGATTGTCAGAATGAGATCAAGGAAGATTCCAAATCTGTTTTGACATCTATCCAATGCTTTAATTTGGGATGATGACGTGATTACGTTACGCGAAGATCTATATTTCCTGTTGGCAATCTTTTCCCTTTTTAATAGTGTGATTAATTGCGCAGAGTGAAGTTATAAAAATACTAGTAGTAATTGAAAATTCATTATGTGGTGAAATAGACGCTAAATTCATAATTTTAGAATATTCACGAATATATTACGCATCATCTTATAAATTGCATATACATCTCATCTCACTATATGAACTTATGTATATCAATATTAAAAACTTCCTTCAGTAGATATCGACATTATGGGTAGATTTATAAGTAGATGTATTTGAAAAAAATGGGTATAGGGAAATGTATTTTGTGCATAAGAAACTATATATATATATATATATATATATATATATATATATATATATATATATATATATATATATATATATATATGTGTGTGTGTGTGTGTGTGTGTGTGTGTGTGTGTGTGTGTGTGTGTGTGTATAACACAAAAAAAACACCCAAAGATACATGATCCATATGTCCGAGATCTAAGAGAGTCGAAAACGAGTTTTTCTCGGTAACAAATATTGCAATTTCAGACACCTGCTTTGAAAAAATACGTGTGTATCCATAAGTGATACTCGTGTCTCTTTGGTTTTTCGTTGTGAAGGAAAGACATTCGTGGGGAGGCAGGTCAAGCTTTTAACTAACGTTTGAAAACTAAATGTGACTGATTCTACTATTTAACGTTCTCTCAGTGAGATTGGTAAGTAAACGGACATCAATTTTGTGCACACCACACTAGATAAAATGAATAAAAGATTTTTCACAATCAAAATTATTAATCACATAAATTAATGGCAGTGAGGGTGGTGGTCAGCAAAGCGTAGGACAACCTTTGCGAAATACAGATGGATTATTGCTTGCTATTACTAACCAGTTTCATAATATAATAACTAAATCGTAATAAAAGGAACTCTTATACTGTCATTTGTTCATTGTGCCATTTGGTTGTGTGAATTTCAATCGACCTTTTGGCAGCAGTTGAGGATTTGCGTGTCGAGACGCAAGCGCGTGCGGGTGTGAAGTTTAGAGATCGAAGAAAAGATAGAGTTTTGAAAGTTCTCAGATTGATTATTTTTAAATGCAAAAATTACAAATGCAATGTCCAATAATCGTTTAAAACATGTGTCGCTTAACAAATAATCAGTTATTATAATAGAATTACATTACATTTTAAAATTACGCTAGATGGCAGAATTCCCTGCTATAATCACTATTTAAGAAACCTTTTTCACCTTGCATTGAAATTCATCATTCTTGCATTCACACTTATGAGGTTTGTTGATGGGATATTTTACTGTAGGATATGCTGCTGTTGCTGCTGGAAGATAGACCAGTCTGCAATTCTGGAAAGAATATTTACTCCAAATTCGTATTTCTTCAGAGGTGCCATTATTGCAGCCCACGAGCGATTTATATATGCATATGTAGAAATTTCTGTTGTAACGTTCCTACATTTGTTCAATTTACGCACTGTAATTGGAAAGATTGAGCTAGTAATTCATATTATATCTTGGTGAATATCCACTGGAGGAACCAAATACGCTTTACCCTATCTGAAAGATTCGTTTGCGTTGGCAGCAAGATAAAATTAATAGTAATTTAAAAACAACAAAATAATACAATACATTATTACGTTAATTTATTAGTGCGTTAACAGTTAATTTATTGATTGGAACTTCCGGCGTTTAGTATTGATTGGAACTTCCCTTATAACTTCTGCAATAACATATTTTGCCGTATGTATGAAGATAGACTGTAGTTATGTCTACAGCCACCAAAAGGTGCTACTGCTTCCGATAAGTAGCTCATTGCAGCTGCAAATGTTTCGGCTTGTCAGTAAGCTAGTAGATATTGATAAGACAACAGGAAGCAAATATAGGCAACTGTGGACAGTGTGGTTTCTCTGGAGGGAAGAAGTGATTGATTCTGACAACTACGAGAGATTAGAAGTTCAAGAGGTTAGAAGTTCGTGCTTCATTGGGTATCAGAGAGCAAAAGCAGGGACTGTGCTGAAAGACATTGAGCGTCCATCAACTGCATGCCAACCAAACAATGCCCAGCGTGTCATTGACTTGATAATAACCAACAGGAGAATCACGTTTAATAAATTAGAGAAGGGAACAAGTCTAATACGGGCATCCTCCACACCATCAATCACAAGGATTTGAAGATGAACTTGTGTGGACAATGGGTGACCCATAACCTCGCCATTCCGCAGAAACAGATGCGTGTGGAAATATACCAACAGTTGGTTAAACAGTACAGTGCAGATCCAGTGGAGTTCTTTCCGCGTCTGGCCATCATCGACGAGTCATGATTCTTCCTCGTGACCCCAAGTCTTCCATTTTCATCGGATCTCGCTCCTAAGGACTACGCCCTATTCGACACAATGAGAAGGTCATGCGGGGTAAGATCACCACCAATGACGATCTTCATGCAGTTGTCCAACAGTGGCGCTGGCATACATCCAAGGAAGGGATTGCTACGCAAGTAAGCAAGCTACGAGAATGACGGCAAAAATGCATAGATATTGGAGGGGAATACCTGTAAAATAATATGTATTCGTTCTTTCAATAGACCTTGTTCACACAAATGAATTGTCGTGCCAATCATTTCTCAACGCCCGAAGTAATACTAATACTTCTTGGTCAATATGTAGTACGTGAACAGAACTCTCACACCGACATCTCTTCGCTTTCATAAATATATTTTTATGTTTTATCTTCTCTTCAAATACTTACCTCTCTACTTCTTCTCAGCCATTTTTTCTCCCTATTGGGCTTCTTGTTCTTTGTGTTCCACTCGCGCGTCCTAGTCTCGGCGCTTGCGAATGCAACTACTGCCCTCATTCTCTTTGCCCCTCCGCAAAGGTCCCAGCGGAGAGATAAGGTCACCGCAGCAGTGCGTCGCTTACGTCCAGCATTTTCCAGAAAGCGGTGTTGGTCGTATGGGAATGCATGTGGAGGAAGCAATGGCGGAAATACGGTTGAAGAGGTGATAGAAGGGAGACAGTGAATTGCTCAATATAGATACTGGATAAGATATTTGGAATTGAATCGATAGATGAAGTAGTAGTGTAGATTGGTTGGAAAGGTAACAAAACAATGGAGAACATGGGGGAAAAGGTGTAAGGGGAAAGGGAGAAATGAATGTAGGATGACGGGAATGGAACCTCGAGAAAAGACCAAGAGAGACCAAATGGAGGTAATGAAGTTGTTATTGATGGTGGTGGTGCACAGATGATGCGGGCAGTAGGCGTAGTAATGGGCTTGGAAAGAAGTACGGAGAAAGAGGTTGCTGAGCAAGGGGAGAGATGGTAGAGGCCTACGCGGCGGAGGAAGAGGTGGAGGTGGAGGTGGAGCAGTAGCTTGCGGCGACGGCGCCGTGATGGAAACGCTCGTTATGCGGACTGCGGTTGCTCCTCGCCGGATGCTGCAGGTGGCGCGGGGAGGTCGAGCGGCGCAAAGCATGGAATGGGGCGGTGCGCCCAGGAGGGGGAGGAACCGGGGCAGGGAGGAGTTGGGAGGGGTGAAGTTCGAGTGGAGCGGGACGCGTAAGGGCGATGCGGGGCGGGGATGGCTGGGCTGAGCTGGGTAGGGGAGGGAAGGACAGGGCAGAGGGATGCGGCTGGTCACTGGAGCGGAGCGGAGCGGGATGGAGCGGGGTGGAGCGGAGCGAAGCGGGGTGGAGTGGGGCGAAGCGGAGCGGGGTGGAGCGGGGCGAAGCGGGGTGGAGCGGAGCGAAGCGGGGTGGAGCGGGGCGAAGCGGGGAAGCGGGGTGGAGCGGTGCGAAGCGGGTGGAGCGGGGCGAAGCGGGGTGGAGCGGAGCGAGGCGGGTGAGGAAGAGTGTGGAGTGGGGATGCTGGCGGGCGGAGGATCGGGAAGGGCTGGACTGGGTAGGGGAGGGGAGGGCAGAGTGGCGGAGCTGGGCACTGGAGCGGAGCGGGGAGGAGGGGGCGGGTTAGGAAGGGTGCGTGGCGGGGATGTTGGAGGGGTGGAGGAGAGGGATGGTGCCAGAGGAATGAGGGCGTGAAGGTTGCACCGAGGGTCGCTCTGATTCAAAAGCCCTGTGCGACCTGCGAGCTTCCGACCAACCCTGCGCCATCTCTTGCGGTGTGTCCAGAAACCACTCCCACCACCGCCAACCCAATTAACTTTGTTTATCACAGCCAGCAGATGGTCAAATGGGCCAACTGGCATTGCAGTTATACGCTCAAGTGAAGTTCTTACATTTCTTCTGAATATGTCGCTAGATTTATTGAAGGTTTTCTCAGACTCACTGAATATACAAAATCCGACACACGGCTTCACTTGAATGATGGGCATACCTCAATAGAGACAGTTTTTTTATCAAGTTTCTAGGCACAAAAACGTTTTGAACTGATTATGGTCACAGTGCAACCGAAAAGTTTTTCGCTAAAGCTATATGATGAAATTACCGATTGTCTATCTAATCGTCAAAATATTCCTCTAATGTTGATAACATATTATATATTACCTTCAGATAACGTGTGTCAACCCACATAAAAATTTTTTTTGTACTAGATGTATGGTATGATATGTGATATGACATAATATTTTAGGACGTAATTGTCAACATAAATAACATATTTATGGCCAAATACTTTAGACAAAATTTTATTTTCGTAATTGTTACGACATATAAATAAAACTTCAACAAACATTAATAATCAACAATAAAGTTTTATAGGACTAATATTTAGTTCATAATAGTTCAATTTATAAATCATAAGGAATGATAATGATACATCATGACTTCATAAATTGTGCCAGAGCAAAAATAGTTAAGATTGTAAACTCAACCTTACTATTCGGCGTAGTAATTCATTCGACTAAAAGGAATGAAAACTTTGGAGGATTTTACACTCCGCATGAGCTTTCTCACCTACAGTTCTACTGCTGCAGAGCTATCTTAAGAATGGAATTTCCCTATTAGTCATTTACTCACAGTAGCCACGATGACGTCACCGAACTTCATCATTATAACGGGAAGAAAGGTATCTTTCAAACCAAGACAAGCAAGCTTCTAAACCCTCGGAATTCTATTCTACTAAGTTTTTAATAAAGGTATAATCTCTAATTGTTCTATATGATATATTACGTGAGTAAAAAAATGCTGTAAATTAACTATTTGATTTTTGTACTTAGTAACAAGTACTCAATGCGATATAATCCTAATCGCAATGGAGTGATAACAACTACGTAAAATGCACACTAGGGGAGATAGCGATATACAGTCATTATTCAATGTACGCAAGGTACGAATTATTACCGTGAAATAAATTTTTGATCTAATATAACCAACAAACGAAACGGATTCAAGGACATTTATCCAGAATACATTTGAACTGCCACAAACCCTACAACGTTAGCACAGCAACTGCATTCTGTCCGAAAATGTAATAGTATCGCCATGATTTCAGATAGGTTTATCGCCATAGTCGGTTTTTCAGTCTGTTTGCAGACAATGCTCATTCATTTTAAAATGCATCTCCACCCCATCGTATTGCAAATGACTCTACTGCAACGACTCGTCAAAGCAACTGGCATGGTCGATTGGTTTTACAATGCACATTTGGAATTTCTATCTGATAATAGAGGTTAATCCGATGTAATTTATCTGCTATCGTCGCGCATTACGTCAATATAATTATTAGCAATCAATCTAGGCCAAATTATTTAGCTTTTTGTTCCGACATATTTAAAAATTCGAACGGATCAAAGGTCTGGTAAAGAGGTTATTTGTCATTTGGTCGTTTTGAAAACTAGGAGCCTGAAAGAGAGTGCCCATGCTGAGAGAACAGTCGTTACGATTTAATAGTTTCACAACTTTGAGAACATCATGTGTGTTATAGAGACAAACGAATTTGCTTTTAACGTAAATAAAATATTTCCAATATTACAACAGTTTATTTTTCAACCATTGATCACCATTTGTGTGTATGATATGATCACAAGTGGACAATTTTAATAATATACTTTTTGAATATTACTCTTTATATACTTCCCTACCTCCACCGAAAGATGTTTCTGGATTATAAGTTCATGTATTGATTTAAATATCATGACATTGTTTACAATCTGTGGCAATATCTCACGCGTTAAAAAATTCACCCCAAAAGACATGATTTTTCTCCTTTGATAATTTTTCGGAGTTCATTTTTTCTAGCTTATGCTGTCATATTACTCTTCTTGGAATCACATACATTCTTTATTCTCTTCCTCTCATTGCTTTCTTGTGGCTATTGCTGCTTCTCTATTCATCCCAATACCGTTTCTCTCCGGGGAAGTTCTACAGGATGGGTAGGCGGGGGAGGGGCGGCTGGGGAGCGGGGGACAGATAGGTGGGCAGGGGTGGATGGGTTGTTGAGTGTAGGGGGCGGATGGGTGGTCGGGCGGGGGGCCGGATGGGTGGGCAAGGGAGTGGTGGATGGGGGGCGGACAGGAGGGGCGGATGGGGGGTGGGTGCCTGGCGAAAGGGCGGGCGGGGGGACAGATGGGGAGGCGGGCGGGAGGCGGATGGGTGGGCGCGGGTGGAAGGGTGGGCGGGCGTGCGGGCGGATGGGGGCTGATGGGTGGGGCGAATGGGAGGCGGGAGAGGTGCAGATAAGTGGGCGGGAGCGGATGTGTGAGCGCGGGCCGGGGGGGGGGGATGAGCGCGGGAGGCGGATGGGTGGATGGGGGAGGGGTGAATGGGTGGGCGGAGGGGTGGGCGTACAGGTAGGTAGAGTGATGTTTGTGTAAGTTGGTGGGTGGATGGTTGGGTGGGTGGGTTGGTGCTCACTCTGATGCATGCGCCATGTTACACGAGCCAGAGTTGCTGAATGCGAATATAAAAAGGCTTTCTCTGTTACTATGCTTCCCCGCTGTTTCTTTTGCGTCGTCAAGGAAAAGCCTCTGCAGTTAAAGCGGACTAAGAAGGACCGATGCTTTTGGTCGACGTGAAGAAACTGACGAAACTAATTGTGTATTACCATTGCCCAGACTTTCTCAAGCAATATACAGACGAATGTCTACTTTATTTCATTTCTTTTCGGGTGCTGCTTTCCCTTGATTTGTCTGTTTAATCTTTCATTTTCACCGCTCTTTATTTCTTTAGTTTATTTTATTTTGTCTCTTTGAATACTAATATATTGGTGCGACTTTGTTGACATTTGAATGGTAATAAATGATGTCGGTTTAAGATATTTTTATGTACGAGTTGAGCAGCTTTCAGTGACAGATGAAGAGGTTCCAATGGATGATTTCGATGGCAGATGAGAAGATTTGAAGATTATGGCTAAGCTATTTAAAGCTACTCATACAAATGTTAGAGAAGACAGTACCTTTTGTTTTTTGAAAACCCCTAGTACGTACTTGTAATAAAGTCTAGTCCACTTTAACTGCCGAGGTTATTATATTTGGGTTTTCGTAACGTGGCGGATGACATTAGGCCATTTTTACACTTCCTGCCTTAAAATATGAATATTTATAACAGTGGTAAGCACATGTTTGAGGCTATGAGCCTTGTTGAGAAGGAAGTTCGTGAATTAATTAAGATTTATTTTATAAGGCGGTAGGTGAAAAATAATGTGTCATCCGCCACGTTACGAAAACCCAAGTATAGTTAATGGGGCACGTGTGGTTAGCAGGAAGACATCACCACGCCGTTCTGGTCTTCTCATTCTCACACAGAAACATGTAGTGGGACATTGGAAAGAAAATGCACATTAAAATCTTGCCCGACCGGGAATCGAACCCAGGGTTGTGTCATGCAAAGCAAGCACGCAGCTGAGCTAAACCGCGAGGGCCCATGTACAGTGCCCCTCTAAAGTAAAATATCGGTTTGAAATTCAAGCAGCCGCAACTTCAGCCAGATCGATTGGGGATTGGGGATCAATTTTGGGGAAAATCGGCTCTGAACGGTTTAGCCGATAGCGTTGTTCACAGACGAATGGACAGGGGATGGATGGACGGATGGACGGACGGACGGACGGACGGACGGACGGACGGACGGACGGACGGACGGACGGATGGACGGACGGACGAACGAACGGACGGACGGACGAACGGACGAACGGACGAACGGACGAACGGACGAACGGACGAACGGACGAACGGACGAACGGACGAACGGACGAACGGACGAACGGACGAACGGACGAACGGACGAACGGACGAACGGACGAACGGACGAACGGACGGGACGAACGGACGGACGGACGGACGGACGGACGGGGAACGTTTTGCCGTCATTCGATTTTTCGGTATCAAGGACCCACAAAGGTGAATTCAGGCTACACTACGTGTTAGTGAATAAATCCAGTTGATAAATTTATAAAAACAAGTCATCTTTCTCAGGACCTATAATAATTTTTTCTTTCAAAAATTCGCCGTATTTCCCCGCAACGTTACATAACTTTCTCTCTACTCTGCAGTAGGAAAGTAAATGAATTAATAAATTTTAGCTAATGCTAATGCTATCTTCAAAGTATTCGCGTTGGAAATTTCGTTCCCGCTTATTTCTCTACTTCAAATTGAAAATATTCTTCTGCCAATGTTCTGTTGATTTTCTCTGTTTCGAAATGTCGGATTGGATTAACCCTCACATTTTCATTAATTTACAAATCATTTTCCCAATTTAATACCTAAGCACTTGCGATTTTGATTAATCTTCGCCATTTATACGTTCTTTCATTTCCTCTTTCCTAATGAAATATTTCTCGTTTTTGTAACTTTCGGTTTATGAAATCTCCATATTCCAAATGCATACTTACAATAACAATTAGTCAGTTTTTTAAAAATTGTTAACAAGTGATTTAATGTTCCTTCGTTGTTCATTCCATATATTTCAGCAATAGAACAGAACACCTACAGACAAAAGTAGCGACCACTCACATAAAATCTAAAACAGACTGACGACATAACTGCTTTTAACGCCTCTATTCAGTTTCATTAGTGCCTGCATAGGGCTGCACGATCCAACATAAGGAAATTACTCGACCTCCAAGCTGAGAGGAAATTCTTTGATTCTATTCTATCTCTCATTTCATTTCTCGATCTCTCTCTTCTCCTCGGAAGAAGAATATTATTCTCCGTCAGCCGCTAGCGCCTACAGTAAGCCTGTCAACGGCCGCATGCAATGCTTTCATTCAAATTTACTTGTGCAAAAAAATTCAATTTTTGAGCTATCGCTCCAGCATATCTAGCGCCATTTGCATACTGAAAGCGGTGATATTTCGCCCTTGTCCAACACGCTTCCCGACCGTGTTCTGATGCCTTGGGATGAATAACTCACACGCTTCCACAATACATGCCGGCCACTCGTGTGAATTCATAATGCCCCCCCCCCCCGCCCGACCAAGTGACGGCGGCATCGCGAATGGCGATTGGACCAACATCCGCCTGCGGCCGCCATCGCGGTCGTTAGTGCAATTTTCATTCAGGCGACAGTTCGAAGTGACGACATGGAATGACTCCCTCGGTTCAAACCCGGGGAGAGACTTCTGATTTAGAATGTATCTAGACACATTAGATTGATTGATTAGTGATTGCGGGCGCGTAAGTGATATGAGCATTAGTGTCCCAAGTGCTCTTGCCCTGCTGGATGGTGAGACCTAGCGCCGGCTTATCCTTCGGCTTGTAGGATTTTCGCTCAACTAGGTATCTCCCACCAGCGGGGCACCGCCTCAGCAGGGACAAGCTCTAAACTCCCGATTTGTCTCCCGGTATGTGTGGTCGCATTGTGAATGTAAGTGTAAGTGTGTGTAAGTAAGGGGTGACGATCGGACAAGAAAGAGGAAGGAAAGATCGCGCGCGATCTGAACGGGCCAGTTTGTACTTAGGGAGGAGTGGACTGTATTTGATCTTGTTTTTTTGTACATTTCGTCCACTCCGTTTGATAGTTCAGTGAAAGGACATTAAGCGGTAAGGACCATCTGTCAATAAGTCGTGGTTTCACTTTGCACAACAATTTAATATTTGGTCACTTATCACTTACAGTTTGTTTCACACAGGTACAGTTAAAACAGGAATTGATTTTCAAACACATGGCAGTTCACATAATTGCACGTGTAAGAGGAGTACACGGAGCCGACAGACATTGGTTACGACTTGTGGCAGTTGAAATAATTACACTTGAAGATAACAATACTAATTTAATGTTTGCTAATAGCTAATTGTTCTACAAGAGACTTTAACGATATTACGTGTAACAGCGCTACACGGAGCTGGGGGCGCTTACATGCTGCCCACTAGAGATTATTTCTTCGAGTAACATTTTTACCCAGAGACCAACGTCGCGAAATTTAGATCAGAAAGCGCATAAGAGTAGGGGTTAGGCCCCAGCCAATCATTACTGAACATTTGAATTTGTTCTGGAAGCTTCCAGAACAAAGGTTCATTTGTATCGGTTACAGCCGTTGAGACTTCTTGGAATCCGCTCCCGTCTACTCATGCGCAACGTCGCGGGACGCCGTTAGCAGTGCCCCAAACCAAGGATTCCGAGAAGCAGATAATATAAACTTACAAGCACTGAGATTATATAGAAACTTTTTGCTCTTCTGTGGGCTCGAACACGGTCCATGGACCGTTCGAGGGGACTGCTCCGGCATTCCCCTGGTGTTGATCGAAGGAACCACGGAAAACTATCCATCAGAGTAGGCATCACTAGAATTCTCTTCCAGACAGCGGCTGAATTCGACCTAGCTATGTAACTCGTGAAAAAATTCTGCCACCGTCTGGAGTGAAACCCAGGACCTCCCGGCCAGAGGAACTGCAGCGACATCAACTGATGCTCTCAACCACCTGTCGGTGACAGATTATAAAAACGTTCCATTAAAATTCGTGTGTTGTTGACTGGAACATTATAGATGCGAAAAAAAAAATTAAACCTTTAAGCATTCGACAGTGCTTTATTATATTTTATATTTGTAGTCACGTGATAATTTCACACTTTTTGTCAAATTTATGAAGAATTTTCGTTGTATGCATTTGCGGATTGTATTACTTTGTTATATTTTATAAAATGTTCTGTCCCTCGTTTTGTCCTCTGCCGTCCGTACCATTCTGTCTCTTTTAAGCAGCTCTGATGCTATGGAGACATCATCTGGGATAAATGCTAGAATTCGCTAGGTTAGAATTCTAGAGTGTAGGCTTTGTGATGGCGTAAAGACCTTCGGCGTGCCCACTAAGTTCAATGTGTTTAACATTTGTAATAAATGACCTCGTACATAAACAACAATTTATGTGCCGTAAACGAGTATACTTCATAAGCAACATTATGATTTTTTAAACCAGTTTGAAAAAGCAATAATAAGAGAAAGTGGTTGTTTTCAATACAGTTCATTGAAATATGTCGGTAAAATATCACAATGCGGTAAAAGTGTTCTAGTTTCTAATTTAAATTATAAAATAATACTTATTTTTACAGTTACAATAGCAATAATTATGTAAAGCAAAATCTAAGTACTCTCAAACTTTGTTGGTGTCAAAATATAATATAATGAAACAACAGAAACATTATGGGAAGGTCTAAACGTTATATATCCACGAGATCGAAATATTTGTTTCGTACAAAACTGAGCAATTAGAAAGTATTTTTCTTAATTCATGAATGCAATCACACTGCAGTAAGCTAAAATAAATTTAATGTCGACGTAACGGCACTGTTTAAGTATAAGTCGTTAATCATAATTAAATTGAATGCACGTGAATTTCAAGGTACTGAAATGTTTATAAACAACTGCATTTAACAGCTGGTCATAATAGGATCTACTGACGCCAGTTAATGCGGATCGGAATACCCCTTTTATACGGCATAACTCAAAACGTTACGAGTAAAATATTTGTAGCTATTTGAACATCATCTTGATCATATTTCTCAATTCAAAAAATAATTCATTATTTTAGGATAAAAATTTCGAGACCATCAAATATCACCAGACACCATAATCCCATCTGTCGGGTCTCTGTTTAGACACCTGAATACTCATGGAGCCAATAATCTCTATAGATTCATTAATCTTCATTCGTGACCAAAGCACATCACCAAATTCAGGTGGAGCAAGCGACGTGAAAAGAGAGGCTGTCGTTCGTATCTACGTCAAACAGTGTAATCTGGGCATTACAAGCTCACAAGCGCCCATCCGTTTGTGCGCCAAGTACACGGCTATAGTTTGCTACCCGAAGGCAAGCAGACGCCCATTGTTTATAGACACAGATCCCGTGTGTAAGCTATAATCTGTTTAGAAATATCGAATATGAGTTTTAAATGCGAAAATAAAAAATATTAAAATCCACTTTATTTCTCAGTTATTTACAAATATACCAATGATTAGCATGGAGTGGTGAACAGTGAATAATACTAGTAATAGCCGTATTGTAACCGCTGAAGTGGAGCTACATATTCGAAAGGGTGATGGAAAAAACTTCCTCCTACCTCCTCGAAAGAGAGTGATAGTTTTCAAGAGATAAGAGAAATTATCATAGATAGTACCACGTGTAAAACATTTGTGAAAGTGCTCACGTAATCAAGCGAAATCAACCAATCAAAATTTTGTTTGAATCACCACAAGAATTTGTCTAGTGTGCATCGGAACTCTGCCATTTTTGCTGAAGCGTTAGGTGGGAGAACAACGGTAGCTACTCGGATCTGCAGAGAGAGAGCGAGAGCGCGAGAGTGCGAGAGCGAGAACGCGAGAGCGAGAGCGCGAGCGCGAGAGTGCGAGAGCGAGAGCGCGAGAGCCAGAGCGCGAGAGTGCGAGAGCGAGAGCGAGAGAGTGCGAGAGCGAGAGAGAGCGAGAGCGAGAGCGAGAGCGAGAGCGAGAGAGAGCGAGAGAGAGCGAGAGCGAGAGAGAGCGAGAGAGAGCGAGAGCGAGAGAGAGCGAGAGCGAGAGAGAGCGAGAGCGAGATTGGTTGAGTAACGAAAACGGAAGAAGCTTAGTGAAGGTAATCTTTTTTACGATAAATATGGAAAGAAGTATTCATTCTAATATATGAATATTTAGATACTGAGTGATATCGGGAAAACTACACTTTAAGAACTGCTAAGAAACTATACGATTTTTGCTATGGAAAACTCGTATATTTCGGCGAATATTTGGGATATGAAATGGAAGCAAATCTAATGGAAGAATTTTTTTTTCGATTTCAGCTTTTGCCTTTTATTGATATGCATTAAAATGACGTACCCACTCCTGGTTAGGATACTGGACATCTTTTTTTACTATTCTTAATTGAAACGTGACGTTTCTCTCCCACGTCACGAATACGAGTAACGTTGAGGGATTACTCGAGTCATTCGATCTGCTCTTTCACAAACATAGAGAGTCGAAGGTAGAACGGTGACAGTACAGTGTTGTAAATATTGAAATCAGAAATTATACTATGGTGCATGTATTAATAACGTGAATATAAATGGCTAAGTAAACTAAAACCTCAGGAGTATTCATGTCGAAAGAAATACTCTGCGTACTCTTAAAACGTGTTAAAATAAGATAATGAATTATTATGAGCTTTGGGGTATCCGACGAAATTTGATGTAGTTTCCATTTTTGGGATGTGTATTCACAATAAAGGTTTTGCCATGTATGTTTTCTAAACATGAGTTAATGAACAATTTCATATATTAATAATTCATACATATTTCTGAACGCAGAGAGATTGTTCCTTCAATATTAAACTGTTCTTCATATTTGTTGGTGTCGGAACTTACACGTCGAAACTTAGACGTCACTAATCTTCTGCACGGTTGAGTTAATAACTAGACGTTATTACTTTCAGTGACTCTGTAATAAGGAGAATGTAGAAAGTAAAGATGAGAGGTATTTTTGCATTGTGAATCCGATCATGCTCATTTCACCGTTTTCACGTTCTTTCTTTTTAACGTTCTAGTAACGTACTACATATTTTTGTTACGTTCATATCATTATTCAACAATGCATTACGTACAAATTATTATTGCTAAATATATCCCAGGGAACTGTGATTTTGAGAACATCATAAAATAAAATTGTCCTACCCCATCTTCACTGCATTATATTAATAAAACATAACCGTTAATACGGTACTATGAACCGTGTGTATACATATGAAAACTGTGAACATTTATGGCAGTAAAAATATTACTTTAAAACAAATATTAGTATACCAATAAGAACCTGTGAGACATACTCATATTAAATGCTCAAAGTTTATTGATTATTCTTGCGGACTTCTTACACATATTTCATAAGATTCATGTTATCTCCTCTTGTTTTAGAATGATGTAATGAAATGTACAATCTAATTCTATAAAAATATTTTAAGTTTTTAAAAATAAAAAAATGTTTGGGGGAGTTATTTTGACAGACGAGTGAGAATACGACAAACCATTCATTCTGTATTTTTGAGCCGCGACCGTCGATTTCACTCCGCTGGCTGAAATAATTCCGTCAACGCATCTCGGACGCAAAGCGTCCTGGCAGCAGAGCGCATTGAAGGTGGAAAAATACACACATAGGAAATTTTAATTCGTATTCTATGTTCTCGCAACTTCCCAAGCAAGACTTGCCATTAGAAATATAAACTCTGCTCTATGTAAATTATATAATAGCATTTATTGGAATAACACCGGTAGTTTGCGTACGTTTTGTATTTATGTTTGCTTAAACTACTGCTTTGCGTAAAGAAAACATGCATAATAAACGGTGAAAAATCAGCCTTATGAAGACATTAAAAATAACGTTCGTATGACTAATAAATATCCAGGAAAATTAAATAGATATTGAAATCAGTACATCAACATAGTGTCGTGTCTTAGCGTTGACGAATATGCAGTATTTGCTCAATTTTTTATATTTACTGAAAGGAATAGCAACGACCTTTATTTTTATCATTTCAATTTATTAATGTTACAGCTCAGAATACGTATAAAATATCGTTCGACAAATTTAAATTTTGTTGGTTTAATAATTATTTGCACAATAAACGATAATATATAAAGAAATATAAATTATTTTTGAATTCAACTGTATAAAAATTAGTCACCACCCTGTCATTTTTAAATTGCTCTTTGATAAAACAACAAAAAAACACTAGGCTTCGAAGATTAACACTGTAACGCTGTAAGCACTGTAACAATAAGAACTGTATTAGATTTACAATATTTTCTGAAATCTCGTTTTATATCAAATATTGAGAATTATATTTTCAATGGCAAGTAATAAAATAGGAAAATATCGTAAGAATAATATCCTATTTGTCGGTATAAAAATTTCCATCCTATTTGAAATTGAATTCAACAGCCATTCGTATTGATATTCCCGTGACCATTTGGTGAGCAGACACTTAGTTATCTAGTAATGTCAAACAATTTTGATAGAAATAAAAATATAAATACTCTCACTAACGTTGTGTTTACTCTTTAGCTGTTGCCATCAGCATTTCAAAGGCAAATTATAAGTAAAGAAATAGTTTTGTTTAAACATTTGAAAAGAAATCAAACGCAAACTAAAAGTATAAAAATACTTAAGTTAGGGATCGATTCTTGGAACTCTGTGAAATTGGGGAGAAATGAAGATAATTCAAGCAAATACTACATTTCTATGTGAAATTTTAATTTGCTGTATGGTTGAAAATAAACACAATATTAGAGGAAAATAATTTACGAAAATAAAAGAAACGTAAGTCATTTTTGCATAGATTTTTGATAACCATTAACATTTTACTAATAATTATAAAAATAGAAATGTTTCACACTTAATTTTGAACTCGAGTTTTAAATTCATTTTCGTATATCTCTTAAATACCTCTGCTCATCAAACTTGGTCGCTGGAACTTTCCTCATGAATGTCTGATTAACCGGCTTAATGTAAGGACGCGCGAAAACATGGGACTGTGTGCTGCCAAAACGTATCACGGAATTATTTCTGTTGCAGTGCGGAGATTACCACTGTTCCGGGGGCCCGTCTAGGAAGTTGCCGCGGGTAAGTCGTGTTCTCTTCTCTTTACATCTGTAGCTCGCGCATGGCGAAGGATTACTTGAGAAATAAACTCTCGGGCATAAAAGATACGATGTCTGAAGATGGATTCACATTATTCTTACAGATAACGTGAGGAAAGATAAGTGTAGACACCCTTCTTAACAAGCCTTTGTGCTCCCGTACTTGAAGGATTTTCAACGGAATAACCAACTAGGTCAAAAACAGCAACAGCGCGATTTAAGATTACAAACAGTTTTTGAGAGAACTTCATCTTGTAGTTGCTTCTTATCCTTTAAATATTTCAACTTAAACATTTCTCTGCCTTCATGCATCGTATGCAATGTTTCTTATCTCTCGAAGTTTCTTCCGTGAATCTTGTTTCTGGAGTGGAAGTCTGTGACGGACGAACAAACAAACCCGCACACAAAGTCGATGGGCAGTGCAGACTTGGGGCAAACTTCCTTCTTTCTTTCCGGGAGTCCGTTCCTCCGGAAGTAAATCTCCTGACAAATCGGTGTAGCGGCCTCGGCCGGGGGCCGAACGTCCGGCTGAGTAGCGAACAAACAACGTCAAGCAGCCACTCCGTCGCCGGAAATAGACATTTTCGGTGCACAACAGCCGTCACAGCTTCCGGCTTTTCCTCGCTTTCATCTCAGCCCCCTCCATCCCGCTTTTCTAGATTGGCAGCGCTGCTGCAGAACGTCAACTTCATCGCGTTTTTTAGGAAATAATCCAAGCGATACTGTAAGTCTGTAATCGATTTGTGAGAAAATTGTTGCTTTCGAAGCAATTTTGACAATCGATGTGGTACATTGTTTTATGCCGGGTGCTTTCAAAAGAAAAATTAAAACTACAACGAGAGGACATTAGAAGAGTAACTAGTAGTAATAATATATAAGAAATATTTTCTAGTTTACTTTTGCAATATAAATTCCCCTGGATGCGTTTAGCCAGTTTAACCATGATGAAAACCTTCTACCATATTAAATCGCAAAAAATTGTCACAAGTTGGTTAACATATTCCTCACATCTCCCATGACATACCGGGAGAGGTAGCTTACGGTGTCAACTGATGACTGCAATGCTTCGGACTGGAAGATCCTAGATTTGAGTTCCGTAGGTGCCAGTATTTTTTACACTAGCTAGATAGCTAGGTCGAATTCGCCACAAATACGCCATGCCATTCGCTGATGAATACGTCATGCCAGAGCAGTACCCTAACAAACGGGTCACGGGCCACGCGAGATTTTTCCTTCCCTTTACTTGTCCTATCCTCACCTCTTACTTACACTCACATGCACTACACTAACCCACTCGTCGGGGGACCAGTTGGGAGCTTAGAGCTTGTCCCGGCTGGGGCGGTGCCTCGCTGGTGGGAGATACCTTATTGGAGAAAACCTCGCTAACCCTCAGGTACGTCGGCGCCGGATGTCACCATCCAGCGAAGGAAGATCATCGCCACTTCACGAGGAAAACGTGAACTACACTTACGGGACTAATGACATTAACCGTTGACGCGCCCTGAATCATCAATCAATCAATCAATCCAATGCCATGTGAGGAGACGGTTCATCCAACAAATTATTAAATTTGTAGTTACCATTAGCAAAATTCAACTTATCAAGACGTGCAGCCTCCCATGGGACATCGATCATCACCGCGGTCACGGTGAAGACAAGCATTTCCGCGTGGATGTCAAAAATTGCGTATTAACCGATCGTCGAATGTAGTCTTCCAAAGGAGTGATCTTAATGAGGCTGAGCCATCAGATTGCAAACACAAACATTCGTATAGAATCCCCTCAGTATCACACCATGCCTAGCGAGAATCATTTATCGCAGCAAGGGCTCGTGGAATAAGGGGTTTAGTATAGAATAATGGCCACATTTTCGAGAATACTATTCAGATAACAGCCGTATGAAGTTTCAAAGGAATTTTGGTGTAGAATACTTTTTGTAAATTTAATTATGCTTTAATCTGTGGTTCTTCATTATTATGATGTGCAATGATTTGTAAATAGTTGGGTTGCAAAGGTTGCAAAGTATTAAAGTGTAGTCCAGCAAAATCTCTTTTCTAGCTAACACTAGCAAAATCTGTACATTTACAATTTTAGCTTCCTAATTAATAGATAAGCTTTCTAAATGGAAAGGTTACCTCCTTTATAAAGGGTAATTTTCCCTGGGGCAAGTCACACTCTGGGTAGATTCCCGTCGCTTTAATCGTTTCATGTTATACATAGACTACAAAAACGACAATGCATGCAGGCGGGCCATTTCTCCTCCATGAAAACCGTACTCCCCATCCGCCACCATCACTATCGCCATTACCATTATCACCACAACATTTCTTCTCTGGATTACGTCATCAGCCTTATGACCTTCTGCATTCGGGCGCTGTATCTCATTTTCCACAAGACGCCGCCTGGAGCATTCATTGATTGTTTCGGGTTTGCGGCCGCGTCAATTCATTGGTCATTAGATTCGTGAGTGTGGTGCATATTTTTACGCCTGGAGTTCTTGCCCCGCTGGACGACGAGTTCCGGACCCGAATATACAAATCGGCATGCGGGGTTCTCTCAGGAGAAGTATCACCTACCAGCAAGGCACTACATCAGCCAGGATAAGCTCTATGCTTCCGACTTGTTTCCTGACATGTGTCGTAGCATGGTGGCTGTAACTGTCTATGTAAGTACGGGCTGAGGATAGGGCAAGATTATAATGAAACACCAGACAGATGTTCTGGGTCTGTTTTTATAAAAGTTCATTACGGAAAGCAACTGTTCAAAAATAGAAGTAGAAGTTAACACAGAGCACAGTAATCAATAATGGAGCAATGACGAACCATCAAATGAGCTCAGTGTACCGCTTCCGTGACCACCCTTGCCACGACGCCATTGTGAAAGCTTCCCACGACGCCGCTGCCGTTCCTCTTTTATTATTCGCCTTCAAGCAAGCACAAACGAAGCGGCGTACTCAGTTCATGATGGGCCGAATGTGCAACTGCTCAAGGTAGTAGGGGAATCAAAGGTGATCTCTTTTTGTCAAGAAATATGAGGGAGAAATTTCATATACCGAAGTTACACGAGTAACAATTACCCCCGAGTGTTAGGAAATTCCTCATGCATCAGTGTTTGAAAGGTACACGAAATACCGTTACCTGCGTCGGAGAGAGGCCTACCGAATATTAGAGAATGAGGGGTTGCCTAATAATGAGGAGCAATTTCACTTGTGAAATTTTGATATAGAAAATTTTTCCACCACATGTTCGTGGGCAATAAGTGATCATCTTCGACCTCTAGATTGATTGATAGATTAGTAATTCCGGCTGCATCAACTACAATGGTCATTAGGCGTGTAGTGCGTGTTTTTCCTCGGAAGGCGACGATGATCTTCCCCTGCAGAATGGTGAGGTTCGGCGCCGACCTACCGTCGGATAGCGGGGTTTTCCGCAACCAGGTACCCCTCACCAGCGGAGCACCGCCACAGCCGGATAAGCTCTAAATTCCCGACTGGTTTCCCAGAATGCGTGGTGGTATACTACATGTTTGTGTAAGTGTGTATATGTAAGGGGTGAAAATAGGACAAGGAAGAGGACAGAAAGATCGCGCGCGATCTGTGGCTCTTTTGTTAAAGTACATCTCCGACATTCACCTGGTATTGATCGCAGAAACCACGGAAGAAACCGATGAAAGTAGCCGGCCGGTAGAATCCAGACAGCGATTGAAATGCGTACTCCAGACAGCGATTGAATTCGATCTGGCACTCTAGCTAGTGTCAAAACACCCTGTCACCGTCGGGACTCGAACCCGGTCGCAGGCACTGCAGTGACATCAGTTGAGTCCCTGAGCAACCTTTCCTGATCACAAGCCTTAGAAGTTTGTAACGTTTATTCTGGGACATCCTGTATTTGCCACTTGCGGACCCCCAGCCGTCGCTGCAGCATAAGCCCCAGGCGGTGCTCGGGGAGGTTTCTTCTGTTTGGCCAAACAATCGCCGCAGGGGCAGCGACAACGCCGCGCGCCGGGCGCCCGCGGCCGGAGCGTAGGGCCCGCCGGGGGCGTGGCGGGGGCGGAGGCGGGTAGAGGAGAGGAGGGGAGGGGAGCGGAACCGCAGCGGCGAGGGCCGCTGGGGGAGCTTCCGGGCTGCGGTGCCACGCATCCGGCAGGGGTTGCTGCCTGGGGTGGCAGAAGGGTGGGTGGGGCGGGAATGTCGGAGGCAATGAGTGGGAGAAGGGGCGTAGAATTGTTACCAAGGGGATGGAAACGAAAAGACGAAACAGCAATGGGAATCGTTGCGTTAGTAACATTTTATACAAAGTAAAGTGGAGCGAGAAATAATTTAAGGATTAAGTGAATGCTTCACTACATATTTTACTTTGAGTAGTGCTGCGAGATAAACTGCTATTACAACAAAATGTTACATCTCTATCCCGCGAACGTCGTGATGACGCTCACCGCTGTAAAGTCGCAATAAGAACAATGTGTGTTTTTGAGTTTTTGAACACACACATTAAATTAAGATGACAAAACGAAGGATTGAAATGAAACATTTCAACAGGAACATGACAAGTTTCTTTACATTAAGATATAATAATAGAAGTGTATTAACATTAGAGCAGACATAATATTGCGGGATTCGCTTGGAGATTGAAACTACCATGTTCACTAATGGAGATATACGAATTTTGCTAGCACCATAGACAGAGTACAACAACGAATTGCATTGGTTTAAACAACAAAAAAAATATTACATGTTTATTTATCTGTCGTACAATTATTCTTATTTATACTATCAGTTTTCAGTCGATTGATATAGGCAAGGTATTGATGAGTATTGCCAGAGTTGAGTAGAGAAGAATCACAAAGTGATAAATAATGGCATAAAATGTATCAAAATAATCACACTAAGGCAAACGTATACGACTTTTTTACACTTGTCCGTTTATTTGTCCTTCAGAATAAATTGTTGTTAACTTTATAGAAATAGATTAAAATGCGTCAATAGCCTGGCATACATCATTGGAGAGAAAAAAATTGGGAAAAGCGGACGCCAACGGTGTGGTAGACGGTGAATGAGTCAATGAAACCCAGGCAGACACACAAGAATTAATACATTGTGAATTACGTCCCCCCAGAAAACAAGCCCAAATATTGGTTTTGTAGCAGAAATTTCCTAATTACAGTTCTTTCCCTTTGATCTCCTCCCTGTCTCCCTTGATGTTGCTCTCTCTCTCTCTCTCTCTCTCTCTCTCTCTCTCTCTCTCTCTCTCTCTCTCTGTCTCCCTGTCTCTCTCCGTTTCTCATGCGGTGGCAAATCCGTGGTTTGACAAGACCGTGGAGTCCTAGGAGCTGCGCGCGACACTTGTTACGTTCCCCGGGACTAGGTTCCGCCGCGTGGCGTCTGCGGGCGGCGTTTTTCGCAGCGAGCGCGATGACGCAGGCGCGGAGTAATCCGCGGAGCGCTGTGAGCCACACAGACGGCCGCGCCGCCGCCAATGCCGCTTGCTGCAGGGGAAGCCTTGATCGTCGCGTGCATGTTCGCAGCAGCGATGGAGTAATGGAGGGAGTTGTGGGTGTGCAGGACATGAAAAAAATGATGAAGTTTGCGTTGCTGATGACATTTGTGTTTACTGAGGGATGCCGTACAGATGACATGATAATTGCGATCGATCGGGTTTTCATGAACGTGATTAGAATAAGTCTGTAGAATTGAATATACATTAGAACAGGTAAAACTCGTAGTTCATATGATAATTATTTTGATGAAAGGGATGGAATTGAAGAAGAAAGTATGTTGAAAACAAACGAAAGAGGTAACAATGGTTCTGGAAGTAGTTTTAGTGCACAGTTGTAATGAAATGATGCAGCTCTCGAAGAAGTATTGTGAACGACGGCGAATCCCATTAAGCAGAAAACAGACAAAATGAGTAATGATATCTATGTGCTGTGATATTTATGTCGGTTAGAGTTATAAATGTATTTATGTAAATAGGTGTCAGTAGTGGCTACTAGCAATGGATGGGGACTAGAATTATTTGAGTGAAGGTGTGAGTACGCATTGTCAGACACCTCGTAAACTAATCTTAACCCCGTAGGTGTAGTGTATATTTCTGGAGATTGCGGTGTTCCTCTCACATGAGAATGTATGTTCGGGCGCCGGCCTACACATCGGATTGTGGGGTTTCTCCCTAGTTATCCCCCTCGACGAGTCATCTCAGCGGGCAAAGGTGTAAGCTCACCTCCAGTTTGCCACCATGTGGTATTGTTTTGGCGATAGCGTGTTCTGGTGGCAGCGGTGGCTAGTGTGCTCGTGGTGTGTGGTGGTGGCGGTGCTGGTGGCAGCGGCAGCCTTAACATCGCGTGGTGGCGGGTGCGAGCGAGGCTGCTCGCAGGGTGCTCGGAGCGCCACGAGGGGGATGCGCGGGCAGCGCTCTAATTGACGGCGGCGACGGCGGCCCCCGGCAATCGACCGCAGCGCCGATGGATGGCGCTGTCTGTGCGGCGCCTCCGACGACACTACCGCCCCCGCCCCCGGCCCCGCCCCGCCACCGCCCCTGCCCCGCCACCGCCACCGCCACCGCAAACCGTCACCGCCACCGCCACCGCCACCGCCACCGCCACCGCCACCGCCACCGCCACCGCCACCGCCACCGCCACCGCCACCGCCACCGCCACCGCCACCGCCACCGCCACCGCCACCGCCACACCGACACCGACACCGACACCGACACCGACACCGACACCGACACCGACACCGACGCCGACACCGACACCGACACCGACACCGACACCGACACCGACACCGACACCGACACCGACACCGACACCGACACCGACACCGACACCGACACCGACACCGACACCGACACCGACACCGCCACCGACACCGACACCGACACCGACACCGACACCGACACCGACACCGCCACCGCCACCGACACCGACACCGACACCGACACCGACACCGACACCGACACCGACACCGACACCGACACCGACACCGACACCGACACCGACACCGACACCGACACGTTAGGTTGTGGTTTCTGGTGGCGTGTCGTAGACGGCCACCCGGACCCTGAGTCTCGCGGCGTCGCTCACGTCGTTAGCTTGAAGGTGCAGGCAGTAAGAAGACGATGCTAAACTCCTGGTAGTCAGGTCCGCCCGGCTACCCACCATTTCGGCCTATAGCCGTCTACCTTTGGGCAGGATTGGCCGCAGGATGTTTTTCGGAGTACTCCGGATCCCACATATAGAATTCAGGCGGGAAAACTGATACCATCCTTCAGGTTGCCCAGGTTCCAGCGATAACCACGTCGATAGCTTGGCGGTGCAGGCAGTGGAGAGACGGGATGGTACTCCGAGCCGCCTGGACTTTAGTTCAGGTGGCCCCCAATTTGGTTCTCGGCTTCGACGAGGCAGTGGCCCGAAACTCTGGGCAAAGAGGATAGAACTTGTTCCCGGCACGTGTGAGTAGCGCATTGATTTGACTCCGGTACTAGCCTGGAAAACTAGGAGCTCTGAGATAGCAGGGCGGCCCTTACCCAGGCATTGTATGGGGAGGTTGCCGCGAGGGCAAACTGGGTTCCGACTGTATCCGTACATCAGCCCTTCGGCGTTCTTGCGCGTCGGTAGGGGTGCGAATAGAAGGCAAAAAGGCATAGGTGCCCGCTCCGGGGACTTGTCCCACTGATGAAACAAGTTTCATGTGGAATTGTAGACCACATGGGGTTCACTACTACTGCCGTTACCCAACCACCACCACCTCAACAACTACTGCCACCAATAAGACCACTTCCACCACTACTGACATTGCCATTACTAGAACCACTGCCACCACTACGACCACCGTAAACACTACGACCGTCGCCAGCTCTACAACACCGCCAACACTACAGCCATTGCCACCACTACCATCGCCATCACTATAACCACCACCCACCAATACGACCACCACCAGCACTACAACCACCGCCTCCACTAAAGCCATTGCCGCCTCTAGCACCACCGCCAACACAACGACCACCACCATCACTCCTCCACCGCGAGCATTGTGACCACCGCCAGCACTGCGACCACCACCACCACTAGAACCACTGCCACAACTACGACCGTCGCTACCCTCACCGTCACCGTTCCCGTCACCGTTTGCGTCGTCGCGCAGCAGAACAGCGTCGTCGTTAGCTCCCTCTCCTCCTCCGCGCGCCAGCTCAACTTCCATCGTTCGCCGCGCCGGCGTCTCCACGCTGCCGCTCGCGGATTACGCCTCCGCCCCCATCAGCGCTTCTGCCGACGCGCCATTGGCTTGGGGGTATTGCTTTCGCTGCCACAATGCTCGAGCTCCATGAGATTCCTTTGCTGTATGAATGTTTTAAACTATCTTTCTTATTCACATAATCGCTGACAATATATATATATATATATATATATATATATATATATATATATATATATATATATATATATATATATATATATATATATATTTTCGTATCTCTGGTTTTGTTGCGAAAAGGTCTACATATTAAATTATATACATAACAGTAAATTTCTTTGTTTTCTAAACGGATACGGAATAAAGTATTAAATTTTACCCTACAAAGGAAATCACAAAGAGAGAGATTGTCAATGTGAAACAGTCAAGAGGTATTTGACACAGGAACAAATTCAGGAAGTTTTCATCAACAGTTTTATGTGTTTTGGAGGATGCTGATTTCGAATTTGATGTTTGTTACCTCAAAAGATCGGCTTTGCAAGGAAAATTGCAAAAAACGAGCATTTTGCCTTTTTTAGTTTTTTTCTTATAACTTCAAAATGAGCATTTTATAAAAAATTGTTTTTCATAAAATTCTAGTCGATAAAATTTCTTACAAACTGAGTATATTAACTTCAATTTCCAATTTGGTGAATCCTTCTAGCTTCAATTGCAACAGTTTCCTTAACATTGCCGACAGTATTATCATTTCCACACAGTCAAATTTATACTAATTGTATTCAAACTTTTCTTTCTTATTATGTGAATTCCTTTCCTTATCTTTCATTGTTACAGACACCGTAACGAGAAAATTCCATCTCTAAAATCTCTGGAATCTGCGGGATTATTTCGCATAGATTCTATAATGGGCACCGCCACAACTATCAACTTGACCATCGTCTCGTATTACTCATTCTATTTCCACTGCTACCGTCGCAGCATTTTTTTCGCCGCTGCCCTGTCTCCCGCTACAAAACATTTCCCTACGTGGACCCGTCGATGACGTTCAATTCTGCTCAAATAAGCTTACGAGAATCTCAAAAACCCTCGCAATTTCCATCTTTCCTGCCGCCGGCACTTCTGTTACAGCCACAGTTGCCGTTGATATCTCTCTACCCAGTCTCTCTTTCGGCCGGCCACCGCCTCCACTGCCACATCACCCCGCAGCGCCTCCGCGTGGATTAAGAGAACGAGTTTACGTCGCCCGGCGCGGCGCCGTCTCGTTACCGCCGCGCTTGTTCGGGCCGCTTCCTACGCAGGCGGAGACGACGGGTGAAAGCGCTGGAAGGGGCGGAGGGGCTGGGACACGTGTCTGGAAGCGACAAATGGAGAAATCCAAGGCGGAGCGGGATGACAAGGGATGCGGGGAGCAGGAGAGTGCTAAGAATGAAGGGGAAGCGGCGGGAGTGTGGAAGACTGAAGAGCAGGTTGGCATGAGAGCAGGTTGGCATGAGAGCAGGTTGGCATGAGAGCAGGTTGGCAGGAGAGCAGGTTGGCATGAGAGCAGGTTGGCATGAGAGCAGGTTGGCATGAGAGCAGGTTGGCATGAGAGCAGGTTGGCATGAGAGCAGGTTGGCATGAGAGCAGGTTGGCATGAGAGCAGGTTGGCATGAGAGCAGGTTGGCAGGAGAGCATGGCAGGAGAGCAGCAGCAGAGAGCAGGCAGGAGAGCAGGCAGGAGAGCAGGGAGGTAGGCAGGAGAGCAGGGAGGTAGGCAGGAGAGCAGGGAGGGAGGCAGGAGAGCAGGGAGGGAGGCAGGAGAGCAGGGAGGGAGGCAGGAGAGCAGGGAGGGAGGCGGGAGAGCAGGGAGGGAGGCAGGAGGCCAGGGAGGGAGGCAGGAGGGCAGGGAGGGAGGCAGGAGAATAGAGAGGGAGGCAGGAGAGTAGGGAGGGAAGCAGGAGAACAGGGAGGAAGGCAGGAGAGCAAGGGTGCCATTTGAGATCGTGGTGGGGGAGGTAAGGAGGTGTGGCAGGGAAGGCTCGGGAGTCAGCGAAGTGTGAGGGAGGATATGGGAGATGAGGCCGTGAGGAACGCGAGAGGTTGGGGAATCAGGGCTGACAGATAAGCTCGGAAGGCGTGGCAGGTAGAGAAAGCGGGGAAACGTGGGAGGCGGAATAGACCCGTAGTGGGTGTGGCTGTGAGAGGGGTGCGAAGCGGAGCGGCGAGTGCAGCGTGACGGTCGGAGTGGGCGAGGCGGTGAAGAGCGGTGCGGGAAGGGGTGGGAGGAGCGGGGCGGAGCAGTCACAAGGCAAGCGCAGTCTACGCAGGTTCTCCAGCGAGGGGCGCTGTCTTTTCCGCTGTGCCGCATCTTGAGCGCAAGTCGAGGGAACGATGTATTCAACTGCGCGCTGCAAACGGATTAAAAACACAGCAGAAGCAGTGGCGCTCCGGGAATTCTATTAAGCTGTTTCTAGGTACTGCAGCTTTGAATATAAGAATTACTGCTACCGCACTTCTTCAAATTGTTTACTTCTCTCAAAATGTTCTCGTTGTAGGGAAGATAGAAGAGATATCTTAGAAATATCATTTTTAAAGATAAAACTTAAGGTAATTTGAGCATTTAGGGTGAGTTGGTAGTGATAAATAGTGAGAATTTATTGTAGAACTAAACAATTGTCGTTCAATAGGGAGCTGTAAAATGTATTGGAAATTCAGGTAATTAAAACTCTTTGTACCTTAGTCATGGGATAAATATTCAAAGTACTTGATGCCGGTGAAAATTGAAATTTAATTAAGAACAGTTTACGTACTTCAAACACAAGCAAATATTTACATTATGAATTGATCAACAAGCACTAGGTTACTGCAGAATGTTCGCATCTTCATAAAGTTACCGGGTCTAAGCATAAACTACATTTAGTGATTCACCACACTGTGACAACTCCCTCATATGAATCATTCACTGCGAGTCTGTTTCAAGCAGTCCTCAATCACTAAATCTTCTGTCGTGCGCCTTAAACTCTCAAAACAAACGACGCACCCCTGGCACTACTCTCAAAATGAAACCATCCACGCAGTCTCAATCTCGCCAGCACCAGCTCTGCACTTCCCCTGGAGCAGAGGGCGGGAGCACAGCGTTTCCCTTCCCGGTCGCCTTTGAGTCGGGGCCGAGGAAGGAAATTCCATTCCGATTGCAACCTTCGCTGCTGCGCGCCTTAATCACGGCGCTTTCCGCGCTGCGAGCGGCGTCGTGAGGAATTAAAAAGTGAAACAATGGAGGCGGGGCGCGGCGCGGCGCGGCAATCGCACGCCCTTTTGTTGCCCGGGAGAGGTGGCAGCGCCAGATGAGATCTGAGAATGGGGGAGCTGGCTGGCACACCGGGGAAGTAGGAACCCGAATGGAAGTATTTGAAAATGTATGGGGTCGGCAATAACATAATTTTCACCAAAATTGAGTTGGTCTTTCAAGAAAAATATAATTTCTTGGCAAAATTGATAATTTCCCCTTGAATAATTTACAACCGAAATATTTGTGGCACGTGAAAGAACTTAAAGAACACTGCCAGAAGTTGCAGAAGTGTATGGACTTGTTTTGTAAAGAAAAAGATCGAGAAAATATATTTTTTCTAAATTAAGGGAAGTTAATTTATTATGCAAATGATTGCGGCAAGTAACTGAAACACGTCACGCACGCCACAAATAACGCACGTCAATGAAACATTAATTGAATAAAAATTTACGAAATTGAAGGCGTTAATGCTGTTTTAATGGTTAATAAAACGATCAATTATAGCTATAAAAAGTTGTTAGATTGGAAGAAACAACAAAGAGGGAACACCATTATCATCTGCTGTCCCGGGATTTCCAAGTTGCAAGTTGCGGCCTCTGATGAAACAATGAATTTAATTTCCCTACGTGCACGCCTAAGATATATTTTACAAGTTGATCAACTATATCGAAGATATTATGCCAAACTTCGCGACTTCCTGCCTGTACAATGAATCGCATGCAACCGTTGGCGCGTTACCTAGCGCTCGTCCGCAAGTTTACCTAACTTGGGGCGGTTTTTCAGGAGGGAAAGTGACAAATGCCTCCTCACATATTTTTTCTTCGGATTGTGGTTTCCGAATAAAATATTTGATATATCTGAGAAAAATGAATAGATTTTTAATTGATAACTATGAGGAAACTGACATTGATCGAGAATTAATTTACACGAGCTTTAAAGTAACGCAAAAATGATCAAAATAGCTCTAAGGAGAAACTCTCAGCATTTTCTTGTCTTCTTTCAGTAATCGCACCTATCCCCCATAAGCAAACATTAATTCAGCCCAATGGATCGGAAAGTTTCTCTTTGAAATGACATGTAGACACGTCTCTTTCAACTAAATCAACCTGTAACTGGGCGCTTATCTTTGTCCTCACGTGAGTCATGGTTCAGTTCGGCAGTCAGAACGAGGGAAGATGTTGGTGCACGATGTAATCTTATACAGAGGGCTGGTGGAACTGGGGAAAACGGAACATCCGAACTCATGGCTTTCTTCACCCAGTGCAAGTCGACGCATGTAATATAATTTGTTCAATATTTCATTTCAATTATTTCCTGATATTGACTATTTGCTTTTTCTGAAGAATCATGCACAATCAGCTGCTGCGTCCCAATTCAAATACAGACAGCATCCCTCGGTTTTAGCATCGCTCGGTTTTGGAGATGTGACTGAGAAAATTGCACAATTCGTGGGTATTTTCAGGACTAAATTGTCAAATGATAGCGAATAGCCTTATATCACCTAATGCATAGTTTCTTAATTGTCCAGGACAAAGTAATGATTCCCACCCTAGTATCAGTTTTCTGTTATTGGCCGCCAACATTTCGAATATGCAATGAAGAAGACAAATGAGGTTAAGAAGAGGATGTGCAGTGAAATTGTAGAGAATTGTGCTGCAAAATTGCGAAGAGTTTATAAAGTCTATTCTAATGGGGTCGGAAAAAATCAGTTATTGTGGGAATATGCACAATTATTATCCACGTAACTCGTAATATAGACAGCCTTCTCAAATATCTTCACATTGTTTTGCAGTATTTTAAATGTCCCACTACTAGCCTACACTCTGTGATTCATTATGCAACTTCTTTGTTCAACGCTTGAAATGCTTCTTTTTTTATAATGCATAACGCAATTGCTAAAACTCTTCTGAACGTTGTTCATTACGGCAGTATAAAGTCGTTAGTCACGTGATCAATAGAGTTTAAGGATGTCTCCTTGCGCCAGGCGCTAAAACTCCCTAAGAGCTGGAGCCCGAGATTTCACTCGCTCCCTCCGCTCGCCGCCGGCGCAGCTCTCGGCGTCCTCAGCGCCCCGCAGCGCCCTAAGCGCCCCCTGCGGGCGAACGGGCGGCGCCAGACCCCGCCCACCCGCCAGGCACATCCACAGGCCCACAGGCTCAATGGCCCACAGACTCACAGGCTCACAGGTCCACGCGCCCACACCCCCACGCCCCCACCCGCCAGGCACATCCACAAAGATCGCACGCCCACTGGCCCACAGGCCTACAGGCCCACAGGCCCACACGCCCACACGCCCACACGCTCACGCCCACGCCCTCACCCGCCACGCACATCCACCGTCCCACACGCTCACACGCCGACGCGCCCACACACCCACTCACTCACGCCCATGCCCCCACCCGCCAAGCACATCCACTGGCCCACAGGCCCAGACGTCCACGCCCACGCTCTTACCCGCCAGGCACATCCACAAGGATCGCACACCACCTTGCGTTAGATCAACTTTCATTTCACACGGCACATCTCCATTTTAGCGTAGGATTTTACCATAATTTGGCGAATTATCATTCTCTTTTCTTCAAGTCAAGTCACTGAGGGGTTGAAACGTCTCCGGAAACAGCACGGGGTGAAGACCGGCTGGTGAAGATACACCGATTTTGAATGAAAGAAATGGACAAACGAACTCACGATTAATAGTGATTATGGTATATGGAATAAGAATGATTCTGAAAACTTTGGTGAATCGCTACAGTGCAATAGAGGGTGGAGAAATTGAAAAGACGATAATACCAATTCTGCACCGATTCTGTAAATTTCAAACCAAATGAACGGGTACCGAAATATTGGACATGATGCTGTCTAACTACCGAGCTCCCTTTGGTTTAATCTCTCCGAATTCTAAGTATTCGTCTTTTATTTCGTAAATTGCAGTTGTCTTATTTCTGTAAGTCGTATTCCAGAGCCTGATCTCGTAAAAACAAGTAGAGTTTCCATTGCTTCTTCTGGCTATTTGAATCACACCTTTGCTCTCTCAGCATATTATCTCCTCCCATCAATTCCTATCTCTTTCCACATCACCCAATCTTTGATATTACTTTTTATCTCTTCCCCTGCCTGCTTTACACATACCCAACATCACTTTGCGTTCCCCAACCGTCTCACTCTACCCGAATCTCCCCGCCTACATCTCCCTTGCAATGTCCACAAACCGGCCATCTCTCCCCAACATTTCTCTCCTCTCAACCCACATCTCTCCTCCCCCTCCCCCGCCCCGCCCTCTCCCAGCGGCGGCCGCCCGCACGGTCCTCTTCCCATTGAGGCGTATCGCCCGCCGTAATCACGTCCGAGGCGGAACCCCGCGGCGCCGCCGCTATTGACGCCGCAATTTGTCTCTAATGAGGGCGGAGGTTCAGGCGCGCGTTTGTTTGCTGCGCCTCCCCCTCCTCCGCCGCCGACCGCACGCGCATTCAGGGCCCACGCCCACCTAGACCTTCAGCCCACCCACCGCCCACCACATCCCACCACTCGCAATCAGGTCCTTCGCCACCCATGATCCGTCACCTCCGATCTGCTGCCCATCTGGAGCCCACCCACTGCCTTCCACCAACCACCCAACGTCCACCACCAACACTGACCGCCCGTTGGAAACCACCACCCACCTCTCGCCACCCCCACCACTATCACCACCCACCGCTCACCACCACCACCACCACCACCACCACCCACCGCTCCACACCACTTCCCACTACCCGCCATCCACCTCTACCTGCCACCTCTCTTCTCGTCAGCCTACTTTCTACCCCCGGTCTTTCATCCTCCTTCATTACTTTCCCGCCCACAGTCCATCGCCCTCCGCCGCTACGCTGCCGCTCGCTCCGAAGGCTGTCGCCCACCCACGACGACTGCTTATTACTGCCTTGATGTTTTGTTGGGAGAGGATCTTCTTGAGAGGTCTTCGTCGGCAGCGCAGGAGGCTGGGCTTTTCCCGATGCGCGATGTTTCTGAGGAGACGAATAGAGAGAACTCTGTGGCCACAATGCTTTATGGAGGGCTTCAGAGACCGTTCCTGCGATGCTGATACTCCGTTGAAGAAGAATATTGCAGACTGCAGACGAGAAAGAGAGAGAGAGAGAGAGAGAGAGAGAGATTTCTTTTTAGCTACAAAGTGATTGATTTAGAAAAGAAAAAATACTTAGAAGTTCTTTACTGTTTATCTAAAATGCACTACCTCTAAATCCATCACTATTCGCGGTAACTGTGTACTTTTTAGTTATAGGGCTATTTGTACTACACTTTTTACTGCGACAAATTAATTTTGTTCACGTTGGAGACTTCATGCTACATGAAGATCGAGCGCTTATATATGTCGAATAATCACTCATATTTCTAACTTCAGTTTACGTCGTAGTTTTTATTGCAAGAGCAAGTGAAAGTACTTATATCAACACATCATAAAAATTAAACACTTTTGATGAATGCCTGTGTCTAATTCCAAAGAAGCATACAAACGTTCAAATACTTTTTTAAATTAAATGATTCAAGAGCCAACACATGCAACACAAATGCATTGCTTGGCAATGTAAAACGGTGTATGACATGTGAAATGTACGGTTCAATGTGTTCAATGCGAAAGAAAAACAATAAAATTTGTTACTAAATTTGTATAATTAAATATGTATTCAAGAAGTTTGTTTATATTTTCACTCCTGTCTTTTTTGTTCAGTCACTGATTCAGTAATTTAATTTTGTAAGGGGAAATTTTTAAACTTTTCACCATGCTAGAATTGCATGGTGAAGAGTATCTTCTTTACAGATTTGTTTAAAAAGTGCAGTTTGTCGTCCTTATCAATTATCTCGAATTTTTTAGTCTTCCCCTTACACGTTTTATAATTACAACCTAATATATGATTTAAGTTCCCCTTCAATGCTTTCCCCTTACAGGTAAATTTGATTTACACCTATATCGTACTAAAAATAAAATATACTCGGAATCCGCATTTAAACCAGTCTACAATCTATCATGACACCCAGGGAGTTACAGATATATTTCGTTAGCATTATACACGAAACCACGAAAAGCGAGAAACGGTCCCCACTTTTTTTATTAACTGCAAGCAGTTGCAGCGCGGCAGAAGTACAAGTCAGATACAATCTTAGGCCCCAGAAACGCCTGAGCCAGTAATTCGTGCAATTTCTTCCTGCGGGCTTCTGCGGCGAGCGGTTAGAGCAAATTGCGGCGCTTCATTTCCATTCGGCGTGCGGAGGGGCGCGCGATCTCTCGGAATACGGAATATGCTTTTAAAAAAGCGTCGGGCGGGCGCTTCGTGACCACTGGGTCTCGTGGGCGAGATTCCGCCGTCTGGCCCCCCCTCCCCCCGCCGCCGCCCCGCCCCCTTCCCCGCCCTCGCCGCGCTTCCAAGACCCACGACGCCTCGCGTCGGGCCGACGCGCGCCGCCATCTACTCCCCGCTCTCCCACTCTCCGCCCTCTTCCCACGTCTACCCTCCACTTCCTTCCCCCATTTCTCCCTCCCCTTAGGAACCGTCCGTAAACTACGTAACGCAAATATGGAGTAGTTATTCGGAGTATATTTGGAGTAGAATAAATTTGAAAAACCCCTTCACCCCGTGTAACGCACCCGTAACGCGCGCTTTAATCCCACTTAAATAATTACGTAACGCTTGCGACAGTATCACCCCACACCTTGTTGTATCCCTTTATAATCTTACAGATTAAATAAAAAAATTAATAAATGTATTTCCATATTTTGTAAATTTGTTTCCAATTTGTTTTTAAAACAAATTAATTACTTAAAATTTTAATGTTTTACTACGAGACACACAAAAGGGAATTATTTCAGCAAATGTTGAAAAATGTAAACTAAAATATCAAAAATAACATTAAACTAATTCTCTCTCCCTCTATGTAACGCAGCGCAACGCTGCCTGAAACTCCCTCCCCTTCTTCGGCTTTACGTAATTTATGGACGGCCGCTTATCTGTCTTCCCATCTTCCCCTGCCTCTTTCCATTTAATCCCGTCCTCTCCGTCCAAGGACATCCTACTCAAATCTTCCCTTACTCTTACCACCCCGATGCATTTTGCGCCACACCACGCAATGCCATCATGTGTTACACGGTCCTACCACCCCGCTCGCGCCGCGGTGATCTGCTCTTCATTACCCCTTTCACATTGCTCTAAGTCCCACACCATCCTACCCAGTCCAGTCTGACGAGCACCGCTCTGAAACTCACCGTACTTCCCTGACCCACACCACGTCGCTTTGTGCAGCGGCGCACATCCATCTATTCCCAGCTCTCCCATCCTCCGTGCTTCCCTTCACCTCGCCCCGCCTTGTTCCACAATGCCCCGTCCTCTCATTCCCGACCCGCCCCATCACATCTGTTCGATCCTTCTGCTCCCCTTGCTGCCCCGTTCAATCTCACCCCACACCAGTACGTGCCGATATGTCTCAGCCCGACCAACCCCGCCCCGCTCCATCCCGCTCGGCTTCTTTTTCATCACCACCACCCACCTCATCCCGGTCACCCAGTCTCCCCGGCCTCATCACCCATCCTGTCCCCCCGCACACCATTCTCTTCCCATTCCTCTCTCCGCCACTTCACCTCCACTACACTCGGCCCCTCCTCGTCTCACTCTACAACCAACCCAGCCACTCCGTCCACCGCAGTCCCCTTCCCCCACTCCGTCTCCCACCGCTTCCTTCGTCCTCGGCGCGGCACCTGCGGCCGCCCTCCCCACTTCGCGCCGCCCCGCCCCGCCCCGCCCCGCCCCGCCCCGCCCCTCCCCGCCCCGCCCCGCTCTGCCTCCGCGGCCGCCGCGCCGCGCCGCCCACGCCGTTCCGAGGCGACGCGCCGGGGCTGTTGCTACCCTGCCCTGCCCCGCCCCATGCGAGGCTCCCTCTGTCACGCCCCGGCCCACGTGCCGAGCGGGCGCCCTCTCAGGGTCACACAATGCAGGCCTTCACGCTTCATTTGGCCGCGCGTCGCCTCGCGCGAAAAGCGGAATGTTACGTAAGTGGTGAATCATTTTTACGTAAAGAAACACTATCGGGAAGCAATTGAGTGTCAGCATTATGTGGTCAGAAAAATGGTCATGATCGTGACTAAGAAGGCTGTATTGATTTAATGGGAATTCTAGAGTGATGAACTGATGCCAGTGATTGAAGTACTACATATTATTTTTTATTGAGCAAAGATACATTTTAAGATATTTGTTATGTACTATGCTATAAATTGGTTGATGTGTTGCGATAGCGTTAATAATAACAGTAGGGACTTAAAATATTTTATAAAGAAATATGACTTCCTAACGACTACCCATATCGCTGGTCCAAGTCAAAAATAGTTCTGCTTATGAAACAAAAGATAGAAAATGAGCTGTTTTGTTCATCAAACACAATTCAAGGATTTTAAATTCTTTAATGTAATGTAAGTATTTATAATTTGCGTAGCTATCGTAGACCCAAAAGAAAATGGTTGACCGTTTACCGTTAATGGTTTATCTTTGTAGGTTAATTGCAATACTGCTCAAATATGCGAACCGCGTAAAAAGTCCGAACTATATATTCTATGCGTAGATCAATTTCTGGTGGCACAGGAAATCAACTGATGTCACTGTAGTGCCTCTGCCCGGATGGTCCTAGGATTCGAGCCGCGCCAGAAGCAAGACTTTAGGCATTATAGACAGAGCTAAATAGAATTCAGCCGCTGTATAATTCTAGCGGATGGCTGCTCTGATTGGAATTTTTCTGTTGTTGGGAGACCAGTTAAGAGCTTCGAGTTTGTCCCGTTTGGGGCGGCGTCCCTCTGGAAGGGAATGCCTTTAGGGGGAAACCTCTCTCAACCGATGTGTAGGTCGGCGCCGAAGTTCACCATCCAGGGCGGCTAAAAACACTTCCACCTCCTATGATAAACAATGGACTACACTCACGGGACTACCATAGCAGTTGACTGGCTCGGAAACAAGAAATAAACAATCAGTTTGATGTGCGGGGTCCTTATTCATTCTCTCCTCCTGCCTACCGTTTACTCCTTTCAATAGCCGAAACCCGTTTTCCACCAATCTGCCTGTGCTCTTTCCTCCCCCGCATCGCTTCATCTCGGGGCCAGTGCGCGGGCGGAGGCCGGGCTGGGGCTGTGGCGCGGCCGTTTGCGATTCCCTGAGGGAGGGGAAGACGAATCGCCGCGGGCCCTCCCCTTCGCGGCACGCACGCCCCCTCCACTCCCTTCCCCTCCCCTCCCCCGCTCACCCTCTCCGCGGTCGCAGCGGCTGCGAGTGTGTAGCGGGTGGGAAGGATTTCGGATGGAGGCACAATTTTTGCGGTAGCGGTTGTTGAGGTTGAGACGGTGTTTGTGTAGGTGGTGGGAGTGGATGTGGTGATGATTGGGGTAACGGTCGTATGATGATGGACGCCGTTGACGACACTGATGACTCTTGCCGTTAGATCGATGATTACTATGGAACCGGATAGTAATGGTAGTCGAAGAAGTACTGATTATGAAGGTTGTGGTGGTGAAAAGGAGAGTGATGGAAGTTATGCTGGCGGGAAGTAATGATGGTGATGACGGATTTTGTGAGGACAGCAATTGTTATAGTGAATTTAGTGAGTATGATTATGATGAAGATGATGGTGGTGGTTTTCGTTGTGATGTGGTAGTGATGGTTTAACTGTGGTGGTGGTGGTGATGATTGTGTAGTGGTGTTGGTGCTGTGGTGATTGTGTAGTGGTATTGGTGCTGTAGTGGTTGTGCTGTGGTGGTTGTGCTGCGATGGTGGTTGTTGTGGTCGTGGTGGTAATGCTGTAGTGTTGGTGATTGAGCTGTGGTAATAGTGCTGCTGCTGCTTTGGTGGTGGAGCAGGTCGTGATTTGTGATGATAGTGGCGGTGGCAGTGCTCGTGGCGGTAGCACTGGCAGTGGAGGAAGCGGTGGGGGTGTCGAAGAACTGTCGGGAACAGTGGCAGTGGTGACAAAGACATCTAGGCAATAGAGCCGCTGTATTGTGACAGCGGAAATTTTGGTATCTAGCGAACTTTGTGACCACGACGATGTCACAGCCAGGGGCAGAAAGGCGATGGTGGCAAAGCGGCGGGCGCAGAAACAGGAGAGGTAGCGGCGCTAGCAGAGGAGGTTGTTCGGGCGCGCCCTCCACTTTAAAGAAGGAGCGGAACGCCCTTATCAGCGGACTAACGGTCACGATGAACTTTCGTTAGGGGATTTTCGAGCTCGCTTACTCGCCTTCCGCCGGCCGACGATAAATCGCGGCATTTATCCCCGAGCACGAGGGGCGGGGAGTGGAGGCGTGAGGCGAGGAGGCGCGCGGGGCACTCTGCATGTCTGGCCGCCTCTGGCCATTGTGGTCGAGCTATGTGGGCTCATTTGGAAGCTCCTGAGCACTGGCCGCACGGATGTCGGAGTATTTTGGGCGAGGAAGATGTAAAATGAGCCTACGGTAATGAATGAGCGAGGACGGATGTAAACATTGTTTCGTTGCGATCTCGCATTGCTCAGATAATGCTTTTTAAGAAATGAGATTTAATAATTATGAAACGTAATAAATTGGTTTGGAATATGATAAACCTATTGAATGTTACAATGAACCAATCTACTTAACTTATTTCAATTAATCAATTATTAGTTTAAATAAAAATACCTCTATTACGATTAGAAGGAACATGAGTCGTTTAATGTATACAAATTTTCCTCATGAATATGAAATGTGAACTGATTGCGATTTTCTAATCACATACCCCTAATAATTGATTGGGTAAATACCAAAGGATAATTAATAACTATATCAAATAGTTTAAAGAATAGAGTATTTCATGCTTCTAATCCATTTCTGAATGAATATATTACGATGAATTATATTATTAAATAAATTACGAATATATACGAAGTCCCAATCTCTTTGATTAGAAACATTTATTTAACTTTATTTTGTAATTAATGACAATTACAAGAAAAATGTTATTGTATTACATAATTGTTTTCATTTAATAGTCAAAAACTATACAGAATAGCTAGGGATTATATATTTTCTATCATTTATATTTTAAAAATTAAAATCACATTATCATGATGGTAAAACTACATGCTAATGACCTGCATTCAAAAGTACGGAATTCTTCCAGTATTTTTATCCGACTTTAAAGACAGTATTTTCTAAATTGAGATGTTCAATTGGAAAATTCGGTTATATCCAACCGCCACATGACAAAAGCGAAGTGATGTTACGTTCGAAGTTTTATTTGCGTTTACGAACATGCGTTGCGGTGTAATTATTCTGTCCAGATAAATCTGGACATGGTGCGCAAATCAATATTTACTATAACTGTCACATTTTTTTTGGTGAAAAGTAACAATAATGTCTACTAACATTTCATATCCCTGCAGAATTCTGACAAAGCTGAAATCGTAATTCCTAGGTCATGTCACTCGTGTTGTATTTTGCAAAAATAACTATTGTATTTGATCTATGCTTGAATATGAACATGTATACTTTCAATGCAATGGACCTAAATATTACATTTTAACATTAACATTAAAATTTAATATTACATGATAACAATTTTTACAAAATTGTTATCATTACTAATGTTGACATGAGGAAGGAACATATTTCATTTCCCTTAAGAGATGATTGTGTTATTTTCCAAATTCAAAGAAAAATGGGCCATTAAGAATTATGTTTGACTTTATTTTGGAATGAATAGAATGATTAGAATGGAAAGTTGGTATGGTATATTTAAAATAAAAGTAGAATAACCGATTACTCAAAAATGACATTAAGCATGTTAATTTAAGAAGAATACAAACGAGAGAACTGGAAATAAAAATCTAATGTATGTGTAACATTGATATAGAATAATTAATTGAAATTTTTAAACAAAATTATCATTACTTTGTTCATATATGGTTCAACGTTTTATATTTATCAAAGCAAATTATATTTGTTTTCTTGTTAAAATGTTAATTTCCTGAACTTCGTAAATATAAATCTTATTAATCATCTTAATGGTGACCATCGCCCATTTTCCAAGTGATATAAGGAGCTTAATGTTTGTTTTCTACTTGTTTTTGAACAATTAGATATACTTTTGCTTTCACTGTTATTTGTTCTCTAAAAACACAAATGGTTTTTGATGTGAACGAGGTGTTTTCTTCCTCGGGAATATATTTATTAAAGGTTGTTGTTTCATTAGAAGCAATAATACCTTTGTGTGGTAAGTAAGCCTGCGTTTCAGCAGCTTAGAAGCAATAGGTGTTTAGAACCTTCGAGGATTAAATAGAGCTGGTAATAAAGTTTCGCTCTTGAGTTTCTCTCTGGTTGATTTAATTGGTTAAAACCTCTAAAGTACGATTTATTTATGTTTTCTGGCACTTTATTCACAATTAGCCTAAAAAAGTCAACAATTTTCGTATTACCTGACAGCACAATGTACCTTATCATTATGCACTGATATGCAACAATGACGTTTAGATATGCCTGAATTTCATTTAACTTACAAAGAATGACACACTTTGACACATTATTTTGAAAATTTAAAACAAGTTACTATATGAATATGATTTGTTATAACTTTTGATTTTAAATCCATCATAAAAAAACGGATATTTTTTCTTTCTAAAAGTTTTCCGCAGGCTCAGTAACTTTTGGCCGGGAAAGGTTATGGAGTTCAGCTAGGAGTTTTGCGACAGGTACGAAGCGGAAAAATAAGGGAGAGAAGATCACGCGGGCTTCTTGGGCTCATTTTTCAAAGAAACGTTCCAGAACTTTCCTAGCGATGTCAAGGGAGACAAAGAGAAACTTGCGGAAGAATGGCCAACTCGGGATTACACATCCGGACTTTCGGAAAGAAAGTAAGCGAGTTGACAATACAGTCTGCTCCCGATGCACTGCATTTCACTTCACCCAATATTCTCTTAACTTGAAGCTACCTTGAAGGTCGAATTTATTTGAAAAACGCAAATGTATGAGCTAAGAAATGAGAGGGTTTGAGATATTATTGACTGATGAAAATTGCTTCTATTTCCTCAATGTGAGTTTCAAAGTGAATTTTTGATTTTTTCAGAAGGAATGACAAATTTCGGTCTGAAAGTTTTATTTATTTATTTGGTCAAAAACAGTAAAATACTGTATGTGATGTATGGGGGAGAAAATCATCTGCGCACGCTTTTTGGAGTTTCAGAAGTTCTTCCCAAGTTGGTATGCAAGTTGGTATGTATGCGTGAAGAGTTAGCAATACAAAATATATCTTTCGAAATAAATTTCTTGGAAATGCAAGTATAAATATAATATGAAATGCAGCGAATGTTCAAGACAAAAACAATTACATTTCCACCACGATATAAAATATGTATGTACTAATGAATTCAGGATTTTAGGGCTGGATTGATCAGACATTTACTAGTCAACGGTGTTCCCAGGCAGGGGCCCCGTTTTTACTTGTTATCCCCGTGTGTGGGTGCAGGAGACATGTGGCGAGCATGGCGTAATCCTTTCAACGCATCTAGCGTACTTGGCCTGCCTGATCTCTTCTTGGATTTCAAAGTAGTAGACTCAGACGATCGTATTTTAAAGACATAGCTCGTTTTTCCGCAACCGGGAATCGAATCAGAGATAGCATCATGGAAAGCTAGCACACTGTTCATGAGTCACCAGAGGCGAAATAAAATATAATTATAAAAATTCATTTCTCTTTGTCAACATACCCAAAACCGGTTGGGAAAACATTTATTACGCTTAACGCTCGATAAAACGTACGTTTCTTACGAGGATAATAGTGAAAATTTGTTGAAAAGGTAATGGTGTTTTTTAAAGAATGCAATCTTAAAACTCAAGCCACATTCAAAAGTTGAAGAAAAATATTTTTGATATAAAACATAAACAATACACTCTTGATTCACAATACTTTTGAGTTTTCTAATAAAATATGTTTATATTTAAATGAAAAAAGAAATATGGAGAGGTTTGTTAAAATAAACAGAAACTCGATGCTCTAATTTAATATATATCTTATCACAGAGTAATTTTTACTTTCTCGTATACGTGTATATATATATATATATATATATATATATATATATATATATATATATACGATGTAATATACGTAGTATAGAGAAAGTTAAGTAATACTGCGCACAAAAACAGCGGATTTTCGGCGACAAAAAATTAATTGACGGGCTCGGGTAAGGAACAAGTGTCCGTCCGTCCGTCCGTCCGTCTGTGAACACTACTACCGCCTAAAATATGCGTAGAACTGTTTCAAAATGAAGAAGCACCTGTCCATCTGGCTGTAGTTGCAGCTTTTAAATTTTAAAAATCATTCACATATAAAGGTGGCATAGGTCCAATTTTCACGGTTAACTGAATTTTCGAAAATTGCAAAAGATTGAATTTTTTTCGGCATCTTCCCACAAACACAATGTTGAAGATAGAGACTTTTACTTCAAATAAAATTGGTTGTCCATGAGTAGTTCTTTCATTAAGGTCAGATACATTCTTTTCAAAATTTTAGCAGTATTCTCGCAATATGGCGTGCAATATTTGCAATTTTTAAAATTACAAAAAATATTTTTTTGTCCTGTCTCATCCGTCACTCATATTAACATTAGCGGCAATTTGTTCACAGTGCTATATTTACGTGTACACATGCTTCAAATAATGTGATATACAATTTCTCGAAAAAGTCAACAGTTTTTTGTGAAAACTAGCTCAAATTTGTACATTTTCAGAAACATTTCATTTGTGAGTGAATGTCTTTAAAATGACTTTAAATTAAGTTTTTCGAAAACTCAATAAATTCCTGCGAAAGGAACTTTAAACTTTTGCATTTACATTACTTTGCTCTTAAATGCCATTTTCTTAAAAATGGCTGTTTTTCAATGAAAATTGCCATTTAGAACGAGATTTTACTGTGCTTTAATTTTCTTAAAGTAATATTTCGGTTCTCCAATTAGGAAACCAAAGAATTGAGAACATATCAAAAAATGTATTTTGGGGCGATAGATGGTTGCTGGCAAGAGGATGGGGCAAGACCGTGAAGACAGTCCGCCAAGAAAATTAGAAAACGTTACTATGAGAACGTCTGCCATTCTTTAGCGCCAGTAGTTTATTTCTGGCTCTCACACTTTCTTAGTAGTGTAAGTAGCTTCCGTACTTTGGAAATGAAACATTTTCAACCAAATAATTTTAGATTAAAAATCATTAAAATTTAGATATTTTTCTTCTAGAACGCTTTCAGGCCATTTTGAATGCTGCGAGTTTGAATTCTGAATGCTATTGACTGTGAATAGAAATGCTCTAGTATTTACCTTCCCCTAGTTAATTCTGAACCGCCCCTTTCGTCTTTGAATGGAGCGGGTAATTTGTCACCCAATGCAAAGGCTGGTTCTCATCCATTACCAATTTGACGTCCCGGAAAATTACTTAAATTACTGCCGGGAATGTAACAGTCACGGTGACTAAACTACGATATTGGTAGTAAAAGTACAGATTTGTTCTTGTATTCAAAAATGTCTTCAGTTGCAGCATTTTAAAATTCAGAGTGCACTTATAAATTATGTGCTTACTTTAAATTATTCTATTAAAAGATAAGTTATAAAATAAAAGTATTCATTTTTATTTGCAAATAAAATCGGCAATATATTTCTAATTTATTGGTATTTTTCTTATTTTAAATTATTCGATATTATTGAAGCATATTGAAGTACTTTATTAGAGCTAACATAATATGGATCATGGAAACGGAACCAAGAGGAGAATTTAGGTACTTGAAAGTAAATGGGGATATAATGACGTTCCCACATCTTGAAATATATTGAGTATAATATTGGTGATCAGGCAATTTCATTAGGATATTTGTACAGAGAAACAGTATGGTAGCAATGATGAACACGTAGTATTTGTATATGGTGGGCATATGAACACCCAGAAGATTTGTGAAAACCTAGAAACCAATAGAAGTTATCAGACTATTTGCAGATGTAGGTTTTGGGAGGGGAACAACGAAAACTGAAAGAACATGATAAATAAGAAGAAGGTGCAGAGAGCCAAAAAAGCAAATTATAAAAAAGTGAATAAAAATAGGTTACAAATTTGTCAATAAGTAGACAGTGAAAACAAGAGTATAATATGTAAAGGGGGTTAAAGATAAAAAACTACGATGCAAAAAAATAAAGAAAAATCCAAAGGACAGAGAGCTGAACGAGGAAGGCATGGAAGAAGATACAAAATGAAACAGAAGCAAAATATGACAAAAGGAAAAGAAAAAAAGGAATGGCAACGGCTAAAAATGAATACCGAACATCAAGAGGAAAGGAGAACTAAACCCAGATAACGAAAGGCGGTGGGCGGCGATTGCATCTTTTGGCAGGAAGCAAGCGGGGATGAGACCTTGCAGAAAGGCCGATTCGCGAGCGATGGGATAAAAACAGCAGCACTGCAACCTCTGCAGACAGAAACTATTTTTTACTTTCCGCAAGAAAAAAAGTGTGGCGGGCGCGGCGCCGGGCGTGTCAGCACTTCCCGGGGCCTCGGGCCTTGCGTCGCGTGCTGGGGGCGGGGCCCACCCTCCGCCCGGCCACTTACCCAGGGTCTTATCAGCGCCGCCCGACACTCCTCCGCTGGGCGACCGGCAGAGTTGGCTCTGGGCAGCAACTGTTACCACCGCAGCCACTATGACCAGGAGCTTCTGACTTTGACCAGGAGCTTCTGCCTTTGATCGTGAGTTTCTGTCTTTGACCATGAGTTTCTGTCTTTGACCGGGAGTTTCTGTCTTTGACCGGGAGTTTCCATCTTTGACCGGGCGTTTCAGTCTTTGGAAGATTCAGTCTTTGACCGGGAGTTACCGTCTTTGAGCGGGAGTTTCTGTCTTTGACCGGGAGTTTGTTTTTGACCGGAAGCTTCTGAAGTTGTGGTCCCGACAATGACAGATTTTCGACACTAGCTTCATTTCTCTGTCTCTATTGGCACAACAGCTCCTGACGGGGCCAAGGCTTATCAACGGCCTCCCGACCTAGCGACCATGGATTGAGAGGATACGTATGGATAGCACATACACATCACTACGCCGTATTCTTGCCTTCTCAACCTGTTAAGTACCGTTTCATCGTCACACACCAACAAATGCTTGGATATTGCAGGGAAAGGGAAGACTGTAATCTGTCCGACCGGTAATCATCCCCGGGGTCGCATCAATGAAATCGAGCACGCCGACCAGTGAGCTACCCGTGGGGCACAATCTTCCGAGCGGGGTCGAATTAAGCCATTGTCTGGAGGAGGCGTCGAGAGACCTCCTTCTCTGATAAGTAGTTTTCTGTAGTTTCTCAATTAATACCAGGCGAATGCCGCCTAACAAACGCGCGCGATCTGCGATCTCCTCTTCGTCTTCTTTGTTCTACCGTCATTCCTTATATACATACGACAGTCACGGTCCGCGCGCGATTTTTTCTCCCTCATCCTTGTCCCCTCCACACCCGTACAAACCCTCCAGCTAGCATACTCTTCACTAGTGCGTAACTGGAGGTCATTCGGAAGCGTAGGGTTCGACTGTGGCGCTGCCTGGATGTAGAGATGCCTGGTAGGGTCACACTCCAAGCCGACATATAGGTCACCGCTGGATCTCACTTTCAAGCGGGTAGGGAGCATTGCCATTTATCGGAATATACATAACATGCACAGCTACTGCGGGACTAATGGTGGTTGGCGCGTTCGGAAATATCAATCAATTACTCCCACTGGCGGGAATGACCTGCTGAAAAACAAGGTTGCTCAAATGCAAGAATTTGGACCTCACTGCTGGTGGTGATCCGATGCAGTTACCCATGTTTTTTATAAATACATTTATTTGCTTTCACATGGATCAGATCGTTCAGTACAATGACTTTAAATATGTGGTTTTTCGGGGTTATGCTAGTTGAAAAATCTAAGCTAACTGAATCTCCACATTAGAGGATACTCTAATGGAGAACCTCGTTGCCCACGTACAACTCGCCCTTCGCGGGCGCTTCCACTCCCTTCCTGGCGGGCTGCCTCGGCAAGCAGCGGGCCACTTCGGCTGCCAGGAGATAAGGCTCTGTCTTAAGATCAGGCCAAGCCAGATGGACCGTTCACTCGCTCATCCGTGGTGCAGCGTACAGACTGGTCGCCTTCCTCTGCCACAACAGACGTTCTAATTCCGGATCATCCACGTGACATTTAGGGTTGAGAAAACGGGTTTGCGTCAGGTTTGCTCCCGATTCTCCCGTTTTCTCTATCGCTCATTCCATCAAACTTCTTTCGTATCTTCACAATCACTTATACACCAAAATCATTCACCCAATTCCAACTATAAGACATAGTATCGCATTTAAGAATGCTTCACGAACTCGCCTTCGCCCACATGTTACGAGCGCAGTATGATTTTGCTAAAAGATTCGAATGTAGAACACTTTTCCACAATACGGGTAAGGAAGAGAAACCGTGCCGGCAATCATATTCGTATTCTACTTAATAAAATAAATATCGAGTTAGTATGAGATGTTCAATCTATCATTAGGGTACTGAGCAAACGTTAACTACTTAGGATACTGAAGTAGTGAGTTCTGCTTCAATTGAAAATAATAAAAATATAGTGCAGTTAAATTTTGTATCATTTAACATGAATTACCGATATGTCTCTTGTATAATAAATACAAACCACTTATGTGATACATTTTATCTTCTTCCAAATAAAGAAATTGGAAGGAAATGCCCAGGTCACTTTTCTAGGATCTTTTGAAGGTCTAGCCGTCCATGGGTGTTTTCTCCGCCCTCGTATAATGAACACAATTTTAGATTTTACTCAAATCTAAAACTCGAAGAAACGTGTAGAAAACGCTTGTTCAACATACGAGTACTACAAATGAACAACAGTAGGGAAGCAATCAGCTTGCCACCACACATCTTTTATACCGGGGTAGCATTTCACAGTTCATAAAATTGCAATTTACCATTTCAGAGGTTGACAAAAATTTGCGATTTAGGTTGACAAAAGTTTTTCACATGTAAGGTATCAGAATAAGTAGTAAAATAAAAATAAATATCTTTATGCAAATTTAACAGGAATTAATGCCATCTGAATTTGATAGTACAATTATACAATAAGGTCGCATAAAACTGCATTTACAATCTGTTCACTGTACCATAAATGTGCATTGGGTGAGGTGAATTTTATCTCTAGCTTTCCTTTCAAAGGGTAGGAAATTATCCAAATGATCACTTACCCACAACTTTAAGAACGGCGCCTTATTCGAAGTGTACCCTCCGCCCCCCCCCAAGGAAAATCTCTGCGATCTGAACGTACTATGAATGCAGTGTGAATTTACTCAATTCTTAAGAAATATAAACAATTCCGTAGCTAAATACGGACTTCAGAAAGAACAGTGAAGCTTCGATTCCCTTCTTATCTACCTCATCATGGATATTAAGATATTAATCGAGAAGCTACGACTTGCTTACTTGTACTCTGCAATAGTAGAAAAAATTGCTAAATGTGCGCATGAAAAGTACGGAAAACTAAATATCCAAAAATAAGTTCAGAGGAACGTACGTTCGCTTGCATTATAAAATGCATTAAAAATAGATTTCAGAGAGTGGATGCACTTTCAATATCTTAAATGTAATTATATAAATGAAACTATGTATACTTGTCACCTTCATAATACGAAAATTGATGTAAGGTAATTGCCTCAATAAATCGAGTGGATTTGGTTTAGTTACAGTAAATGTTTTAGTCACTTTATATTTTGTCACTGTATCTGGAATGTTAAGAACAAGTTATTTGCTGCAAGGTCTAACTGATTACTATAGATCTGTTCGTTCCTTTAATTTTGTCATTGACCTACTAGCGTAAAAATCATTCAGAAAGGCATGATCACATCCATTGTTCTTCTGTCGACTTCTTCTGCGATGTTGGGCGCAAAGGAAGAAAGTAATTCTTCCATTGATTTTATGACGGTGCACTTTCTTTCATTAATGTACAATCATTTGTTTTTGATTTGCATATTGGGTTTGCGGATTTTAGATTTAAAGTTTAATTTGAAATTTATATTAAGGTTGTCAAACAAATAGCACAATTGTTGACTTATCTAACGAAACCTTTTGTTATGCCAACGGAACGACGAGAATAGTTGCCGGAACAGGAAACCTCTTCGACGTGCAAATAAACGAAGTGGGTACACTGAATTGACATGCAGATATGATTGTGCTTCGCAATCGAAATTATGCATCTCTGTTCTCTAGCTACAGTCATTGGATGAAATGGAGATCCCAGACAAGTGCAGAACAAGCAGAGCTATATAATTTCAAAGGTGAATGGGTTAACCAATAACCATTTTCACTTCGGTTCTTTGTGGAACATGCACGTGACATTCAAGCGGTAGAAGTTGTTTCAGCAGAAGCCATCACATCCAAATTTTACATTAGGAACACCATTTCTATAACCGAGAATAATTGCGCAAAATGGTATATTATGTAGAAAGTCTATTTCTGTTTGATATAGCTTCCCATATTTTTGAAACATTCGAAATACAAGTGGTTTACTTGTTGACAAGTTGTTTGTAATACTTGGATTTCATGATAATTTTACTTAGAACAAACACAATAAATTTTAATTACTTTGAAAAGAAATATTTCAGAAAGCCAAATAGTGTTAAAATACATTGGCTATCGAAACAATTATAATATTGTAAACAATAAATTATTTCGTCTTATTGTCAACAGTTTGAAATTACGTGGATGTAATTCAAACAGAAAGCTGAAGAAAGGGAAATTTACCTTGTCCCACTTTTAACACATTCAACTATTACTTCATTGCATATACAACCATCAAACAACACAACAACGCAATTTATAAGTTACAATTGAATAAAATACTGTAAAATTGATAATATTCAATGTAAATAAATATTTTTCAAATAATATCACAGGATCTACATTTTGCTTCCCCTCTTCAAACTCGACAATAGATTCAGACAAATGAAATTTTGCTATTAGAAACAAACATTACGTGCACATCAAAAGCAAACGTCTTCAACTTACATCATCATAAACATTTCTAGATGTCATAAAGGTAACTAAAAGATTACCCCCAGCCAGTGTGTGTTTGTGCACGTAGAACATAAAAATATAGAAATAAAACAGCGCGCGGGAGACGGTAGGCATATCGCGGCACCCGAGCACCCTCTCTCCCCTAAAGTGCAGGGTTCACGCACGCGGCCGCTTCGCCTTCCTCCGCCCCCCCCCCCCCTCCGCCCCCCCCCGTTTCCATTTCCGGGCGCCGCACGCAGAAGGGGCCGCGCCGCGCGGGATCTCCCGAGGCGCAGCGCAAGGGGCACAAAGGCGGCGGGCGGACGCAAATTGCAGGCAGAAAGGGAAAGAAAGAGGAAGTAAAAGGAGGGATGAGGAAGGCGGGGAAGGATTACGGCGGGATAGGGGAGAGCGGGAAAAGGAGAAGGAAGAGGGTATCGGAGCAAGACGAGAAGGGAATGACAGGGGAGGGGGAGGATGAGGGAAGATGAGGAAGGTTGAGGAGGGCTAGGATGGAGGAGGTGAACGATGGGGGAGGTGAACGATGGAGGAGGTAATGGAGGAGGAAGAGGAGAAATAAAAAGATGAGGAAGAGGAAAAGGAAGAGAAGGAAGAGGAAGTGGAGGACAGACAGAGGAGGGGTTCGACGACAAGATTGGAGGAGGATGATGATGAAGATGCCTGAGCAGGAGGCGGAGGAAGACGCAAGAGGAACAGGGAGAGGCAGATGGAGGGTTAGGACGATGGAGGAGGAGGAGGATAGTGGAGGAGGGCGAGGAGAAAATGAAGGGAGAGAGACATGGAAGTGGAAAATGGAATAGTATGAAGGAGGAGGGGGAGGATGAGGAGGTAGAGAATGTGCCAGAGGAGGACGAATATGACAGAGGACAAAAGAAGAAAGGTAATAAGCACCCGAATGACGGGAACTATGTTGAAAGATTTCGAGAGCAAGTAGAGTACAAAGATTTTGACACTGAATACAAAGACAAATCAAAACTGGGAGACTCTAGGGCTAGAAGAAATTGCCTCAATGCAGTATGGATGAAGAAATTTTGTGAAGAACGAAGTTAAAAGTGTCGAGGAGTCTTGATTCATACAGAAATGTAGGGATCGCAAAAACAACAAACAATGTCACAGAACATCATTTGAGCAAATCGAAATGTGACATGAAGCTAAATAATGAAGTGAAAATATTAAGCGAATCAAAGTTCAGCTATTTCTGAATATGGTTTAGAGAATATAACGGGGAGATTAAGAAAGGAATGTTTTGTGCAGAAAAAGCGAGCGGAAGAGATGTGGAGAGGATCCGAATCTCCGCTGAACCACGATCTCTTCAAAGTGGATGTTAGCTCATTAGGCAGTTTTATTCATCTTCTTTAGAAGCAAATTTGATTTAAAGTCTCAAAAAATGATGTTTTGATCTGTAATTCTGAACTTCGAAGCAAGAAGTTTTTAAGCTATCTATATTTTGCAGAAGCATCAATACAAAAGGGTCACGGTAGTTACAGACCACTAAATTGAATAATAACTAGTATGTGATTAACAAAATAACTTACATTAAAACGATAGAGTGGTCGTATCATGAGCGTGAGATAAATTGATTGTGTATTATAATATTGATAAGCAGACAAACGATATCCAGTAAGTTAATGGTTAAATGGTATTGAAATCAAAATATAACGCTCTCTAAACTTGAATTGTTGAACTAAAAAGATTAACTAACAATATAAAGTTGTTTTACGACTAGAACATACAATTCTGAAAAAATCATTAGAACCAGCCATTTCTGACCCAAGCAATTCAGACGCTAAGGAAAATAACGGCAGATTCCAACGAAACTCGCATTTTGTGTTGGAAGTATAACGGTAAACGTCTGACATATACCTCCCATTTGCTCAAATATCTAATGAATTGGGATATAGGAAAATCCTTAAATTCCACCTTCAAAAATGTGTCCGGAATGAATGTATACATGAACGAAAACAGAAAGTAATTTTTCTCAAAACGAACTCCGGTTGTGATATGCCGTTATTATTCTGAGCGGAGTTGCTACGTACGAGTATGAGGTCGGGAGCGGAGGGAAGGGCGCGGGACATCGACAGGCGAGGGGCGTGGACGGCTGCTTGCGTGCGCCTAATGTTTTCAGCTGGGAGGGTAGTTTGTTACTATCTCGGCGGTAAAACAAAGTTAACGACAGCCTCGCTTGCTGGCGCGTACGCACGCGGGGGCCGCGGGTTGATGGGCTGTCCCCTCGATGCCTTCGCCCCTCCACTTGAGGGGGAGAAAGGCGACGCGTTGATATCAAAATGTGGAGGATTGGGGTAGTCTCGGAATTCTCAGAATACAAAAACATCGTAAATTTAGATAGCAAACACTTCCACTTTTTAGTTGGTCCACGTTTTGGTGTTCAAATCTAGCATTCTCAAAGGCTTCGCGCCGGAATGCAATCGAGGAAGGGAAGGAGTAGTTAAAACAAGGAGGTACACCACTCTGAAATTACCAAATATGTTGTTTTGTGAGTATCCTTTCGAATACAAATGTACAGTTTGATGATCACACTCGACAGGTATTGTGCATGAAACGAGAAATGTGCAAAAAATTGCTATAGAGATCAAAAGGAGTGTTATGATAGATTATGATATCTCTTTCGAAGTTAATTAATATCGTATTAATAATACTCACTGCGACCATGTTCGAAACACACTTCACACACAATGTATTTGCAGATTTTTGTCTACAATCTCTCATCCTACTCTAAAGAAGGTGTAGTTCTCCATCATGTAGCACGAGCAATCTAACTGTCAGCAGTAATTTTCCTCCGCTCGGGGCATAAACTTGCTATAAATTACCATATGATAGGTCGAGAATGATGGGCTATTCCCGGAAATTCACTAGTGTTTATAACTTCTGCACTAACGATCCTGCAGTACACGCCTTACAGTTTGGGCAAATGCAGCTGTATATGCAATATTCTTCACTGCTTAAGAGTTGTTATAAATGCATGTAATCAAGTATGACTTGTAATAGGTGGTATTGTTATAATTACGAAATAAAAGTTTCTACCCACATATGTTTTATTCAACAACCCTCTCAAAATTTGGCAAAAAATTCTGAAGAGTGATCTATGTAACGCGGCAACAGCTTTCTACCAACTACCCGTTGCAATTGAACAAAAATAGTTAATTAGTCAGTGCATAAAGAAAGAAAAATATACTATGACGCTTGGATGAAATCAAAAAGTAAGGAGCATTAACGAAGAACTACGTCTCCATTAGAAAATAATATTGTATACTTGCAGAAGATTATACGAGTCTCATTTTGCATTTCAGAATTAATCACGTATATCCAAGAGTCGTTAGAATATATTACATCGAGTGATTATTATTTTGCTCATCAGATAGACACAACTGGAAAACGTACACATCATAAGCAGATACTACCACCTCCTGGTATATGACGGAGTTGGTAGTCACGCGTATTCAAAAGTCATTTGCTCAATTTTTAAGAACAAAACAACTCAAGAACAATATGATCAAGAACTATTTTGTTGCTTATGCATCACATGTTTTCATGACATTCTGCAACCATCGCACGTGAATGATATTATTCTGTGGTGCTGTGACAAACGCCACCTGGTGGTGCTAAAACAGTACATGCTTTCTCGCCCGTACTATTACGCAAAATTACGGGAAAAGTAATCAAATTTCAAAAAATCGTAAGTGACTATTTCAAAACCTATCTTTAAGTAACATATTTCATTAAGGGGAAAATATCTATCTTCATAATTGTAATTGTAGAAAGAAGCAGAAAAAAATTGAATTTTTACAATTTTCGGAAAATCAGAGTTTTTAACAAAAATAAGACCTCCGCCATACTCTCAAACGTCTTTCACACTATCCAACACCAACATTTAATCAAAAACGATGGAGCCCTTTTTTTGAAAATTTTGAAAATGTCCGAGGGGCTTTATATAAAGTACCCCCAAAATTAAAACATCGGTTTCAAATTTAAAGGGCCACGTCATTAGCCAGATCGATTGAGGAATATCAATTTTGAAGAAAATCGACTCAAATGTTTAGTCATAGCGTTGTTTACCGACAAACAGACCTTTTGCCGTTCTTCGATTTTTCGGTATGAAGGATCCACAAAACGTGAATTCTGACTGCACGTGTTAGATAATTTTTTCTAAATTCAGCAACTGGATTTATTCACTTTTTCGTAACCAGGGCTCTGTAATAAAAGTTTTTCTGCCGAAAATTCGTCGTTTATTCACGCAGCATTACATAACTTTCCGCTTCTGTAGCGCGAAAGTAAAAACAAGAAATGTAGTTAATTGAACTATTTCTAAGGCACTAGTAAACGATTTTTTGAATTGATTACTCTGTCCATCTCTTTGCTACTCGGTATCCTGATGTCATCTCCATTCTTGTAACTTCTCACTCTTAGAGTCAAATAGACACAATATTTTATACTTTACGTATGTAGTTGGTATTTTGGGTCAGTAGTCTTATTTTGCCGGCCAGCTAACTGTGTCCCCCATGCCTGGGCCTAGTAATATTCCCATGATTGGGAACGACATATAGCAAACATGATGTATTCCTTTCGTCGTAACTAGCAAGATACGCCTGCCTGAGCGTTTCTTCGTTACACAGCTACAGAAATGGGACGATTTTAAAGGACATCTACAACTCTATTTTTGCCTCGACTGAGAATCGAACCTGAGACGGCATTAAGAGAAGCTAGTACGCTGCTCATGAACCATACTTCTTTATAATTGCAATAAATGGGACTATATAGTAAATGAACTGTGAAACAGGATATATGATTATAATGATTTTCGGACATGAATGATGGAGAAGCATTAGTGGAAGGTGGTTCGTATAGTAATGACTTGCGCATTTGCCTTTAACTGCTGGGGTTCGGTTTCATTTCCCAGCAAACCCATGAAGAATTTTCAAAAGACAAAGCAAGATCTCGGCAGATTTTCTTCGAGTTTGCCATTTCCGTTATCTTTCTTTTTTTGTCTGATTATTTCTATTGTTTACTCACTAGATCATCACTCATAGGTTTCAACGACCTCAACAGTTAAGGGGCCTCTCATTATAAATAAATAAATAAACAAACAAATAAATATTTGGATCAATGGTGGAAGAGGCATCGGAAATTAGAGAAACTTTTCGCAAACCCCGCTTTGTGTACCACTGTATTGCACCTCACGTGATTGGATTCTAGTTAACACCATAAATAGAATTCCGTTTGCTTAATGCGAGGACATCACCGAACGTACTTGTACTTGTTCGTTACAAGTTTGCAATTGTAGTGCAGTCGAGTGCTATAATAGGGGTTATGACAGCGACAGAAATTGGTTATCGCAATGCTCTAATGAACTTGAGCCGTGTAGGGAAAATGTTTCCACTGCGCAGGCACACATTTTGATTAGGGGCCGTTGAGGTATCCCAAATTTCGAGTATTTTGAATACCCCATATCCTTCCTGTAATGCACCTATAACGCGCGCTTGAACTCCCCTTCAATAATTAGGTAACGCTTCCCACAAGACCCCCCCCCCATTTTCAATAAGTAAAAATAAAGTATAAAGTAGTAAGAACAAGCTGCATTAAGTTTGGTTATATGTTAAAATTTATGATAATTAAAATCCGATTTAGATGGTGCAGACTGCATCTAACATTTAGATAAGGAACAATTTTTGAATGAAGGAAGGAAGGTAGGCAGGCAGGCGAGAAACTTTCTGATAAGCCCTTAGAATCTTTTCTTAATAATATAACAATTGAATCAATATACCATTGATGAAAAATAAGTTCCAATTATTCTAACACTTTATAGATAACATTTAATTTGTTAATATTTTAATGTTTTGGTATAAGCCTGGATAAAAAGCGAATTATTTCAGTTGAAAATTTTCGAAACTAAATATTAGCTTTATGTAACATTAAACTACGTCCCCTGTGTAACGCAATGTAACGCAACCCCAAATCCCCTCCTCCGTCTTTAGCGTTGCGTAATTTATGGACGACTCCTTAACCCCTCTAAACCCCAAATATGGATCGTCTGTTGCTGGCGGGTAAACATTCCCCCATCGTCTTCTCCACGCCTTCGGAATCAGTAATAGATGAAACTGTTCGAGCATGATTGCGTCGTACGCACAAGGCACCATTTGATAGGCAACGATTGACCTTTGTACAGCCTGAAGAGGCCAGCTGGAGACTACGCAGAGAGGCACTCTTCTCCTTCACCTCAATAATTGATTGATTATTTCGTACTCCGAGCGCGCCAATAGCTATGGACATTAGTCCTGGAACGTAGTGCATGTTGGGATTACGGCAGGTGGCGGTTTCTTTCCTCGCTTTGTGTGTTGGTAAGATCGAATGACGACCTACACATCGCTTGCAGGGTTTTCCCCAACTACATATCTTCAACCAGCGGAGTACCACCCCATTCGGAACAAGCTCTAAGCTCATGTCTGGTATACCTAAGGGTGAGGTAATCCAAGGCTTGTACTTGTTTGTATAAATTAGTGGTGAGGGAAATGAAGGTAAGATCGCGTGCAGTCCGTGCCCCGTTTGTTAGGGTTCTGCTCCGGCATTCTGGTGGTATTGATCGGAGAAACCACGGAAAACTATCGATCAGAGCAGCCGTTTGCTAAAATTATTCTCCAGATAGTGTTAGAGTTGGGAAATTACTTGTTGACACGTAGGCGGCTAAAATTAATTCAAATTTATAACAATTCCTTGGCGCTAATTAACAGCAAAGGGCATACATTTTAAACGTCCCGCGTTGGGCTAATATTTTTTCTGTATAAACCGTAGGCAGGCTTCCAGAGTGAAAGGCATCACGTCTTTCGTATGAAGCTGTTTGGAAGGAGTGAAACTGCTTTGAAAATTTGAATGACTTGCAAAGGCGCTCGCGAGATTACGCCAGCTACTGGGAAGCAACCAGGGATAGAATTTTGTGTTGTTAACAATTTTTGAGAATCAGATTCATTTCCAAATACGACGCCACGAAAGTCAATTGTTTGAGAATTTTCAGTCGAGCGGTTTCACAAAGGATCGCATCGTCAGTAAAAGGGCCAAGTAATTCATATCTTGACTGCATTAAAAAATTCGATATTTGATGATTGGTAGCAGTCTACCTTACAGCTGTGCAGACTCCGTGAACAGAATTTTTGGCGCGGAGCCGTGCTTGACACTATATTCCGACCGAATTACAACAGAAAACAATCTTATTTTTGCCCAGACGAGGTAACACTGACAACTTCTTTAATACTCAATAATTCTTACGCTGAGGTAAAATAATCGTTCTTAAATAATTGTCTTTCAGAATTTTCCCTTGTCGCAAGAGAGGAAAAGGCGGAAGGAGTCATGTTGTCAACTCGGTTCATCATTTGATGCCCTCTCAAAAAACTCAAGATGTTTTGCTGCCTCAACATTACTGTTGAGCTCTTTCCTTTCCAATTTATTCACAAAAGGAGAGATTGATGCTTCATTTTTGAGAGTTTTCGTTGGTTTCCGTTGTTTGTTTACTTACACTAGAATAATATAATGGCAAGATATATTTTATCTCCAGTAATTGTTAGTTAAGACCTTTTCTCAGGTTATTCACGGGAGGTTAAAGATAAGAGCTATCATTTTTCATATTTATCATTATTGATATTCATTAAATCCATCGTTTGGCATGCTTTGTCAATGAGAGGGCACAATGTTCTTAGTACCAAAGCCAGAAATCTCAATACGACTCTGGTTCGGTCTCTCCTTTTGGGTTGAGATTTAATGAGACACTTATGTTGAGATTTAATGATGAAGATAATGATGTGAATACTCATAATGGGAATGAACGTGGAGAATACGGTGGGATAAGAGGCAAGGAAAGCAGGAGAACCGCAATGAAATTTACCGCCAACCCGCTTAGCCAACCACAAATTCCATTACGATTAGACGGGTTTGAATCCCAACCCCGGCAGCCGTCGGCGAGCAGACGGACATCCACCCAAGACTCATTGTTTCCCTCATCAACATGTGACGTTTATGTCAATCTTCCATCTTGTTCATGCGTTCCCTCGTGAATCTGGCGAAAATTCGCCCGTAGTTTTAGAACAGCCGTAATCTCCGTATCACGGGGAGCGACACGCTTCTCGCGTGCGCGTGGCGAGAGGCCGTGCGGCGGAGGCGGCGCGTCGCGTCGCGGCGGCGGACAGGGCGGAGCGCGGATGGCGCGGGCGATAGGTCGAGGGGTCTAGGTCAAGGGCGATCCGCGCAGCCCGGTCAACGTCTCTACATGCATGACCCTGGGCCGCGCTTCTGCACGCGCTGCACGGAAAGCGATTTGAAACTCCAGCCCATTGATTGATTAGTGATTCCGCATGCGTAAACTGCTATGATCATTAGTCCCGTGAGGGTAGTGCATGTTTGTTGCACGGGAGGTGGCGGTGATTCCATCCGTTGGATTATAGAATCTGCCGCCGTTCTACCGTCGGCTAACGCGGTTTTCTCTTACCAGGTGTCTCCCACCAAAGGGGTACCGCTCCAGTAGAGACAAGCTTTAAGCTCTCGACCGGTCTCCCAAAATTTGTGGTAGTGTAATGCATGAAAGTGTAAATGTAAGTAGGGGTAGGGTAGGGCAAGGAATGGGAAGGAAAGATCGCGCGCAGATCGTGGACCGTTTGTTAGGGTACTGCTCCATTATTCGCCAAGTATTGAAAACTACCCCTAGTTTTGAAAATCACATGTTCAACATTTCATTACGATCGGAATAAAATTATAGATTCGTATGAAAAAACAAAGACATACTTCTGACCTTGAAAGAAAATAATAATATGAAAATGTTCACCCAAATTATGCCCAACAAAGTACTCTACTTATCAGTGAAAACCCTATCGATTGAACGTTGATTAATTGTTGTTTCCGGTCACATCAACTGGAATTGTCGTTACTTCTGATAGTATAGCAAATGTGGAAAAGAGGTGGCGGAGTTCTTTCCCCTCCGGATGGTGAGATTCAGCGCCGACCTGCATGTTGGTTTGGAGAATTTCTCTCTTCACATATCTTCTGCAGCGGGACACCGCCTCAGCCTGAAAAAGCTCTAAACTCCCGACTGGTCTCCCAGCACGTGTAGTGCATGGAAGTATAAATGTGTGTGTTTAAAAAGAGAAGAGAGAACAAGGAAGAGGGAAGAAAGATCACGCACAGTCCGCGGTCCGTTTTTAGGGTTCTGCTTCGGCATTCGCCTGGCGTTGATCGGAGACACCACGGACAACTACAGATCAGAGCAGCCGTCCGATAGAATTCTCCTCCAGACAGCGACTGAATTCCACCTAGTTATCTATATAACATCAAATCAATCCTGCCACTCTGAGGACTTGAATCTTAGGACTTCGCAGCTGGACCTCCGACCATCAGCAATGCTGCTCAGAGCTCAACTTTGCCAGTTAAACAACCCTATTAAAATTGTTTGAGCCCTTTCAGAAATTAACCCGGACTGACAAAAAGATAAATGGAACTAGAGCTACAGAATGACATAGACATTCTTTCACTATTTTGTTTTCTATTTTCTTTGTTCCGAATTAGCTTTTCACTCTTGGCGCATCCACTTGCCAGCTGCCATCTGCCGTTTTTAAGAAAATATCATTTAAGATTTACAGTAAATGCGAAATTTGAAGATATTTTTCGCTAAAGAATTTTGAGTACTCGAAATACTTCATTGGAAATCATTTGAATAACTTCCATTCATAAATGTAATAATGTTTATAAGTCATTGGAAATCTGTAATAATAACGGTGTGACAGATATATAAAAAAATATATATTTGCGTAATTTTTGAAACAATCATAAGAATACAGCAACATGGCTATTATGGCATCTTATGCAGATTATTTAGCACTATCCATATGAAAAGTTTGAAGACAAAATTGGATTCGTTTTTGAGTAAATGGTGTTTGAGTGTATCTGAAAATGCGGAATTGAGAGCTCATTTTCTCAGAAAACATTTCAATTGTTGTGCGTTATCTGTGAAAATTTGTTTTATGCCACTTATATACGTGTATTTCACTCTATTCTTAAAAGGAATTTAAAGAAACAAATTTTGAGTCATTTTTTGAGAAAATTTTGAAAATGTCCAAGGTGCTTCATGTGAAGTACCACTCAAACTTAACGTGTTTTATAATCGCAGAGACTGTAGTGAGACCAGACTGACTGGGAAGTATTCAGTTTGGAAACAATCCTACGCACAGTTTAAGCGTTAATGTTGTTCACAGATAACAAATGGACAGACGTTTTGAAGAAAAACACCTTTTCTGTATCAAGGATTCACTATTTGTAAAATCTGACTACATAACGTGTCAGAGGGAGTAATTTACTACGTATATTACTACGTATATTACTACGTATATTACTACGTATATTGCAGGATTTATCCACTTTTTCTGTATCAATGCCTTATACGAATTTCTCTGTGAAAAACTCGCCGGTTTTTGCTGGAGCATTACAAAACTTCGTCTCTACTATATATATTCCAACATTCTTACGTATACGAGAAAATAAAAACAATTGAATGTAAATCTGCATGTAAAGTACCACCTAAAATTAAAGAATGTGTTTCAAAATTCCAGAACTTCGAGTGAGATCAGATTGACCGGGGAGTATTCAGTTTAGAAAAAATCTACGCACAGTTTGGGTACTAGTGTTGTTTGGAGATGACAGCCGGCCGGCCGGACAGACAGACAAACTGACGGACGCATTGAAAAAAATCTTTTTCGGTATCAAGTATTCAGTCTTTGTAAAATTTGACTACATAACGTGTTAGAGGGCGTAATTTACTGTATATTAGAACAGGATTCATCTTCTTTTTCTGAATTAAGACCTCACATTATCAATTATTCTGTAAAACATTTTTTGCTGCAGCATTACAATACTTTCTCTATACTAAGTATATTCGAACATACTTGCGTATACGAGAAAGTAAAAACAACTAAATTCGTATTTATACCATTTAAATGTAGATCGTAGAAATGCAATATACGAGATTCACTGATAGAAAATATGTGTGTGTGTGTGTGTCTATAGTAAAAGTGAGGAAAAACGTTCCTTCGAATGGGAAAATACGCACATCTGATATTCATGTTTGCGAACACTTTTATTGGAGGATTCTATTACTTAATTATCACTTGCTAATGTTATCACCTAATACCCGACTTCTGGAAACTTGCCCATTTTCCTAAATCGGTTATATTGTTGGGTAAATCGGTTTGTTATTTTGTTGAAACTTAATTAATTGTAATTGAGTAATTGTACGTGTATTTTGTGTTTACGTAAATGTATAAATATATTAAAAATTGAATGAGTTATTCTCAGGCTATTTTTCAAACAAGAAGCCAGACCTAAAATGTTACTTCTCGTATGTTTCGTTTATTTTTGAAGATACTAAGTATGTGTACCTCTGTGGACATGAAATTGAAATTTAAGAATTATTTTATATCTTTTTTTTACAGAGAAACCCTTCACGGTCAATTCCTCTCTTCATTTTGAAATAATTTATGCAAGGAGATTAATGTAAATAGTTAATGATCTGTGAAGGCTTTCTCTTCACCATTAACTATTCTGTAAGTAACCACACAATCAACATAAAATATTTAAAAAAGTAACAAAATACCATATATAGTCTTTGTTTCTATTATTACAGACAGTTATTTATAAAGTAATGTGTTTGAATGTGCGATGTACTACGAAGCTTTTGTAGGGAGTCGTCGACACATACACTCGCAAACATTTGAAACCACTCGGAAAAGACACGAGTTACTCCAGATGAAAGCAGTGTTAATTTACTCTCGATCAATACCGGCCTGGTGTTTTTCAGAGCTCCGAACACACTTGTTCCATCACCAATACATCTACAAAGGGGAACACTATAAACACTCACTGTTATTTGCGAACCCACCATGCCACACAAGCGTAACACAGACAATCCTTTGCGAGAAACCGCGTCGAATCGATCTATACAAGCCAACACACAAAGAAGGCTTAAGAGCTAAATGTCTCCCGGCCAGAGAGTAAAGGTAGTTTATTGTGCGTTCTTTGCACGAAGCGAAGCAAGCACGCGTCGCAAGGAAAAACTACATTGGAAAGGTCATAAACAGGCCAGAGAACAACACACAGTGGGTAGAAATAAGAGGAAACCGAACATTGCAATTAAGCTATGAATTAGAGGCAAATATTCACCAGCAGAAATTTAAAAATGTTTGAAACATAACGAAGAATAAAAATAAACGAATATAATATGCAAAAGTTCTGGTTTCTTGAACAATTCCCGCAATTTCCATTAATTTCAACAACTTTGAATTTGTGACGCAAGGAAAAAATTTTAATATTTAATTTCCAAACATATTATAGGCCTCATAAAAATGTCTTATATTTTCCTATAATATTCTCTAATTGTTTTTTAAAAAAATGGTTTTTATCTCTCGTAGATTTATCGTCAACTTGCATTCATAATTCAAACAGTTACAATTAACATGATTGCTCAGGGTCATTTTTGCAAAGTCTGGCAGAATTTTTTCATCCCATTTTGATTTGAACACACAGCAGATCGCTTTCATTTTTAACGTACAATAGAGAAATAAGTTCGATACCTAAATGCTGTATGTTTTGTTTTATATGTGTAATTCATAAGTGTAGTTGTGTTTATTAAATTTTTTGAAAACGGTCATTTTTAAATTTTATTTCGTTTCTTGTTTTTTTAATTGTTGCAATAAACTGTAATTTAACATTAATTGAATCACCATACTCTAATACTTTTACAGTATTTATTCTTATAAATATCATAAATTCTCTGAAATCTTTGCCTCCTAGAAAATTACAGGGCGTTATTGAATTAGGGAAGTTTTCCAATTCACTCTTACAATGAACGACTCCATTAGTTTTCCACATCATCAAGGGCAGCACAATTTCATGACAAATTCGTAACAATTTGATAACAAAAAGGTTGTACACACTTTTACCACGAAAAACGTTTGTTAGTTTTTTTCACTTTTTCATTTGTTAATTTATATTAACAAGTAAAGCGAGTTCCTCATTCAACTACACTGTTCGACACCTCGTCTGCAAACTTGTATACTACGAGAAAGAGACAATACGCTTTTTTCAAGTATTTCGAAATAGGCGTGAATGTTCCTAGAAGTTATTACAAATGACGAACGTGTGATGTTTATCAACATTTCTACGAGCAGCTAAACAAAACTAGATAGTTTGAGATTTCGACTGTTTGTTTCTCAATTTATTTATTATGCGTCTACAAGCCAGCCGAGATGGTGAGTAGATCTTAGAATTTTTGACGGGAGCTCTCCTGATCACAAAACTACTGATTGAATTTTTTGATGACGTTTAGTATTCTTCGTCATTATTGTACGTAAATGAAAATCCGTTCTTAAAAATTTGCAAGGGCTATTATCCGTCAGTTGTTATAGCGGCGCCTGTCGACTGATTTAGGCCCAGTGTCCGGCGCGGGCGGACGCAGCGCCATTGGCGAGCGCGGTGATGTTGTGTGGGAGGGGGCGTCACGGGCCTTCCCGCCTGCTTTTACAGCGGCGGCGGCGCCGGCGGGGCGCGCGCACGCAGCTCTGGCAACGCTGAAGGGCAGAGGCTGTAGGCGAAGAAGGGATTGGGGCAAGCGCATCGCACTAAGGGCAAGAAGTAAGGAAACATATGCGACAAGGAGAAGGCAAGAGAGGAACAAGGAACCGGTTAACGGTTAGGTGGTACAGAGGTAAGGTGGAACATTGAGAATAGTATTGTTTCAAACCGACTCTATTAATCGTATTAATTATTACAACAGGAACTCTATTAATCTATTACTCTATTAATCGTGCTTGCATTCCCTGCCTCATGTTGCATTAGTCACACATTACTCTATGATTGTAAACGAGGGGCCATAACTGGCATAAACGGGCCATAACGGGCATAAACCAAAGAAATATTTCATGGGATTGCCCCTAAACTGAACAGCACAGATTAGATTAGTTCAATCGCCGGGATTAATTATCAGTATTTTTTAGTTGAAGGAGGTTTGATGAAATTAAAGGACGTGTTTCTTTCCGCTGGCTGATTTGATTCACGACGACTCCTCTGAGTTGACGCTAAACTTTCGACTTGGTTGTTTTAACTTCATTTCAATAAAACAAAAGCATATTGCGGTACATTATTCATTACAATTTGAAACACATATTTTGCTTTCATTAAATTTCCGTTACATCGAATACATGTAGTTGGAATTCGTAAATTAATCATCTCGAAAGTCGGACATGGCCTCCCGTGGACCGCGGGAAACGGGCATGCGCGCATGTGTGTGTTCATGTGTGAAGGCTTAGGAATGAAATAGGCGGAAGGCGTGTGTAAATAAAGAACGGCAGAAGGGGACGGAGCGGGCGAGTGGGTGAGGGCGAGAGCGGTCAAGAGCAGGTCAGTGAAGGGCTGAGCGACACGGGATGGTCGGAGGGGCTTAGCGGTCGGGGCAGGGGAGGAAGAATGGGAACATGGGTGAAAGGGGTGAAGGGGGGAGGGCAGCATGGACGGGGCGAGCGGGGCAGGTGACGCAGATGGGTGTGGGAGCGGTGAAGAGAGATGGAAAGTGTGGACAAGGCCGGTGGGGCGATTGGGGGTAGGGTGGAGAGAGTGGGACGAACGGGGCGCCGGGGCGGCAGAGCAGTCGTGACGGACGGGGGAAGAGGTGGACGGGACAGACGGGATGGAAAAACGTTGTGGACGGGGCAGACGGGGAGGTCGAGACAGGCACGGTGGACGGGCGGTCGGAGCGGACGGAGCGGACGGGGTGGACGGGACGGACGGGGGAGGATGTGGGAGGGTGGAAAGTGGCAGGGGAGGACTGATGTGGGCAGGGGTGGGCGGGGGGAGGGGTGGCGGTGAAAGAGGAGCGAGTGGACGGGGTGGCGCGGTGGTGGCTTTGTCGGCCGCGTGGAGGGCGCTTGGTTTGGCCGCACTTTCCGCCCGCGCGGTGTGGAGCGGCGCGGAGCGGGGCGTACGTGTCGCGTTCAGAGAAGCGCCTGGAATGCGAAGTTGGCGCTACGGACGCCGCGCCGCGTCAAGCCAGCTGGCTCTTGGGTTCACGTACGGTCCTTGTTGGGTAAACTGGTCGGGAAATTAGGGCTGAAATGCCCGTTGCTGGTCTATGCAAATCGCGTGTTTCTGTCGTCGTTTGATGCCTACAAACCTGTCTAACCTGCAGACATTTAACTAGCTATAAGTTTTAAGGATCCCAAGATTATATTCTTGTAATTTTCCATGAATTCGTGCTAAAAATATTGTATGAAAATGTTAGCGACCTCATTTCAATATTCGACCAAGATTATTTCATTCGTTCGAAAAATACTCACTCTGTGTTCTAGTTGCGTAGAAAACGATTAAATACCACGTTTTCCTTTATGAACTAGCTCAACTGAGATATTGTGCAATAGTATGAATGAACACTAATCCCGCCATTTATTTATGTTTATTCTTAATTTTTTAGTCTCATTATAATATACTCTTGAAAAATCGCTTCTACGAAAAAAGAATTATTCTAAAATAGAAACATAATAATTGCAAACAAAATCGGATGAAAGTTAAAAAAATTATATTGCACTGTATTTGAACGGCAGCTTATTGTTAGCAATTTCTCCATCCCTATTTTCCATAAACTGTAATAGTACAATATTATACGAGTACTATTCTTTTAAACGCTTTGGAGATATTTGATTGTTAATTGGAAACTGTACTATTTATTTGAATATCACAAGAGTTACTTTCTTCTCTCAAGAGTTGAAAAAAACAACAAACGATTTCATCATTGTTCTTATTTATCCAGTGATCCAAAACAAAATTGCTTCTACTCACGAATCACAAACGTTTCTCGTTTTTCCAGCGATATAATCAAGACCTTCGTTTATTGTGACATTTTTGCGAAAAAGAAATTATTCATGAGATAAATGAATGTTCTTTTCTCTTACTTGAACAGAGTTTGTCGAGTAAATCTTATATTCGATTCATTTGTTGTGCCATAAATTCTTCATAATGCTAAATTTATGTTTGTTAAATTATTTTGTAACATGATTTTTGCAACTCACGTTGGATTGTAATAATATAAAATTATTAACTTTGATTTGTAAAGGTAATAAAAATTTGTCAATCTAGACATATAATTGTGTTATTCACTTCCGAAGAATTGCACATTGAATTTTTTTTAGTTTAAGGACGTGCTTGTGCTTTTCTTATCTTGCAAACTTGTATAAAAATTCACAAATATTGAAGATTTTAATTTTTTTTTAATTTCCTCATACCTACAAGTTATTTTGCTTTTCAGGGATTGTAGATGATCAAAAATATACAACAAAGAATAAAAACATGAACACATAAGAAGAATGAAATGGAATGAATGCCAGAAATAATTAAATATAATTCATGAAATAATTTACCAGTTCTTTTAATTTCCAAACTTTTCCAAAATTTCAAACCTTTTGCATTCTCATTTCATTATAATTCCAGAAAGGCATATCCAGTTTCAAAAAGGCATATATACCAAGGAAAGAGGAATTGTAAACCTGTTTGTAATTCTCAAAGTCCTACTCATTTCAGTGAGCCTTGGGGAACTAATTTTCTATAGAATTTTGCATGTCAAAACCAGTGCAAAGGCACTTGACACAGAAACTCGAATCCAACGAGTTCCTGTCACAGTCACCCTGCTCTCACTCGTCACCCACGAACATTTGACCAAAGTGTTCTCAATCACTCTCGCCAGGAGATGAGGGACATTATGGAAACTCCGAGTCGGCGCCCGCTTAAACGACCTCCCTGTTTTCAGCGCCAGGTCACCAGTGTTAAGTGAGGCCTCCGACTCTGCCGTCCGGATGAGACTCAATTTGTATAATTACATAATTAAAATAGCTAGTTAAGCTCTTTTGATTGCAGCGCCCAAAAGAAGAACTGCAGAAAAGTTGCAACCTAAAAGTACATCATACGCACTGTATGAACCCTTCCAAATTGCTTCATGTCCTTCAGTACTTTTAATCTATGATTAATGAAATGATGGAGGCTTACAATCATCATTCACTGTGAATACAGACTTACACAAGTTCATGAAATTATAATTGAAATTATTTATTTTTACCAAGATCTGGGGCGAGAGGGTATGTCCAGACGGGGTGTCGAGAGGGGGTATCGAGAGGGGGTATCGAGAGGGGGTGTCGAGAGGGGGTGTCGAGAGAGTGTCGAGAGGGTGTCGAGAGGGGTGTCGAGAGGGAGTGTCGGGTGTCGAAGGGGGTGTCGAAGGGGGTGTCGAGAGGGGTGTGTCGAGGGGTGTCGAGTGTCGAGGGGGTGTCGAGAGGGTGTCGAGAGGGTGTCGAGAGGGTGTCGAGAGTGGGGATGTCCAGAGGGGTATCGAGAGGGGGTGTCGAGAGGGGTGTCGAGAGGTGTCGAGAGTGTCGAGAGGGTGTCGAGAGGGGAGTGTCGAGAGGGTGGGGTGTCGAGAGGGGGTGTCGAGAGGGGGTGTCGAGAGGGGGTGTCGAGAGGGAAGGGTGCGATAGAACGGCGTGAGCGCCACGAGGGGTTTCCGAGAAAATGATTATTACAGCCACGAAATGGCAACAACAGAGCTGTGAGAGACGGCAGGTGAGTTGAGAGGCTGTGGGAGAGCATGGCGAGAGAGTAGTGTGAATGCGGGCAATATGGCGATATGATGACTTCGAAAGGACAGTGTGGATACTGCAAGAAGCCAGCGTGACGACAGCGACACGTGGGCGCGTGGACGGCGAATGTGCTCGGAAGGGCACCGTGCAGGCAGCAAAGGAGGAACAAGAGGGCCAGGAGGACGGCGGGCAGACACCGAGAGAACGACGAAAGAAATATTGAGGTAGCAGAGAGAGGAGGCAAATGTCGGCGAAAGGACGGGAAGAGGGCGGCAAAGGCAGTGGCAAGGACTGTCGCGCTCCCAGCGCCCATTCACTTCCCTCAACCACGCACGCGGTGCGGCGGAGGCAGCGGTGGCGGCGCTCAAAGTGCAAGCGCACTAACTGCCTTCTCGCGAGCCGCCGCGCGCGCCGGCCGCCTACGCCGCGAAACCCTACGGCATGCGAGGGGCGACCTTGGGTTACGTAACTATTTGCATATCTGATGTAGAAACGGCTGCGCGGCACGCATCGGGTAACCGGATCGACCGGACACCGCGCGGTCAGAGCTCCCGCGAGGGAAGCCACTCGTCCACCGCATAGCACGCGCTCCAAACGCGCCGGGCACCGCGGACCGAGAGAGGTGGCTCAGGGCAGCTGATGTTACTGCTGTGCCTCTGACCGGGAGGTCCTCGGTTCGAGTCCTCACGATGGCAGGATTTACGTCACTAGGTGAAACTTATGTTCATCATTTTGTTCTCTCTTATCATCCTAGTGCGGTATATTTCTATCTAGGTCAAAAAAAAAATTCCTCATACAAAAGTTAATCAAGAACCTTCAAAGATATCATCAAATCCCCATAAATCAAAAACAGATTAGGAAACTCTCAAATGCAAAGAATCCGCCTATTTACCTTTCAATAATATTAAATCAGATACCAATCTCATTAAATTTAAAATTAAAAATATGGCGTGTAGATACATGTCCAGAAAGTTACTCGAAATAAATTTAGGAAGTAATAATAATTTTAAAGTAATAAAATGTAATAAAATTCTCAATTCTGGAAAGCCAAACGGCCAATTTTTTAATTGTATCGACTCTGTCGGGGTGTTAAGAAGAATTTTTTTAGCGGAGGATTGAGAGAGTACTAGTAATGCAGGGTTCTCAAGATGCTGCATACATGGTGTTACTTTCTGCAAAACAACACCAACAAATTCTGTAAATATAATATTTTTCCTAAGGAGTTATTTATGCATAAATATCGTACATGATTAGAATCTCTCTTAGGCAGAGGTCCGAACGCATTAAGTAAAATTTTATTTAACTACATAAACATAACAAAATATTGAAACTGTGAAGGTCATGGTTTAGTTCCATATTATTTGGATCACTTATGATCTATACATATCTATACTTCCCTATAAGGGGGACCCATTATTTGATCTTGCTTACCTTTCAGTTTAAGCAGACCCTGCTCCGTTCTCATTTTGAGGCAGTTTTATTTGTCTCTTAACTTAAACTGCGTCATAGTAAATTAATTTTTTTCGCAACTGAAAATGATTTGGACTTTTACAATTTTCCAGAATGTGGTATCTACAAAAGGCGTAAATTAAAAAGTATTGCTGTTAAGGGACTGGTTGGTGGATGGGAAAAGGCCGATCTGCTAGTAGGAATATAATTTGCACACAATTTATTGGTTGCGTGTTCGGTCCTAGCAAAATCGGTTATTTAGAGGTATGGTCATTCAGTAAGGTTTCAATGTATAATATTTGTAAATTCTTAGTAAGCTGATATTTAACAATACTTTATAAATTATTTTCAAGTATTTCTCCACACTATCAAATGTATATCGAATGTAGTACAATTTTCACAAGTACACAGCAGTAAACGAACAATCTCATTTTAAACAAAAGGATTTTCTCCATTTTTTCAACTAATAAAATGACACTGTTTTCATTTGTCAGTTTCTCGAAAAAACAATTTTCGAATAATTCAAGACATACTTCATTTCTACGTTATTTTATAATTCCTTACACTTTCTTGGTATTAGTATTCGAAATATTAATATTCACAGAATTATAATTCATAGACGTTTAATTAAAATGTGCTCATTAGTCTTGCAAGATATTTAATTTAATGTATTGTAATTCAATGCTCTTTCTATTTCTCTCTCTTTCTCTCTTTCTCTTTCTCTCTCTTTCTCTTTCTCTCTCTTTCTCTCTCTCTCTCTCTCTCTCTCTCTCTCTCTATCTCTCTCTTGCTCCCTCCGTCGGTCCCTCTCTCGGTCTTCCCTAAATAAAATAACGAGAGCCGCCAGTAGGAGACCATGGATCAATGAGAGTGGAAGAACGTTAGTATTTTGTTTGAGATGTGAGAAGGCAGGAAAAGGAAAATGAGAGTTGATAGAAGGCAGAAATGATTCTTTGTAGCGTGTTACGTAAAATGAAATTACTCTTAGTACATTTCAGAACTCGAACTAGAGCAACCTCTCTTTCAAAACTCATTTGCTTATTGACGTCGTGTCAGGGTCAGTGACAAATGTCTTTATTTCTTTTAAGGTATCGACTGACACACAACAGACTATTTCCCACATAACAACCAGGAAACAGAGGAAATACGTAAACAAAAGAAACGCAAACGCGAAACATATTGACATCAGCCATCTAGTTATATTTTCTTGTTGCCATTCTAATACATACGTAATTGACTACAAAGTTGCTCGGCAATTTCTCTCAACTTCCAGTCGCTTTGACCATCAAACCTCCATTGCAAGCAGTTCTCGTCATCTCCTTACTGCATCTCATAGTTGATCAATCGCAGGTGACTGTACCCCTATTTTTCAAGAATCTACCGTCCACGCCGTTCAACAACTTGTCTTTCCTTTTGCTACATACAAACACATCTCAAACATATGCCTTCTCTCATCTCACATCTCCTACTTTTTTAGGAATATGTTAACGTTTGTTATCTCGTTTAATTGTAATAGTGTTCTGACCTTTCATTGAAATGGACACTCCAATTTTATTTTTCTAATAATTTATTAGTTTGACGTTTCGACCCTAATTTGGGGTCTTCTTGATAAACTCTCGTGTCCATTTTTGTTAAAACGACTTAAACAGCCTCACACAAATTCTCTCTTTTCGATTTATTACATCTTGCAACAAAACCCAACACTGATCTTCCATCTCCATTGGTCTTATTCTTCCCAACCTACGCCTATCGTTATTAAAATTGTTGGCACCTGCGTACTACACCACATGTTTTGTGTACATTTGTATCAACTACATCGCATTGCGCTTGTATCAACGTTACTGATGTGATTTTGACCTATAGTATTTAGAGCTTTGTATCCCACTTATTCTTAATGCCAACACACAAGGGAAATGAGAAGGAATTTTTTATTAAATTATTGGTATTTTTAATTAAATGCATTTCCTTTATTAATAGTAATGAAGAACGGAAGTAATTTTGATATGCCACAATTTCACTATTTTACCGGCGGAGCTGATGTCACTGAAGTGCCTCTGAGGAATGACGCAAGTTTAGTGTTGTAATAGCTCCCTGCGAGGGCATTAATAACCACAGAGAATTACGTCTTAGTTGTCTTCCAATGATTTGAATTTGTAATGCCGCAGAGCGGGTGAATAATAAGTAACAATTTAAAAAATGATAGGAAATAAGCACCGAGAGTTGTAGACAAACATTTTTCTTAACTTTCGACATTAAATAAAATTCCTTCAAATATTTTTTCAAAATACACGCGCAAAAAGCACACGTATTTCCAGTTTGCCCGTTCTGATTATAATATCTTCACGCTAATCAAACACAGCTTTTTCACTTTGCTATTTCAGAATTACTAATATGAGGGCAGGGGGGATTTCATCTTATGTTAACCTCAGAGATTTTATAACAAGTTTTCAAGATAAGCAACATGCACTGTAAAAGAACTTTAAAGCAAACGAATTTCAAGGAACAAATTTTATTTTCTAAAACTCTATTCATTTAAACAGAAACTCAACTGTACTATCCTCTTGGGTTATTTTAAATTCACATCGCCTATATCCATTGAAATAATAACGGCAAAAGATAAAGTAACGTATTTCAGCAGAATAATTTTATTTATTATGGTTTGAAAAATCATAGGAAAATTTCGGAAGATGGCATTGTATCCGTGAAATCATCTAATTCTTCAAAGGAAAGGAAGTTTTTTTAAAAACATGGCAATCTGGACCAAATGTTCTATCATTATAATAATGTTTCATCAGAGGCGCTCCTTTAACAGAAACAAAAATTAGCATTTACAGAACTCATAATTTGTATTCATTAATTTCGCATCACTTTAAAGGAACAAAGTGTTCCTTCATGAAACGGGCACCAGACCCCGCCACTGCTCAATGCGCCATTCCAGCGACTCCCTAAAAAAAGAACGGCGGCCCTGCCCCGAAACCTCTCCCCGCAAATCACTCCTGGGGTCGACTGATTTATTGCCTTATTTCCTCAGGGTTGAAACAGTCTGCTCAGTCATTAGCTCTGCGGGTTTACAGTGTGTGCGGGAAACGAAAGGGATTGCTCGGAGCCCCATTCTCTGATTTAATCCCTGCTCTGCTGTTTTACTTTAGTACTGCAGATAACTGCTGAATTCGTGCTTGTTTAAATCTACGAGATGGGTCACCGGGTAGAAAGAACAGATTAAGTATATGTTTGAAGGCACTCAATTCAGAGAGGATATTATCAAAATCTGAGGGGGAAGGGTTATCTCCGCTAAAAGAAACTATGTTATATTTTGCAACGAAATGTCTTTTTGCTAATCATGTGCGTTAATCCCGTGCGTGATCGGTCTAACAGAATCTCGAATGCCAAATTTGCCAACTACAAAAAACAGTACAGTAATTATTAAATAATATAATAACATTAACTTTTTTTAAAATACATACTTTTAAGACCTCGTAAACATTTCAGATAATCGTTTTTAGCTTTTGATTAACCAATAAACGAAAAGCTCTATAGTCGTGGTATTTATAGTAACGTGTTTGTTTTATTAGTATAACTATTAAACTATAGGTTATTCGGTATTTTATTCAATATTTTACAAGCTTTACATATAAGATCAGTTATTGCATTTGTTAGTAAAATTGTTATTTCTGTTAATGAATTTACTATTGTTATAATGATTAATTATATCTTCAAAATTAATATATTAATAATACGTTGAAGGACGTATTATGTTTAACGATAATTTAAATAAAGAATGACCAATGAAGAATTACTTGATCATGATATTTGCAGAAACGTTTAAATTACCAATTTCTTTTACTTTTTTTCTAAATTCTTTTACTTTTCTCTGATTTTGTCCTGTGCCAGTCCGTCTCTATTTGTATGACATGTTTCTTTCACTTTAACTTTTATGATGGCTTTGATTCCTTTACTTTGACTAGTTATGAATTAATCTCGAATCATCGTGCCCTCATACATCGGGAAAAATGCCTTGCGTGATTGCGGTACTAAGAGAGGCAATCCCTCCGGATTTGAAGAGAGTTATGAGGTAGGCAAATCGATGTTAATTGAGATTTATGAGAGACCTTAGACAAGTGTGTTTCAAATTTGTAGCAAGGCAGTTTCACTGTTATTCAAGGTAGGCTTATTAGATACTTTGCAGAGTATTTCTAGAAACATCTCATTCACAAACCGTCTGTGTCACTAATTTACTCAACTAAACACATATTTAAGTATAAATTGAAAATTGGCAAGTTTTAGGTAAGAATTCATTGAGAAATAATTAAACGATATGTCCTTTGAGTTTCAAGTAATGAACGTAGTCCTGTTCTTTATTTGCGAGTGTGTACCTCTTACTATGCCATAGTAACGTAGCCCAAGAATTTTAACCCTTTGATTCTGTTTCTCAAATACTTACACGGACTCTGTTTGGAGTCTTTTTTGACCCCAAGCGTTTTACATAATAATTTACAAGTATTTTATGCAGGAATGTTATTTGGAATTATTAATTGAGAAAACGATGCTATTTATTTGCTTTATTTACTATATTGTACTAAATAACAAAGAATAATATTATTTCCTAAAAAAACATTCTAGCTTATCGTCATTACTATACATATGTGTCTATCTCACCAACATGAAAACGTTTGAAATAGGGCTTGCAAATTGTAGTAGAAAAATACAACAAATTATCAGAAACCGAAACATGATATTACAAAATCGAAATGGGCAGGTTTTTAGAATTTTTCTTGGAATTTAGATGCTAAATGTGACTTTTTTACTCTAATCGCATAAAAATTAAATTATTTCCAACAAAGAAACAAACGTAGAAAACTGAAAAGATTACAACATAAATAAAACTGGACGTAAATATCATATCTAAAAGAAGAAGATCATATGAATAATTTCCAGAATGTTGCGAAACATTATTTGTGCCTGAGGACAATAAAGACTCCAAACAGAATTTAAGAGCTAAGAAAAGTCTGGTCATGACAATAGACTCTACTAACGTTTTTACTCAACATAGTTGCAGTGTCGCGCCTGAAACTTCGTAATTTTGTCGGCCCTGCTTCCGAGTCATGTGACGGGTTTTCAACTCCTGCCCAGTAGCTGAATCGGATAATGCAACTGCCAGAATGATGATTCTAGCTGTTGAACGCTCTCAAGTGATCGTTTTCGTAGTTCCCTCCGATCATTTCCTAGATGATGCCGGAGCAGTACCTTAAACAACGAGCCACGAATTGGGGTCAATTTTACCTCCCACATCCTGTCCCCACTTTCATACATAAGAAGCGCACCATGAGTGATATGTCGTCCCCTAGGGCGCATACGCCGTTACCTAACAATTTAGCGGTAGATTTTTGAGACGCGGAATGTATCGGCCTTAACAAGAACCACACTCTGTTGCACAATTTGCTGAAAATGCCGCTTTCTCTTCTCTTTTGACAGAATGGGCTAGCATTTTCACCGCGACATTCGTATCTCTCGCTTCTCAAGCCTACGCTCGTGAAGCTTGGCACACTAATTCACATGGAGCGTTCCATTACCGTCGTCCATCTTTGCTTCCATGCGGAGACCAGGTGTCCCCGAAGAGCCTTCTCATTAAGCTACGGAGCCTCATTACCTGGGAGGCTCGGCGTTAACAAATGTCTCTGACAAAGTGAGTAACGGTGTAAGGGACAATCTCTAATGAATTAAAATATTTAATCATTAGGAATTTAAGGTAGAATGTTTACTGGGTGAGGGCGAGTACAAATCTAATTCGCTTGGTTGAGGGCTCTGCTTTTCTGGATTTTTTTCTGGAAATATTTAGCAATTTCGATCCTTGAATGGAATGAATGTTGATACACGTCAGTTATACACTGCCGAAGCCGTAAATAAGACAATATTACTCCATATAAGGTCAAATGCACCGTCTTCTCGTTGTTGTGGTTGTTGTGGTTGTTGTGGTTGTTGTGGTTGTTGTGGTGGTTGTTGTGGTTGTTGTGGTGGTGGTTGTTGTGGTTGTTGTGGTGGTGGTTGTTGTGGTGGTGGTGGTTGTGGTGGTGGTGGTTGTGGTTGTGGTGGTGGTGGTTGTGGTTGTGGTTGTTGTTGTTGTTGTTGTTGTGGTTGTTGTTGTGGTTGTTGTTGTTGTGGTTGTTGTTGTGGTTGTTGTTGTGGTTGTTGTTTGTCGTTGTTGTTGTGGTTGTTGTTGTGGTTGTTGTTGTGGTTGTTGTTGTGGTTGTTGTTGTGGTTGTTGTTGTGGTTGTTGTTGTGGTTGTTGTTGTGGTTGTTGTTGTGGTTGTTGTTGTGGTTGTTGTTGTGGTTGTTGTTGTGGTTGTTGTTGTGGTTGTTGTTGTGGTTGTTGTTGTGGTTGTTGTTGTTGTTGTTGTTGTTGTTGTTGTTGTTGTGTATCGACGACTGTACTCGTAAATCTGATTGGAGTACTCATACAAATGCGTTTAAATGTAATTATAACATGTGAAACTCTCAACGTTTACTATGAAAAACTATACTCGCCATTCTTCACGCAGTGAGATAAAAATGGATCAAACACAGAGCTTCTAATTGTTTTTAACTTCGACGTTAGAGGCTCGCTATTTTCGGCTCTCGGTACTGCATCCGCCCACAGGAATATTGCGACGCACCGATTGGTTTGATTGATTTTTTCGTGTTTCCGGGCGCATCAACTGCTTCGGCCATTCGTCCTGTTAGTGTAGTGCATGTTTTTTCTCGGGAGATGGCGGTGATATTCCCCTGCTGGATGGCGAGATCCGGCGCCGACCTACCGTCGGCTAGTGGGGTTTCCCCCAACCAGGACTCTCCCACCAGCGGGGCACCGCCCCAGCCGGGACAAGCTCTAAGCTCCCGGACTGTCTCCCAGAATATGTGGTAGTGTAGTGCATGTTAGTGTAAGTGTGTGTGTAAGGGGAGAGAATAGGACAAGGAAGAGGAAGGACAGATCGCGCGCGGTCCGTGGCCCGTTTGATAGGGTACTGCTCCGGCATTCGCCTGGCGATGATCGGAGAAACACGGAAAACTACAGATCAGAGCAGCCGGCCGCTAGAATTCTCCTCCAGACAGCAACTGAATTCGATCTAGCTGTAAAGCTAGTGTTGAAAATCCTGCCGCCGTCAGGACTCGAACCTAGGCCCTCCTGGTCAGAGGCGCTGCAGTGACATCAGTTGATGCACTGAGCTACCGCTCCCGGTGCACCGATTGGTTTGAAGTAAATCTCTCTACAGAGATTTGTGGAGATAATATCTGTGAATAATTCCATATTGAACTTATATGTTTCCTGTTTTCGGGCGCGTGAAGGACTATGATCATTTATCTCTTAAGTGTAGTGCATGTTTTTAATCACTGGAGGTGGCGGTTCTTCCCCACTGGATGATGAGATTGAGCGCCGACCTGCAAGTCGGCTTGTAGAGATTTCCCCATCCATATAACTCCCGCAGCGGGGCACCTCTCCAGTCGGGTGAAGCTTTAAGCTCCCGACAAGTGTCCCGACGTATGCAGTTGTACAGTGTATGTAAGTGTTTATAACGGGTGAGGAGAGGTCAAGGAAGAGGAAGGGAATATTGTGCATAGTCCGTGGATCATTTGTTAGGACATTAATCCGACATTCAACTGATATTGTTCGAAAAAAAAGAAGAAACAGGGAAAACCGATCAGGGCAGCCAGCCGCTAGAATTCTCCTCCAGAGAATGGCTGAACTTCCCCTCGCGCTGTAGGTTGAGTTAAAATCCTGCCACCGTGGTGCACCGCGGTGCACCGCCGGGACTCGAACCGCAATACCTTCCGGTCAAAGCTACTCCAGTGACATCACTTGCCCTGAGGCACCTCCGCAGATCTCATTCGCACGAGTTAACATTAGTAAGAGAAAGAGTGAGTGGGTGAATTCTGATTCCAGGCGCTACTGAAGACATTCCGTGAGTGTGGTGCCTGATTTAGCCGGGAGGCAGCGCTGTTCCTCGCCCTTCAATACGAGATGCGACGCCTATCTATACGTGAAGTTCCCTCATCCAGGTATCTCATCAGTGGGTCACAGTCGCACACGGCCCAAGCTCCAATCTTCCAATTGGTCTCTCCATGTGTGTTGTAGTGTAGTGATTCATTGTTTGAATGACTACTTTGTTTCCGAACATCTCAACGACTATCGTCAGTGTGTAATGAATGCTACATTGGGGAGATATAGGTGTCCCTCTCCCGCTTTCTCCAGCGCGACATCCTTTGACGACTTATTCTTCGGCAAACGGGCGTTTCTCTCCCTGCAGGTACAGCCGCAGGTATATCCGCGGGGAAGGGAAACGGAGACGTCAAACATGATGAGGAAAGATCGGGTGAAGTCCGCTAGAGAACTGCTCCGACATTTTCCTGGTATTATTACGAGAAACTATCGATCGGAGTAGCCGGTCGTTAGGATTCTCCAGTCCAGCTTAATTCGACCCAGCTATGATGTTGGGGTCCAATCTCAAACCTTTGGGACTCGAACCCCCCTCCCCTAGGAACTCCTGTCAAACGATGCTAGAGAGGAGTGGAGGAGTTATTGAGCTATTGCAGGTAACAGTTTTAACTTTCGAGCAAACGCGATCGCCTGGCCATACTTGGCTGGTGAAACTGCCAGAACCCAAACTATTGGTTCCAGATTTTCTTTGTGATAAAGAGTTCGTAGTTCCCCATATCGTGCTGTTCTGTGTGCACAACGCTGTGCATAACGCATTTTCAAAACAGGCAGGTACGCACTAGCGCCCAGATAATAGCAACCCTTGACTAACAAAGGGATGTTATGGATAAGCCGAAGGGGGAGTAGCGTAGTCTGATAGCCTCTGAACTGGGTACACGAAAGCGGTAATACTTGACGTCTGTGAGAACCGGAGTCCGGATACGGTTAAACACGAGATGAAAAAACACGAACCCGATGCCGCGTATTCCTAGTGTGAATGAGTTCTTTACGGTTTTGTACAGGAAATTCTCCACGCGGCACTAGGCAGCAGTTATCTGCGACCGCGTTGTACAATACTGCCACACTTCTCTGTATGCAATCCATACTCTTGTGGACATAAATGTGGCATATGAGAGGCAGAAAGTATAAACAGTGGCCAGGAAAGACATTATCCATTCGCCACGCTTCTGTCATTGTTTACCGTAATTCTTATACCGGCGTTAGGCATTTTGTTCTCCGCTAATCTGCTCACATGAGGTAACCCTTCCCCGCAACCCCTCAGTCCTTCTTCCGAGTGGTGGCTGATGGCCCCCTCGAAGGCCCGCACCACGTGTCGGCGCTGGGGAGACGTCCCACGAAGTGATTGGCCACGTAAGCGGCCGCGCTTAATGAACGTGGCTCGCCAGGGGCCTCGCAGGGGGCGGAAGGGGGGGGAACGACACTTTCCCCTCCCGGCGCCCTCGTCGTCAGCGGCGGCGGCGCCAATTGCGCGAACCCGCCGCCTGATGGCGCTTTAATCGGCCGCGCCGCCTGTCGCCCTGGCCCCTACCCTGTCGCTCCCTGTCGGCTGACTGCGCCGCGCTTCCTAATCGCTTTGTTATAATCAGGTCGGGCCCTGGCGAATTGAGTGAGGACGACAACCGCTCACCCCCCACTCTCCCTCTCTCTCCTTCCGGCGGTGAAGTGTTTAAAACAGACAAAAGAAGGTAGCGTTGAGCTGCGATGCGCAGATGGATTTCAGTGATGCAGATTGTTGTGCACGGAATAAATGGCACTCATTGTGATAATGGGCGCGCTTCGTGATGGAATAGGCATTGTTATGCATTGAATTGTTGTTTGCGAGGCAACGAAAATTAACCCACTGCTGCTATTGACCAAACTGTCGCTTGTGGTCGATCACGCCGTAGTTATAACCAGCCACATAGATTTCAAAACAATATAATTTAGAAGGTAATAAAAATGGGTGAGAACGTATTGCACCGGCATTTTTGTCGTCGAGTTTTCTAGGAAATTGGTAAAAAACATTTATTAATATTGTCTAGTAATTAGTTGATTACTTTTATTTTTCCCTCCATCCTAATTTGTAAAATTTTTGCAAATAGTGGGAAAATGTCCTAAGTAAATAGTATATAAAACACTTCCACAGATATTAAATTTACTGGAAATAGTGACTATTGTTCAATATAATATTTGGCAATTGCATCCAGGAAAAAAGGAAAATGATACATGCATCGTCGCAAAACAAAAAAGGGTACACTGCAATGCCTATAAAGAAATATGTCAAAGTAGTATCACGTTTTAATTTTTTTGTTGACGTGTCTGTATTTCTGAGTCCGAATCAAAACGCACGAAAGAGATACGGAAATGTTTCGGTAGGAAATGAACATACCTTGTGGAAATTCAATATCATGTTGGCGTACAGAATTCTCTGATGAAATGCAAGAGAAATAAATCACCTTGTCCTGACGCAATGAATGCGTGTTTGTTTGAACAAGCACACGATAAGGACCCGTTGGCTAGCCACATTGTATCACCTCGCAGTAGCAAAGATATCACGTTACTTTTGACAGAGGGGAAATAGACCTGTCTGGTGTGACATCCATTCGAACAGCGTGCAAACCACTAAAAGTTGACGTTATATTTTCAACGTAATATTACGATAGAGAGAAACTCGGTACACGCAAAGAAATAATTTGCTTTCATAAATTATTTAACTTTGCAACTACGCATATTATCAGTATGCCCATTTTGTCCTATTTACACTCTTACAATTCAGACATCCATGGATGCGATGTGCTATACCCTGGTAGAATTTGTCAAATAGTTCCACACATGATCACTCTTAATTAACTGACCTGTTGTTAATAATAATTTCTCTTAACCATTTGTGTAAGGTTAATTAGGCCAATAAAGTTGCAGAACGGAAAGGCTTTCTAATAATAAGAAAACTATAATATGACATTTGATCTGTTTCCATTTTTATTTTGAATATATATTTTTCTGTTTCTTGTTATAGAATTAATTATCTCATTGTCGTGTCTTCTACACAAGTTAGTAACACAAATGAAAATCGAAGTAAAGGAAATTCAAATGAAGAAAACGGTCCAAACCCTCTGATAACTTGTTCTCTTGTGGAGAAAAAGTGAGAGTAATATATTTGGATATTTTTCTCTACCGTCTTTCTCAAACTTTGGAATTCAAGAATTTCAACGAAAAACCGGATATTAAGCTCAAGATTTATAGAGAATTTGTATTCAGATTTAAACAAAGTGGCACTTCAAGGGCACGAGCAGGACGGAGGGGGGACACTGTCATTCAATTGGGAGCTTCGTTACAACTTAAGTTTTTAGTATTGGAGCTCTCGATTGGATGACAATGTTCCCCTCTCCTTTCAGCTTGCGAACTTGAAGTGTCACTATGTTTAAATTGGAGTATAGTTCAACTGCATCCTGGAGTAGCTAGATCATTACCGGCCCAAAGGGAACTGCAACCAGAGCAATTGACGTGCGATTTAAAAGTAAGGGTTTTACAATTGCTCCAGATTGACGGGACATCACTGGATACCTACCCCATGACAGTCTTTTGGTGTAGTCGATTGGCAGACATTGTCCCAGATTTAGATATATTAATTCATTTTCTACTATAGTCACATTGACCTCATGATCCATTAAAATGTAATAATTCTTCAATCAGATGCCAAATTGCCGATTGAAGTTAGGGTTGAGAATAGGACAAGGAAGAGGAAGGAAATATCGCGCGCGGTCAGTGACCCGTTTCTTAGGGCACTTCTCCGGCAATCGACTGGTATTGATCAGAGAAAGCCCGGAAAACTACTGATCTCGGCAGCCGGCTGCTAGAATTCTCCTTCAGGCTGCGACTGAACTCGACCTAACGTCAAAACGTATGCTATCGTCGGGATTCAAACCTATGACTTCGCGCTTAGAGGTACTGCAGTGACATTAATTGATGCACTGAGTCACTTCTCCTGGTTTATGGTTAGATTTCAAAGCGTATACTACCTATAAACTATTCACACCAACAGGTTAAATAATTATGGGGCGGCCTTTAAGTCACTAAAATGAACAACCGCCTAATTGGACCGGCAGAGAGACGCGGCTTGACGATTATGATGTTGATTTCGCAACAAAAAACGGTTTCCATTCTTTTTCTTTTAAAACGTCCCTGCTCCTAAAATGCTTTTCTGGATTCGCTGTTCACTCAATCTCTATCTGAATCAATCTCTTATTTGCCGGTAGCGTTTTGTTTCGTTTTGTTTCGATTTGTTTCTTTCTTTCGTCGAATACAATACGATGGCGGCTGCTAGCGGCTAAGACTTCATGGCTCTCGCTCCGATAATATTTAATTTCAATCAATATTGAAACAAACTTTCAATTTCAATGCTTGGCTCTGTTGACCAGTAGGCAAAATAAAATGCGGAGCGCCCAGAAGAGTAAGGCAATGCAATCGGTTTAAAGGGAAAGAGTCTGCCAACCCAGACTCATGACAAGTTTGGCAAAGAACCCAATTGAACCGAAGACCACTATGACAAAGTAAATAGCTAACATATCTTAATTAAAATATGGATTGTTTGATCGGACAAAAACGTTTCGGCTCCCGAAACCATTTTTTCCCAATCGTTCCGATTTTCTGGATCCACACCTTTATTAAGCTTCTACTTGACTCATATATCTTAATACACGGTAGCATTTTTGTTTAGTTGCATTGCTTTTCCTTTCATCAGAGAATATTGTTGGTTCGCACTTATCCGTTGCTCGGTGGCAAGTGCTTTGCTACCTCTAGCACCCAACCCCTACCCACCACACCACACCCAACCCCTACCCACCACACCACACCACCCCCAACCTCTTCCCACCACACCATACCCAATCCTCACCCTGCACCACACGTGACTCGCGGTTGCAAATAAAACAGAAACGACACATGGCTCTATGAATCGACCGCTCACTTTGTTGCTCTTGGCACCAAAGGTGATTCGTGTAGAATTTACTGAGGACAATATGGGTTCGCGTTAGGTTTATTGGGAGTTCTCCATTTCCTTTAGCATTCATTACATTACTTCTTTAACATCATCCTAATTTTATCAACATTCATCGCTAATTTTCCATAGCCATACAATTTTTATTACAAGAACGGTCGGAAACCTTAATACCTTCTCATAATTACAATAAAGTTAATGTTCCAATTGGATCATGTATGTAATGGACTTTTCGTAAAACCAAAAATTACTGAACCCAAAGGTCGGTAAATCTTTTGAAACACTGAGTTTTTTTTCCTCAACGTACTTGTAACTACGTTCACTTAGTCCTACCAATGACAGTATTAATATTGCTATCACGATTGACTACATTGTGCATAGGTCGCCATGGGAAAGGAAAATAACCTCGCGTTCGACGGCGTCTGATATACAACCACGACATGACAAGGGAATTGTGATGATAGACTTATTGGGGTATAATTAGGGCAATTGCTACATAAAGACACTCAGATCTCCAAGATCTGCTGCAACCCATGAAAATTTACTCATAAATTTTTGATCAATTTTCCAAGAATGAATACAACATCGTCAGTACCGTAATGAGTGTTATAAAAATTGGAGGCTTAAGCATAGAGCTCAAGAATTCATACAAGGAATGTGACTTTTGCGAACAGAATATAAAATACCATGATATTCGTAGAATGATTACAATTATATTGAAGTAAAATATCTGACTTCATCCAGAAGAAAACGATAAGCTATACGCAATTATCAAATGAAAATGAAAGAAATTGATTGACCACAAATACAAACATCGTATATTTTCTCATTCATTGATATAGTGCTCAGCGAAAACATTTTTACAAAATATTTCTGAATTGGAATGCTGATGCGTTTCAGTTACGGGATACGTTGTTTAATCATTAAGAAAATTTCTACAGAATTCGCGGAGATTTCTTAAAATTTACAATATTGTTTATAATACAATTTAAAATTAATTACCAATATTAGATATTTCAATTTCGTTAGCTTATTTCCAAAGAATTAACTTTTCCTTTCGAAAATTCAAATCTTCTGCGAGAATGTTCTTGTGAAACGTGACGTGTTATTGTTCGTTCGCTTTAATTCCACTCGAAGCCGGAACGTAGGATCAGGTGAAGGCGCGGGGGCCGCAGCAGTGAGTCCATTTCGTTTGCTCCCCGCAGCAGAGCGAGAGGTCGGCGGCGGGGGAGGGCGGGTGTCGGGGAGGTAGCGGGGAAGGAGGTGGAGCGGGTCATGGGGGTGTGGAAGGAGAGGCAGCGGAGGAGAATGCGAGGTTTGTTGACGGGGGAGGGATATGGCCAGAGGCCAGGAGTGGGGGAGGAGGAGAGGGAGAGCGAGAGGGGGAGGGTGGCGCGAGGAAGGGGGCGGGGCGGGACGGAGGCTGCGGCCGCAGGGGCTTATGCAAATGCCGCGTCCGGCGTCTGCCCGGCAGCGCGGCGCGCGGCTTACGGGTCTCTGGCGTGGGAGGGGGAAGAGGAGGGGAGGGCGCCGGAGACACGAGGCCTGGCCGAAGGGCGCCGAAAGATGTGGACCCAGGTGGGAGGCACTGCGAAGAGGGAAAGGAATGCAGACAGCTCGAAAAAAAAAACAACTTTATGTCGGCTAGGAATTGTGAAAGTGAATGTAGAATGGAAAGGACGTGAGTACAGAAGCGGGCAGTGAGAGAAAATGTTATAAAAATGATCAAGAAAAAGGATTTTAAACTTAGACGTATAATAGAATTACAAAAGGAAAGACAGAGAAGAATAAATAATAGTAGGGGTAGGGAAAGTTGTAATAAATTAATTAACAAATAAGTAAATACCAGAGCAGAAATGGAAGATCTGGTAATGAAAGCTTGTACAAACATAAATTGATACAAAAGTAATTTTAATTGGGGGAGAGCAACAAAAATAATATGCGAAATGTTCGGGCAGGATGAATCAGGAAATGTGTAATCCTGACTGGACATCCAAAAAAAATTTCGAATACCAGAGCATGGGAAGATAAACGTCATCCTTCGAATACCATATTAGAAGTCCAAAAGGAAAAAAAAGAACTGGATAAAGGTCACGTGACTATATACAGTCCTGTCTATTAATTGAACACTAGTAGAAAATGTTATAATGACTAGAATAATGATTTGTCCATTAAACACAGTTTACATCTCGGAGATGGCGTAATAAAGTTAGCGCGTAGTCTATTCAACTGTCATTAGTGAAAGCGCTGAACCACAGCGTGCTTCAAATTGGTTCCCCGCGGTCCCAGTAGTTAGAATAGGAACGTCACGCTATAAAAGTATGGTGAGTTTTTGTTCCTTTTCCCTTTTTGTCAGTTTCCCGACGCTAAGATTGTTTGAAGATACATTCTTTAAACATAGAAGGAGACATGTCACTAACTTGTTCGTGGCACGAGGACTGCGGAGATTATATACGCTGCTAATATTCTGAGCATGACGTCTGAGTTTTGTTTTCAAACTCGTTACCAAGGTCCCCTAGGCAGCCTTTAACTGAGGGTACAATTCATTTCGTTATTGGCTAAAATTCATTCTTTTGTATTTTTGTTATGGTTAGAGGGTTCTCCGCCTTCTTACAAACGGATGCAGTTAAAATCTTATTTATTACTGCCCGTAGTAGAACATTACCCGTTCGTATCTATAGGGCTGTGGTCTCAAGGAAATCTTTCTCTTCGCTGTTAAATATTTGCAAACGAAATAAGATGGTTTTGATAGAAAACACCTCAATTCTTTCACACTATTATCTAATTGGACGGGATTCTCCCAGCTTCAACTAACGGATCTGATTCAAAGAGCACTTCCAAATATAATTTTTTGAACGTGACTAAAAAAAATTCTTTTGACAGCAAATTAGAATTAAACCCTTTCCTCTTTTATCCCTCCAAGCCATCAAGTTTAACTCCCGAGAAGATTATGAATTGGTTTAATTAGTTTTAGTGATGGACACGACAACGGAACTACATAATGTATACTGGGATATAGTATGACACTTTTTTTGAAAGTGTCAACATCTACATACCATGCACCATGTTATCAGCTTTTGTTAAACGGAGTTCCATACGTATTTTTTCACGGTAATGGAATTAAGCTTTTATTCAGCAATACTCCTTCGTAGGGCTGAAAATCTTGAGATTCTGAATGTAAAGTAGTCTATTATTTTATAAGGAGCGAAACCTTATTATCAAATTACCTTTTGACTTTGTGACCAAGAAGAACCTTCATATTATTATGCCTAGAACTAACAAAGAAGTAAATGATAAATTACGTAAATAAATTAAAACAAATATCGTAAATAAGAAGAAGAATTATCGGCGAATTTTACCGCACCCAAACCTGGAGCTTTCTGAAATTGAGGAAGTACGACATGGTCACAGTTGATTTTCTGCCCTCTGCAAGTGCGTCGACTTCGAACCCTTGACGAGGCCAGTCAACCAGCGCCTGCTCCTCTTGGGCGCGGCGCGGCGCCTGAAGGCTCAGCCAAAGGGAGGGTCGGCTGCCTAAGCCCCGCTGTATGGCCAAGCCGCCCGGCGCTCTCCTGACGTGACGTCACGGCCGATTAGCCAGTCATCGCCCCAAGCGACGACGCCGGCCGCTGCGTGCGTTGGCACATTTGCCCCGACTTACAACCCCCTCGCTTTTGCATGCAAAGCCGTCGGAGGTCAACGCGACGATAGCGCCTTCGCCGTTGCAAAATATAAACGAAAAAGTAGGATACGTGTTTTTCGTCCGAGAAGATTTTTTTTGTTTTTTGTTAATAAATATATAACTATCACTCGTTAATTATAATTTCTTGTTATGAATACAAAAATGAATACATGAGAAATTGTAGAAATATTTTGTAATTAATAGTAGATATTTTCAACTGGTATTTCTCAATTTCATGTATTCAATTTCTCATCTATTTAGTTCAATTACATACAGTCAATTTCACTCGGTTTCATATTTTCATTTAAAAGTTTTGTAAGTAATTGCACAGATTTTCACATTAGCTCTGATGATGATCGTCATGCGACCGAAAAGCTCTTAAGTAATAAAAATATTGATACCTAGACTATATCGTTTTTCTCATTGTAGTACAAGAGCTAGAGCAGTCAGAGAGTTGAAAAGTAATTAATCATTGGTCATGGTTGTATTAGGGGTCGTGTGCGTATTACGTAACACTGAAAAGGGGGAGGGGACTTCAGGCAGCGTTACACTGCGTTACTTACGGGTAGGGGGATATTAGGTTAGTGATAAGTAGCACTGATATTTTTTAAACATTTTTCCACATTTGTTGAGGTAATTCCTGTTTTTGAGTCTTATACTAAGATTTTAAAATATTAACAAATTTATATGTTCCAAAAACAAATAAATTAAAGTTAAATATTGTTACAGTAAATGGAAACATTTTTCATCAATATTTTTATTGATTGTGTAAGGTAACAAAGGAAATATTCAAAATTAAAATGTAATGTATTCTCGTATCAAATTAAATTGGCGTAGTGCTCTCTAGCCCATGCGTCATCCAGGACGGCGTCGGCATAGAGGGCGTGTGATAAGAGATTTCTCCTAAGTGCCCTTCTTTCACTCAAAACGTACCCCAAATCTATTGTTATTAATTGTTAGGTGCAGTCAGCATCGTCAACTCATTCCGACTTTAATTATCATAAATTTCATTATACAACACAAATACATTATTATACAAATTGTTTTTACTGTGCTATAATTTATTTTCTCTTTTTGAATTTACAAAGGAGGATTGTCGCAAACGTTACGTAATTATTTAGGCGGGTTCAAGCGCGCGTTACGGATGCGTTACAGGGAGGGAGGGAGTATTCAAAATATTCCGAATTTGCTTTACGTAATTAATGAACTGCCTCTTAAACGTTTAGTCGAATTGTGTATATTACTGTGTTCAGGCAATCCTTGGGAAGGTGACGGTAAACCACATTCCTCCCCATTTTCAAAACCCACAAGGCAATTCGAGTATTCGAGCCCTATGAAAACAATATCAGTCATTAAGCAGGTAAGAAATAAGAAAGATACTGAATTTTGAAATACATTTAATAAATTGAATCCTAATGTAATTCGTATTCTGCTCATTTGAATTTAGATTGACTTTATGTTTATTCAATGCCACCTGGATCATCCAGAAGAATGTCATCTACGTGGCGTTGTGTGAACGGTTAAGGATAATAACAATTGAATATAAAAATTAACTTACTATAGTTACATTTGTCGTAGAAAAAGTACTGTATAAAACTCGATGTAATTGGCATACACTCGTATAAATTTTACGACGCTTGTTCCTAGCTCGTATCGTAATATTACTTCACACTTGTGTATTAACTTTCGTTAATGCATCATTTCAGGATCAAAGTGAATCACACAATTTATTTAGAGAATGGTATAAATACAGAGTTCTAACTGAAAAATGCATGTTTTCGTCAATCAACGAAAATAAAAATAGCTTTAAGGTATACAAAACTCTGCATTCATAGAAAAAATACCAGAAAAACTGAGCCATAAAAAGAAGTAGACCCTTCACGCCACGGAAATTAGTTGAGAAAACGAGGCAAAGGGCAATGTTTACGACAAAGAAACTGCCTCGTTGGGCAATTCTGCGGCTATTCGGTAACCTGAGCTGTAAGCGGATGGCCATTTCAATTACCGGACACTTCAAACGCGCGAGAACTAGCGACTGCAGCGTGGTGCGCTTTATTACGCGAACACGACTCTTCCATTTACAGCTGCTCCAATTAATGCTGACCAGAGAGCAACTCATCTCCACAGAGAGATTTTCGTCTAATAGTTACGAGGTCTCGCCAGTTCATAACCGGTATTACTATTTTGCCCTACATTCGGCTGTTGACCAGGCTAACAGTCGGATACATTACTGCCTTTTTGGATGAGATGCTTTATCGGCGAGCTGGAAGTAAAAGCATTCGATATTCCAATGACACTGGAGATTTAATGCAAACTTTTATTTCAGCCGTCGTTTAAGTGCATTTTAAGTTGGAGTAGTAGAGGAAGTAAAATACGATTATCTAGTAAAAGTGTAGAGGATTGGAAAGTAAAACTTATATTACCCTTTGATCTCGTAAACTATAAATCAATTAAATTCAATTAATAATACCATACTACAATAAAAATAAAAGAAGAATATCTGTATATCTTTAAATGTATCGTTCAGTAATAAGTCAAAAATCTAGTTCACAAACTGAAAAATAATAAACTACGACCTATGCGTCGACTACCTCCACACAAATGAACGCATCGGTTCTTTCCCTCAGTTGAAAATGGAAGTAGATTAAATGTATTAAAGTACAGACACATACGATTTCCTGACGTGGATCCGATAATAATTCTAATATTATCTTTTGAAATTAAATAATTTTAAAATTCAAATTCAACATTACCAACTAGTTTAGTAAATGTTGATCATTTTATTTCACGATGACTACTAAATTACTGGTAACATATATTGAAATGTGATTACTAATAATAAATGTAAATGTAAATCGTAACCAATTTCCGAATTTATAAATAATTTGGGCGCCAGGAAAAGGTTACACTTGAATTCCTGATTATCGATTACTGTCTTCGGATATATTACAAGTAAATGTAAATCCCTCTAGCTCGGTCGACGGGTTCTTATGAAATAATTGTTGCTACTTACTCTGCAACCAATAACTTAATCTGCCATCCATACGGAGTGGCGAGGAATCTGAAAATAATTCTAAAATGTCAATTCAAGGATTGCACGTAACGTCAAATGAGAATCAGCTTTCTTTCAAACTATGAATTATAATTTATTATGCATGCCAAAGGTATCAACTATCAGTGATTGTTACAATTTATCATTAGGTCATGACCATTTTTCTCGTTATTGCAATAACAGCGTTATAGAACCTTTTATCCTTTCTTGCTTCTTCGCGCGCACGTCGCTCGATGTCGTCAAGTAGGGTAGACCAATCTTCCTTCTTGTTGAAGTCCACGATGATCAGCGACCACGTCGAAACTTCCTCCAACCACTTCACAAGCACTGCGTATACTCTTCGCCTTGCGATTCAGGTGGGCACCTATTTCAAACCGATTACTTTTTCCAAGTCGGAATAATATCCTTCTAATATTATTTACTATCACCTAACCTGGCAATTCACAATTCACTGGTACAATTTCTAAGTCAAGTCTTGTAACTTCAACGCGAAAATATTCCAAATTCACTTTCCCGTTCACTCATGAAAATATTACAAGTCCGAGTTTGCAATGGTACAACACGTAAATTTTACAAGTTCACGTTGCACACCTAATGCGGAAATATTCTAAGTTCAAGTTCAATGTTCACTCTCACGAAATATCACAAGACCCGATTTGATAATTAACCTAAAGAGAAAACGCGCAAGCGAAACGCTCACCACCACGACGCAACGCAGAATGCCCGAATTCCCAATCTGGCCCACCCTTCTAAGTTCGCTGTGTTTTTCTCTCTATTGTTTTTTTCGCGTTGTTACGGTGTACCCTGAGCCTGATTCCAAACGAACTCGTTATTTCGTGTTGCTAAGGTGTCATCCGCGTATGTGCACCATAGAAACCCACGTCTTTTGCAATATCTTCAACATTTTGACCATTATTTGCCTAAATAAAATGTCCGTCATATTTGGTATGTCACAATATTAATAACATTTTTTCCTTTTGTATCTTCGCAATTCGTTAACAATTATCATGGATATAAAAATAATCTGCAGTTATTACAATATAGTATTTTTTAGAACATGAAGGCAGCTATGAGGTTATTAACAGCCGTTATCTTACTCCAAGCGTTACATTAGTCAAATTTCATCCCTTTTTTTCTAAATCCGTTGTGTAGTTGCGTTAGTTTCTTCTAGATTTTCGTTTAGGTTTCACGTGAAACAATATTTGCCATATAAATAGACACATAATTCCTGTGAATACTAGACACTGATTCCAGAAACAAGACGACTTCGTTACAAAAGCATTATGGAAATATTAAAAGTGCAGTAGAAAAGTTCTTTCCTCAGCTCGTGTGTCTATAAGCCATAACAAACGTAAACCTTTCTGATAAAGCTCTGATCCAAAATGAAGCAATCCTTACGATATTTCTCTTATGGCCACAGACTTGGTATGTAGAACTATTGACCTACAAGCCCTTTGCATACTTTAGACTAACCCAATGGTTTAAAACCTTCGTGACAATTAAAGCTTTCTAACAATTTTATTTTGTATTTAATTCGCGATAATAGCTAGCGATATTACATTTGTTGAGTATACTTCATAGGATATTCAATATAATTTAGTTCATGTAAACGGACGTTTTCAGACGTGATATAAGAGACATGCGTGTACAAATACGTGTTTTCAATGCATTGCAGTATAATTTACATATTTTTTTATTTTGTTACAGGTAAGTTGTTCGAGATGGCTGGTATGAATACGGACTCTGTTTTATGTGAGTACAAAACGCATATACTGGTGTATAATGAATGAATGAGTTCAAGAAATCAACTAAGAATTAAAACTAGGATTTCAAAAACACTTACAATTCCTCACAAATACCTCTACCACACAAGTCGCTTTATACACGAATATAAAACTGCATTCATCAGCAAATAAAAATGACACGGTCACGAATATTCCCTCTGAACTGGAAAAGAATCGATATAGAAGCATTAAACTAAAGCCTTACTTTGTGGCGGCAAATTGTTTTAAAAGCAACAGGCACGGCGTTGGAGTCGTGCTAAGAGCACGGGCAAGATTCTCTTGCACGAGTTCGCCTTCGGGGAAGCAAGCGGAGGGCGGAGGAATGGGAGTTGAGGAGGAAATGCGAGCCTCGCGTGGGGAACGCGCCTGGCCTGGCCACGGGAGGAGCGCCGAGCGACGGAGCAGGCGCCTGGGGTTGGACGGAGGGTGGGGTATAGGCGAGGCGAAGAAGGAGGTGGAAGAGGAGAGAAAATAGGAGGAAGAGATAAAAGAAAATAAGATGCAGCGGAAGAAGAGGTGGAGGAGGAAGAGGGGAAGGAGGGGAGGAGACGGTGGAATTGGAATGAGGCCCGAGCAGCGGTGGTTAGACTGAAAGCATAATGATGGATGAGAAACGGTAATCCGATGCGAAAATTGCGATAGCTAGTTACAAAATAAGAATCGTAAAACAGATTATTACCAATATGAGATTGGAAAATTTTCAAAGCAACAGTAAGGCTGAGTTTGGTATCAAATCAGGTATTACTACAAGGTGTTGTGATACGAGTATTGTGCGTTTTATCACATCGTAAAAATTCCAATGAACTCTAGTTTTAGGTTAAATTTTACTATTCCTGCTAAAAGTAAGATACTGAAGTTATTTGTAGACAATGGATGGCCTTTGATTACTAGAATACTTGTGTTGTCATAACTATTATTACGAAACTGATCTCAGTTTCGTTAAGTTTGACTTTAAATAACCAAAATGGATAAATGTAATTTACGGAAAGTTCTTTATTCACATACTTTATTTACTGAGGGGAAATTGGGTTTGGGCAGAAACTAGTCGTTGCAGAAGTGTAGTCGGCGTCGAGGCGCATGGTGGAAATACAAAAGGTGAAACATACTTTGAAATGCGCCACTATCTACCAATTCAGTCAATGGGAGCGTTGCAAATTACGATCCACGCGACGCAGGTCAGTAGAAGCATTTACATTCAGGTTTGGTCAGTTGGTCATGATTCATGAAGAGCCACAATTAAGCACAATAAAATGAAAATGTGGCTTGACTTGCGGAAAACTGATTTAGTTATTTACGATCTACATACTAATCATCAATTACATTTTATCTTAAATTTTTTAAATAACTAGTGGTATTTCAACTACATTCAAATACACGAAATGTACGAACGCAAATAACTATTGAGATGGCCTCCCTACACTTCAAAGTTTTATAGTCATTACATCACCCCGTGGCCATCGTATCGTTTCGTATTGAGGCGAAAATATGCATCGCACTCGGGTGATAAAATAATAAGGATATGTGAAGGCGAAAGCGGTGATATTTTAGGAATACGAAGATTGGGAAGAACACACGCACAATGCATTGGTAGTGAAAATGTTCTGGAAATGATAAACTGTAAAGTTCGAGATTAATGGTGGTAATGATTGCACGCACTACCGAGATGTAAGTGGGGCCAGGGACGACTGGAATTTACTATCACATAGCTAATATCTCATGAAGGTTCAACAGAAAATTACCTATTTTTCCTCTTCAGATCGTTTTTCGACAAATAAAACATCTAACGTCTTCAAACAAGAATCGGTTTCAGTCTTCCTTAGAATAAATTATGCTCATCTTAAACCACCAAGCCCAAAATTTCTAACATTCCTACATTAACATAGCACAAACATTTTCAAATAATTGAAAAAAAATCTGTTCTGCTGAATGAGCAGCTCAGAGGGAATACCTTCCCACCTCGTAAAACCATAGCATGTTGTACTATATGTCGATTACTTTGTCTACAACGTAAAGTGGCTCATCCACAGCATCAGAAAAAAATATAGAAGAAAAAAGGTAGCTCCAAGAGAATGACGTTCAGTTGTTCCAGGAGAGACCAATGGGCTGCCGGGCGCTGAGGGGATATTCCTGGCCTCGCATTCCCAAGGAGCGCTCCTACCCTCGGAGCGACGTAATCGCAGCCATAGCGCCGATTACTAAGGTTTCCGGAAGCCCAAAATTTGAATATTACAAAAGCCAATTTCGGGATAATGTAGAAAAGTGCCGGCGGAATCGATATCACGCGCCGTGGTCGACACGTGACGTCATTTCTGCATTACCCTTCGCCAATTGATTATTCAAAGCTGCCTTCCGTACGGGCGTTGAGGCGTGTATTCTTTTCTGTCTTTGCGTGTAACCTCATTTCCCTATTTGTATGGAAATACTATTCAATGCAGTAAATGAAACCTGGTCGCCTACTAAAAGTGCTTGCATTCATTTAAGAATGGCATTTTATTTATCTCCACTCGAGATTAATTTTTAAAGTAGAATATTAGTACAACTTACCTTATACAGTTTTTCATAGCACTTGGAAATTCTTGCGATTTAACAATGGTTTCAAGTTTATTAATATATTAAAGATTAATAATTACAATTAAATAATACTTTTGAGGTATGGAAGAAGCGATTTAAATATGATCTATACGAATCCTAATATTGAATAAATCTTAACAAATATAAAAGTACATACAAGAATTCGTATTATATGTTATCTACTTTTAGTCCGATGTTCCTGCTTTATCAAGCAACCTAGAAATAGATAAATTAAGAATGATATTTGCCGACCTGGATGGCCGTGGTGGCTAAGAGTGTGTACCGACCCAGTGCTCCGGTTCGAATAGTCGTGGGTTCGAATCCCGTCTTGGGCCTGGTTGTTTGTCCCTTGTTTTTCATGTGTGTTGTCGCGAAGGGCCTCGCGTTCTGCTGACCCCAGATCAGAGGAGCCCGCAAGTGTGTTGGTGTTTAATGTATGATCAAATATGCGTCGCATCGGGACGTAAAGGGTAACAGGCCGTTGGCTGGATAAAATCCCTAGAAAAAAAAGAATGTTACTTTCCTAAATACACCAATTAATGTATTTTTAAATGAAAGATGGAGATAGGGATCTTTTGATGTAGTATGGACACAAAAACGATATGCCAAGACCTGTTGTTAACTAACTTTGTACTTAGAACGTTACACTACGAACCACGAATTGTCCTAATGTTCATGGTATGGTTAACAGGCTCTTTTCAAACAAGTTATTTATAATTAATGGATAACATGTTGAAAATTATTTGAATTATTTTAACAATTTCAAATTAAACTGATGATGTTGTATTTCGTTGGATAATAAACTGAAAGTTTATTGATATCCCTTTGAACATATGAACACATTTCAATATTCATTCTAGGTACATCACTTATTAAATACGGGAAGCAAATGGCCCTATTTGCACATCTAATGCATTTCGCTTTGAATCCATTTCAGGAAGATTTATTATGCTGGACGTGTACTTATGCTCATTATGAAAACCACGTAATCAATGCGTTTGCGTTTCTTGTATAATTCGGCAATTTACTCCCTTTTATCGACATTACAGGGGTTGGTCAATGATGTTTGGACCTGCATTGTAACTATTGTTTTCGCCAATCGGAACGTTGGGGATATAAAATTTTCTCATTGTTGAATTTATTAAGCAATCATGAATTGCTCGAAGAGCAAAATGGAATATAATGAAATTATAATTAACCTGATATGTCACTCGATCGTCAACATACCGAAAATTGAATTTTATATTTAAACATAAAAATATACGCAAAACGTTTAGTTATCTCATGGTTGCGTATTTTCAGTCGGTTTAAGTCAGTTATGCTACTGTATCTCTAAGGGGGAAATTGTAAATTATGCGACTTATATTGTTTACTTTAGTTTGGGTAAGTTTTCATTTACAGGTGTGACTGAAAAAACACAAATAATATTAATTAAGGAGAGTTACATTTTTCATATTTTAAAAATACAATAACTGCAATGCCGGCCTTGGTGATGGAAGTACTCGGGAGGAGTGTTAAGAACCCTGTTAGCCGACGGTAGGTCGGCACCAGATCTCTTCACGCAGCGGGGGAAGATCACCACCATCTTCCGAGAAAAAAGCATTCACTACACTTACGGGACCAATGACCTAAGCTCTTGACGTCCCGGAATAACTAACCAACCAATCCAACGGTAACCTTGCCAGTTGAGTCTGACTCGCCCAGCAGATTCAGCCGCCACAGTACCAACAAAGTGGCTGAGAACCCCGCAGACCTACTAGATAGGTCAAATTCAGTTGCCTGCTACTTTGGTAGTTTTCCGTGGTTTCTCTGATCAACACTAGGCAAATGTTGGCGAAGTACTCGAAAGGGGCCATGGAGTGCGCGCGATCTTTTCTATCTCTTCCTTGTCCTAACCTCTTCCCATATACACATTCACCCGCATGTCGACGTGTAGTTTGGCGCCGGATCTCACCATATAGCGGACAAGAAGCAGAGCCACCTCCAGGCATTCATTCTCTATCCTTACGGGGCTAATGACCCTAGCTGTTGACATGTTAGGAAACATCAATCATTCAGTCTGTCAAATCACATGCTCACACACTCACATACATTCTCGGAATGGTCCTTGCATTCAAGTACAGTTCGCAACCTCAGAGAGGTAACAACTAGTTGCATTTTCGTAGATGGAGATATATGACCGAACTTGTGATAACGCAACAGCATCGTGTTTTACGGTGAGGAGACAGACTAGGGAAGGGCGCTGTCCAAACGCAACTTGCCTGTGTGTATCAGGTGTCACAAAACATATCCTTCTACGCTCCTCAATTATGCCAGGAAGTATAATATTATGGTGGAAAACTTGTATATTCTAGGTGGACATACCGCAACTCAAGTGTATACATTCATGCCCAAGCAGGATTTGAATCTGCGTTGCTTCAGGCGCGTTTTATCGATACTGGCTATCCGGGCCGACAATATGATGATTTTATAATAATAAAAATAATAATAAGATTAACAATAATAAACAGTAACAATAAATCTAATAATAATAATAATAATAATAATAATAATAATAGTTAAACTTAACGTTAATTATTTTCTCTTTTCTACGCTACAGAACTAGTTTGTGTATACTTTCGCTTTATATCCTAAAACATTTTGCATGTAAATAATAAAGAATATAATGTTTATTGATACTACGATTGTAATTTATCTACTAAGGTTATTTATGGAATACATTCGTTCATAACTCTTAACTTTAATTCTACTACTACGAGTTGCAGAAAAATATGAGCTTCTGAAAAGTGGTACAATTGTCTCGTACAAGCTTTCCATTAAATCGACTTAAAAGCAGACTCTACGCGAAGGTCATTAACCTTGAAACGTCGCCCTTGAAAGGACGGGACGGTCGCAAAGAACATACATATTCCACTCCAAGTCTCATTAGGTCTAATTATTGCCATCTCTCTTCTCCCGCTGACTACCGCCTTCCTTAGAATTCCAGCTGCCTTCGTTAGGATTCCGCGTCGTTGGGCCTGTCTCGTTTGAGCAGAGAAAGAGCGCTCTTCAAAACGCGACCCAAGATCATTGGGATCTCTTACGCAAGAGGTGGAGGAAGAGACAGCAGAACCGGAAGCACTATTGATTGTGATTACCAGATCCGTTCCAAGTTTTCACTTATATCACGGAGGGTGAATGTTTTAATGAGTAGGTGATAATACAATTGCTAATGAGAAGCAGATGAAGTGGGTGAACGCTTAAGAAAACTTTTTCGCCAAACGTGTTTATTAGATTCAGAGAGTTGATTCAGTGAACTCGTACACGGAACGCTGGCTGGCTGAATTTTTATCAAAACGTCGCAATTTCTTGTAGCTCGGTGCGTAGAATCGGCGAAATAAATTAATTTCCAGGTATCTCCTCGAGCGGGACACCATCTTACGTAAAACAAATTGTGTGGTAGTGTAATGCATGTAAGTGTAACTGTATGCCTAAAGGGTGAGAATAGGACTTGGTTGAGACGTAAAGAAAGGAAAACTCGTGCGCTGTCCGTGGCCCGTTTGTTAAGGTACTGCTCTGGCATTCGCTCGGTGTTAACAGAAACCGTGGAAAACTACCAATCAGAACGGGGGATCGCTAGAATTATCCTCCAGAAAGAGGATGAATCTCATCAAGCTATTTAGCCAGTGTGAAAAATACACTACCAAAAGTATATGAACCCTCCCGGTCAGTCACCCCAGAGTGAGCTCAACTCACCTGTTTTACATTATTATGGACATCATATTATTTGATAAATATACTTCATTTTTCTTCGATCGTATGTTATGTGGTTCAGCTACTGATTAAATCTGATTTAATTATCAAGTTTATTATTATTATTTTAATTATTATAATAATTATTATTAATGATGTAAATATACGATGTCATAACGAGCGTTAAAGTGCTGATCTGAAAGAGCAGCTTGCATCCACAGCGCGTTAGAAAACACGGAACACACGCATCTGTCGGGTTTTTAGAGCCCCGGCGCGCTGGCGCGGAGAAATATTCACTCACTCGATAGCGCTTCGAAATGGCTGTAAGCCCGCTTCCACTAGCGCGTGGGTGTAAGAGGGGAGAAAAATGCCTCCGGTGCCGCGCACTCAGAGGTCGTTCGGGCGCGGGGAGGTGGGATGGGGTGGAGTGAGGAGGGAGGCAGGGGGAGGAAGGAGCGTGGAGTGGGGGGAGCGAGGGGGGCAGGGAGCTCGCGGAGGCCAACGGCACCGCACCCTAATCCGCGCGTCCTCCGCGCAGGAATTTCCACGGTCGTAAGGGACGTCGGTGGCTCCGTTAAAACGCCCCCGCTAGAGCTCTGCGTGAAACGCGGTAGTTTGGCATTGCGCTTTTGTGCTGCAATGTCTCTCTCTCTAGCAGTATTCACCCTGCCAGCTACCTCATTCACGCTTTTTTGGGATGTGTGTGTGTGTGTGTGTGTGTGTGTGTGTGTGTGTGTGTGTGTGTATGGGTGTGTGCTCCGACGACACGCTGGGTTTGAAACTTTTACGAGCACGTTATTCTCCCGGAACATTTTTGTTTCGATTCGGTCGTAAAAGAGATCCTTCTATAACAAATTATTTAATGTAGTATCTCCTAAACAATCTCCCGGATGAAAAGAATATGAATGATTGAATAAGGAAATATTCGTTACATAATCTTATCACATTTGAGTGCAAGCTATTGAGAAGATTCTTATAAGCTTCGTTCAAGGATTATTTATCACGCTCCATATTAGAGTTATGAAATGATACGCTATAAATGTGCACAAATAAATGCATTAAATTCTACCACTAAACGTTTTGCTTAAGTAAAATTTTTTAAAAAAACATTACGAGTCTCACCTTTTCATTCTTTTACATCATACAAAAGAATTGAAATGTTTCGTAATTTTTATTCCCTGTTGAGTAATTCCTTATTATCGAAGACTCGTTAATACGATCATGACATAGGCTACAAATTATGTATTCCTTATCACTTAGTGTCCACCTCTGATCGTAACTAGATAAACATGCACTTTTCGGAAATAACTTAGACTTGCACAAGTTAGAAGAATCACTTGACCGAATAACAGCGTTCTCGTTACGAGATCACCAAACCTAAAGATGGCAGCCTTCGCTCCTGCGAGCGGGCAGATTGCTTTCTCGAGAAGCAATGACGGGTTTTCAAAGGCTGTTAAACCTTCCTCTACGAACACATAGTTACATAATTTATTCCCTTGAAATCTTGAACTAACAGATAATGTAATTAATTCTTGTCAATTCACTTAAATACTACGAAGGAAGCGTTCGATATACGTTCCATATATTTTTGTAAAATTGTAGTAAACCTTTCCATGATATTTCGATTCTGACGTTGAGCGATCACATAATGGAGCGCACACACGGACCATGAGCACATTTCTGACTTCACTTATGCGGTAGTTGTAATTTCAGTACCCTTTTTATGTATTAATGGACTCTTTTGTACTTTCGAATATTTTGAAAGCATTTTAATGAACGTGCTATTAATACAGAGAACTTGGAATGGAATTCAGGTCATTTTACCACAAGCAATAGAACCAACAGCTGTTTATGACGTGATCGAGTTTTCTGATTGCCTCAAACAGAGATGACGAACTCATGGTATTAGTTCAGTAAAGTTCAAATGTTCGATTATAGCCTGCAGTTATTTCGTGAACGTTATTGCAAAATTTAACATAAAATTAATCTAAAATAAATACTTTAAAGTATTGACTTAGGCACCAATATGAATACCAGATTTTGAAATTAAAGTTAATATTTGTTTGTTCATATGTTGTATTCCTATAGATTCATTTTGTAATACTCATAAAATATTCTCTTGCTCAGATGATGTTTGTGTAATTCTCTTTGATTAAGAAATTGAATTAATTCATATGAAGCGAAAACTGATTTTTTAGGATTCACTGTTTACAAATGCAACATAATATTTTTAACATTATTCTTATTAAGAAACTGTGTTATATTTAAGCTGTTTAATAAAAAATATTGCTAATTATTTTGCTATTATATTGCTATTATAGTAAAAAAGATGAATGATTTTGGTAAATGTAATTAATAGTAATCGTTGATTTTTATTACAACGCTACAAGTATTACATATAAAACCATAATGGAAAATAAGTAATATACTAACTTAAGTTTTGAATTTTGAAAGGGAGAAAAAAACAAAAAAAACTCCCATGTAATAAAATCGATTTTCAAGGATAAATAAGCAATAAATTTTGAATTTTGAAAGGGAGAAAAAAAAACAAAAAAACTCCCATGTAATAAAATCTATTTTCAAGGATAAATAAGCAATAAATTTTGGCTCTTATTACTTCCTGCCGCGACAACGTGGAAACGATAATTTGAATAATTGTATTTCCCACTGAATTCTAGAAGACGTGCACAGAAAATGAAGTTACATTTATGTCCAGAAGCAAAACAAGGGGCCATCTCAGCATTTGCTCAATGGATCAGGGAAACTGGACGAAAAACCTGATCGAGATGGGGGTCATTGACCCGGAAGCTGTGTTACAATAGTTGTTACAGGTTGTTTATACTCATTTATACAGTCCAAATGGTAATTAATGCATTATGTATCATTGTTAAAATTAATGTTACTTTTCTTGTGATGCTCAGTATAGTCTCTAATTGTATAGAAACAGTTATGCAGCAGAAACGATTTCACTTGGGATTTAAACTTTTCTATTGAATTTAATCGTTTAATGTCATCTGGCAAAGTGTTGTAAAATAATGTACATGTATTGTATGTGAATTTTTTGTAATGAGCTGTTGATACTGTCACCTGATGAATATGATTTCTACGTCGAGTGTTATAGTAATAGACTTCGGCATTTTCTGAAAATATATTCCCGCCCTTAAGCAAGTCATTTTTTACAAAAACCACTGATTCGTAAATAAAAAGACACGGTAATGGTAGAATTCCTAGATTAATGAAGAGAGGCTTACATGAATCACGTGGGTGGGATTTGGTTATTATTCGTACAATTCGTTTTTGTAATCTAAAAGTCTGGGAGCTATAAGATGTATTTCCCCAGAATATTATGCCATATCTCAGGCGGGAATGAACATTCGCGAAGTATACACAACGAGCAGTATGAAGGCTGACTGAATTTGCAAGAATTCTGAACGCGTAGCATAATGAACTTAATTTTGTGTTCAATTCATTTAAATGGACGTTCCATTTAAGGTTTGACTGAATTGAGAGACCTAAAAATTTTGTTGCCTTAACATCAGTCAATGGTACACTGTTCATTTTCAATGGAGCACAGAATTGTTTATTTGAAATGGAAAACTGCATTAAAACCGTTTTCTTTTCGTTTACTATTAATTTGTTATTTCGGAACCAATTTGAAACACCTGATATTGTACTATTTACGGTTTCTTTATTGCAAAGGATGTTCGTATCATCCGCAAAGAGAACCGTTCTTCCGTTTCGAATCGTCGAGGGCATATCGTTTACGTAAAGTAGGAACAGAATAGGGCCTAAAATCGATCCTTGAGGAACTCCACATGCAATGGGCAAAGAGTCGGAAAGGTGCGTACGTAATGTTCCATCATTCCAGTAAGGTATTTCAACTTTCTGAGATCGTTGTTTAAGGTACGAACATAACCAATCTAGAGCAATACCACGGATTCCATATGAAGGTAATTTTGAAAGTAAAATGTCATGATCAATGATGTCAAAAGCTTTTGAGAGATCTAAAAATAATCCAATAGGTGCCTCGTTTTGATCTAATGATGAGGCGACATCTTTAAGAAAAGAAAATATAGCTGTTTCCGTTGATTTTGATTTTCTAAATCCATAATGTTTAATAAAAAATATTGCTAATTATTTTGCTATTATATTGCTATTATAGTAAAAAAGATGAATGATTTTGGTAAATGTAATTAATAGTAATCGTTGATTTTTATTACAACGCTACAAGTATTACATATAAAACCATAATGGAAAATAAGTAATATACTAACATGAGTATTTATCGAAGGTTATGAGAGTACATGATGGTGTTATCTGGAATGAAAATTGCATACTAGATAACGCCTTCAGGACTATACATTTTGAGGAACAAATATGCAAGTTATGCAGCACTTCCACATCTGTCGTTACCGCATTAGGGATGCAACGGCGTTCGACTAATAATGTTTACGTTCTGTGAACAGAATTGCTGTAGCTCTATGCTAATAGTGGCGGAACACTAACTGGGTGAAAACATGCGTTTTGCATTTGCTTAGCCTTTGCGAATCGGAAATGTAGCTTGACGATACCATATGTCGTCCGTGGTACGTCGCACCATAGCCACGGCAGAACTCCTTATCATGCACACTCAGGGTCGAAACACTGCAAACGGAATGTTTGCGTAAACTTCTCCCCAAAGTCTCGTTTTCACGATGGCATCTAGCTTGACAGTGCACTTGATTGGCGCTGATGTCGTGTGAAGCCCTGCAGACAGCTCGAAAAGTGTTTTCAAGGCAGCGGGACCTTCTGTTTCAGTTGATGGGTGCGCGCTTTAGCTTTTTTCAAAAAGGGACAGAATTGAACCCAACCCAACACAATAGCCACTACCAAAAATCTCATGAAAACAACACTCTTTCACAAACTCGTATCAGGTAAAGACAAACCACATACCAATACATTCATAAACATAAAACTTTGCTCGCCCATTCTTAACATATTAGTATTTACGTGCTGTGACATTTTATTTTCTATCACAGATAGCACACTATCTGCCTGGATGACGCCTGTCCTCTTACGCTTCAATAAGTCCACCCTTTTGAAGTTAGTCAGGAAGGCAGCGACTCTCTAGCTGTCACTGTTGGTTAGGGAGCAATCCTCTTGTAAACGGTGTTTTGGGTAGTTTGTGAGAAACGTCCTTGATACCTACTCAATTTTTCTTTTATTTTGAACATGATATTATACTCCCATGAAAACAGGAATTTTTTTAGGTTTGGGAGCTGGCAGGAGAAGGAGAGACTGTCACCAAATTGCCAGCTTCCTTACGAATTAAATTTTTGTTATTGAAACTCCCGATTGGATAACAGATAAGTGTCACTCTCTTTTCAGCTCATGATCTTGAAAGGACTTTATGTTTTAATCGAAGTATACAGTTAAAGCTCAACGATTCACAAGACTCAACTTGTAATTGAATTTCAGAACAACATTTGTTTGAAGTGGATGTTCACTACGCACTCCCTATCTCTCATTTTCTCTGTCTCACTTAAGATTTTTAATTATTCATCATTAACTCAATAGCCGTTTCATAAAAACATTTCATTCAGCTCTTTATTATATTAAACTGATGAATTATGAAGAAGAAATAATGAAACAGTCATCGAAATGTCGCCTAAAATATCAGGTTTTGAATTGTTAATAATTTTACTTTAATATATTTACAATTTATAAAGTTTTCTTCCAGCTTCATCTTTTTCCTTTATTTTATTCATTCCTGATCTTTTCTGCTGATCATTTTTCTTGTATGTCAGTCGCTACTGGCATCACATACATTTTGTGAGTGCAATTATATACTCTCCTTACTCTTAGTTAACCATGTGTGTCCTAATATCAATGCCATTGGCCTATAACCCTTGATTCATTGAGTGAATACTGATATGGCCCCTTGCTTTTCACTTTAGTAGTAATAGCCTATCTCCCCATATCTCCCAAAAGTAATATTGCATTTATATTTATGTTTTTGACGTAAAATAAAAAAAAAGCTTTACTGACACTGTCCACAAAGTTCATCTCTCAAAACGAGGGAATGAGGGAAAAGAGTTCATTATCTTCAGTGTAAAACATGTTTTATAATTAATGATGTTTACTCCGACGTAGGTAGAGAAACCAACGTGGGAATTCTGAAGGGGCATTTTTTATAGGAAATGGCCTTTTCTGTGGATGGAAAAAGAAATTACACTATAATTTAACACATTTGGTGTTTTCAGTTTTGAATAAGCAATGTCGGGTGGTATATGTTTCAAATGTTCCGTCTTTACAAAGCGCTAAATAAAACAAATCCTCTCCACAATTTACTACATTTTGCATTTTTTACACCTTACCGAGATTACAACCACAAGGCTGTAGTATGAATGTCAAGTATTTCAAGAACATACTAATAATTCAATTTCTTTCTATTTAATAAATGAATAAACGCTTTTTTTATAGAAAATTGATTGTAATGAAACTGTAATAATAGTAATTTAAAAACGATTTAGCAGTTTATTAACTTCCAATGAGAGTATGAAAGATGAACAGTTTGTATTTAACCGTACTGTCTCTTTCAGTTTTCATGCACGAAAGAGTTATGTGTCAAAGAGGACCTATTGGATTTGAACAGTCTAATAAAATACAACTTAAATAGAACTTAAATGAAATTTTCGAAAACACACGCAGACTGTTTCAGAAAGAAACCTGTTGACAAAAGGAAAAAAATATTTCTTATAAATATTTTTCTTCGTGGAAGCAGTCATTATAGAATGAACGATTTTCCACGTATTTTGTTTCATAAATGCGTGTATGGAAGCAATAAGTATGCACCTTAAAAATTATTAATCTCTCAGAAAATTCTTTTCACATTTTTCAAAGTTATCCCAAAAACCTTTCCGATGATTCATTGCAAGGTTTAAAGTGTCTACAACTCCATTAAAATAACATTAATCTTATACACTTATATGTATCAATGCATTTTTATGACATATTCGGTCACCTTTCATGTCCGAATTTTTCAAAATTATGTTTTACGATTGTTTTTCGATTTAAAAATATAAAAGCCGAAAATCATTCTAAAATTTCGTGAGATTGAACCTAATTTCTCCGAAACCTACGTGTGATACACATATCTCCCATATATTGTCTCGTCGAAACTTCTGACAGATCTTCTCTACAGTCGGTTCTAAAGAGCTTTGAATTTTTGAGGAATTGAATTTTTTGGTATTTTGATAACTGTCAAAGACCTAATTTGCTTTTATTCTTCCATATTCGATACATCACGAGTTCAGATTCACACCACTCTTCATCAGTTGATTCCCAGCCATTGAGAAAACTCTTTACCAAGCAAGCTCTTTACTCGATTTATTTATTGCGTTTTAAAATTTCTCCTTAGTCAAACGGGACAAGAAATTTGATTGAACAAACGAACGCATTGTTCACCACTCTCTTAGTGCACAGGCTACAAAAAAAAACTAAATTAAGTGACTAAATAATACAGAAACTGACCTGGTTAAGAGAAGATAAAGATGCATCGCAATTTCAACACGCAAATTTATATATACGGAAAAGAAGTTTTTGTCTTCTTTCTTCTTAGAAAAGTAAAGGATAAAATGACACAATTAACTTAGGTGTGCTTTTGTTTTATTTCTGAAAACTGGAATATTACATTTTTACCAACTAAGATCAAATTAATTTAGCTAAAGTAGTTAAAATTAATGCCCGGAAACCTCATATTCTTTCTACAAAAGAGGCAAAGTTGAAGATAAACAGACGTTGGTTCAAATAATACCCGAATCATACAGAGGGATTGTGTATTGTTTAGTTGTAAGTATTAGAAATATATATATTAAATCCTGTAAATAAGCCAGTAGTAAGATACAAGAGTGAGAGGTAATATGCTCAAACGTGAATTCCCAAACGTTATGTATTACAAATAAAAATGTACAAACCCCTGAGAGGCAAAACTGCCGAACAGGAAGAAAATAAATTTTTAAAAAAATACAGAGGGATTAATCTTAGCAATTTACAGATGCTGTTTCAACTTCTTTCCTGAAAAGACACATTAATTCAGTTTAGAAGAAATGAACTGTATTATTTTTAACTATCTGTGTATATTTTTTAACTATTCTCTATTTTATTATTTTCTATTTCTATTATTTAACTTTTCTAACTTTCTTTATTCGTATTATTCAAATCTTGCATAATACTTAGAATATTCCGACATATTTAAACAAAATAATACGAAAAAATTGTTAAAAATAATGTAAGGTTCAAATCAATTTTTAAATAATACCTCCCAGGAGGTAAGCAGCTTCACTGGTCTGAAAGATTCAGGAATTATTTATGTGAAATGAGAACTTGGGCTTCCGCTGTCGGAGTCAGTAACTACTTGGCTGCCCGAGTGACGTTGTGGCGCTCCACTTCCTAGCAACAGGTGCCAACGTTTCGGACGCCATTCTGCGACCTTCCTCAGGGCGATGAGGAAGGACACTGAAAGCCGTCAGGAACGTTGTGCCTAGACAAAACCAATGTGGTTTTTAATTACCAAGATGCGAAAATGTGTAACGAACTTCTCCTTCCCTTGTTTTCCAATTAAGGTTGTCACGAATTCCATCCGGAAATAAGTGAACGTCATTTTGTTAGAGAGAACATCACTTAGAAAGGGATGGGAAGTATGGTAGATTGTGTGCCTTTTCGTTTTTACTTACCTCAGAAGGGCGGTCTAACGGTTTTCTGGACATTCCCTACATTTCACTTCCCCACCAACCTCTTGATATCGAATCCATTTACTTTTATTTTATTTTTTGTGGTGCTTTACAAAAGTCGTTTCAAACCAAGAGCCTGCTCATTATGGTGGTACTCGTTGGAGTGTGTTTATTGCCTTCAATTTACAATGTAAGAGCTTTATTGGAAGAAATTCCTAGAACATGTGTTGTTTCCAATATTGGATGGATACTTCTCGGAGAGGGAACGATGTGGAACATCGAGATGACGTTGACTTCAGCCTTACATTCAACATATAACACATAAAAATTACATTCGAGTATAATTTTAATAGACATTGGGTGTATAATATAAATTAAATAACTTTAAATCTTTAAAAATTATGATCCATCAATAAAAATTCGGATTCTTTTGCAAGCATGTGAATTAAATTATGAATAAATTCTAAATGATATAATTTAATTCGAAATTAATACAAGTTCAAAATGAGGTAAAAAATGAAAAAAATTTAATATTCACTTTATTTTGAAGATTTGCCTTTTTTGGATTTGAAGTTACGTTAATTGTAAATCTAGAACAACTATCAGAAAGAAATTGTTGTCTTCTATTTTTTGCAGAGTTAGTTAGGTCATTTACGGGTGAATGAATTTATGTGGAAGTTACTTGCATGAAAATATGAGTTCGGTTCAGCGTCGTCAGCATTTTCCTGTTAAAATTAGTGGAAACGCTGACTAGACCACCGTGAAATTGAGAGGCCAATTTTATTACAAGCTTGAAAGAGTTCACCTTTCATCAGGTTATTCTCCAGGAAATAATTTATATGTTAACTGTTCTAGCAATTTAGAAAATAGTTTTACAATCTGTAGAATTGTTAAGTTATGTTAGAAAAAAATTACAGCTTAGCAATTCTCGCACCTATGAAAACTGAGACAATCACTTCATTTTCAATGTTTTCTTATGTGTTATACAGCTTACTATTGTCTTGTTCAAATTGAAATTACTTGTAATTTTTTTCGTATATTCTACAATTTTCAAGACTGGAGTAAAGTAAACTTGCGTATTTTTACACTACATAAAACATTCCAATTATAAACAAAAAGTATCGCAACCGAAATATACGTTGGAAGGTTCTCGTTTAGAGAAATAATCGAGATCGGAGCCTTAAGAATTTTCGAGATTGGCCAATAAAATTATTTCATTCTATCTTCTCTCTTATACATATTTTCTCTCTATTCCTTTCCCTCCATCAATTATCACCGGATTAGTTTCCTTGACTTCATATCATTTTAGTTCAGATACATTATTTTTACTTGTTCTTACCCTATATTAAGTGACGTCCAATGTGGGACTAATTGAGATCTGACATCATAAGAGCATTTTCTTTACTTCACGAAGAAGAAAATCTGAACAGATTAGCAATATTTAGTGCATTTAATGCATAATCGAAAATAATTCTTAATATTCTTTGCCGTGAATCTTTTGCACGGTGAACATTAAACCTGTACAAAGTATTTGGACATAGAAGTCTCCGCGTGAAAATCATATGATATTCGGTAATAGTTTTTCCTCACCTCATAATTACGTGCGATTGCAATAGTCAGTTTGTTGCTCATACTGCTGACTGTCAATAAGATTTTATCAAGACACTATGTCTCCAATTTTAACGCACTTTTGACAGCTCTCTATTTGTCATATTTTTCTGGCGTTGGAATATAATACTTTGGAAATATAGACTCATAACACAAACCCAGCGACTCTATATTTCCCAGATATTTTGTAATGGTGGAAGTACGCTGAAGTAAGTGAATTCGAGGTTACGTTCCTAAGTTCTGGATGTTATATTCGCTAAGTGACGACAGAGACGTGACATTTTTTCCACATATTCTGTTCTGAGTGCGAAGCCCCAAAATTACAGTAACGTACTTTAAAAATATCATTCGTAAAAATATCATTTTCAACGTAAACAATGTTTGTTGTACATGTATTGTGTTTTCTTGGAAAACAATATTTCTATAATACTCAGCATTGAAAAAAAACAACACATAAACATTCAATTATAAAACTTACTCACAAGAGGAGATGGTATGTTTCTTTGACAGCAGATCTCTTTCAAGTGACCGAATTTTAAAGTAAACTTTGATCCATAGCACGGTAGTACATACCTCTACGTCACTATATTACATGTCTGTACATCGTGAACGAGCTACAAATTTTAAATTCCTCATTGAACCCAAAACCATTATCATCCCGACGTGACGGCAACTAATGAGAGCTCTGATACCTACATCCGTAGTTAGCTTGAAATATTTACATTGTTGATACCTGATTACCCTTATCCTTAAACATGTAACACTACGCAACAGTACTAGCAATGCGATTGGATGTTTCTAAGCTTCCGTACCACAGCCATTGACGTTTTAGTTCTACTCTAACACCATGCTGTCTCTCTCGGCACTTTCCGAACCACTTCTATTATCACAGCTCCACGCTTACAGTTACCGACTTCAATCCCTGTTCTTCGATCGCATTTGGGCTCGTCGTTTCAGTCCCTGCTGGCTGGCTGAGTGCCTTGACTACGCCTTGTCACGTCTCTTGCCTCGCAACCGAAGCGCATCACATGTGTGAGCGCTTCCTGCCTTCAGCTTTTTATGGACGGCATGCGTCGCTAGCTGCCCCACGTTTTTGTACCACTAACTTTTTCTCTATACTCTTGGGAACTAATATCCTTAAACATGTAATATATATATATATATATATATATATATATATATATATATATATATATATATATATATATAATCTTTTGGAGTTAAACGCCCCATTCATGAACCTTCTTTTGTTTATATTGTTCCCACTGAGTTGTATTACATAATTTCTGATCCTCTCGCACTGTTACTCTCTAATATGGATAGGTTTTAATACCGATAAGACATTGCAACATGTTTTAATATTTTATTTCAACTAATAAGCCAACTAAGGGTCAAAATAGTATAACACCAGTAATATTGGTCAAATATTAAAAATTAACAAATTTTATTTTTTTAGATTATTCTGTCTTCTTAAAAGGGAAACCAACCATTTTATTGTAGAACACTTTAATTAAAGAAGTGTCCCTCCATGTCATGTATCTAAAACTTCGAAGTAGCCAATCATATTTTAAACATTTATTCGTTAGAAATATACCTACGTGATGTAAGATGTATACAGATGTAAAACATGTATATCATAAACGTGTATACAGATGTAAAACGTGAATGGACAACATTCTCTTGTTACAAAACTCACTTCAATTTCTTTTACTTAAAGTAAAAGTCAGAAAACATACCATCCCCTCTTCACTTGCAAATTGATATCTTGAATTTAAAAAATAGCACTCATCGAACCAGCACTATGAATATTTATCTTAATATTACTGCCTCTGCATTCACTTTCTCTTTGTCGACGATAATACATTTCTTGTAGTAACTGATGAGTAGGAGCCAGATACCGTGCTTTTCAGTTACCAGTGTTGAAACCTGAATCACCGAAATTGAGGTGAACAAAATGACCTCGCAGTAGGTTTTTACGAAAAGCACAATTTTATAACATTTAATTGTAGAGGTGCTTCACATTTGTCATCTCACATTTTCATCTTTTATCATCCTTTGAGTCATCATTATTGTTGCCATATTTCTACAACAACATACTGAGGGAGTTAAACAGGTAGAACTTAGACTTTCCCTCCACTAAGACCCAATCTTTACTAAAAATTCCGGAAGGATGGCAATAACAACAATAAAGTTGTACAAACAATAATCACAATAATAATAATAATAATAATAATAATAATAATAACATCAACAACAACTACAAACATTAATGTCCGAATGATATGATTGGATAAAATTGTCATTCGAATACTTACTTTCTGTACGAATAGATTCTAAATTGTTTATTATGTAGAATATTAATGATAATCATAAACGCAAAGAAAGCATTGTTTTAGTCAGTATTCAGTTCCTTCATAATGAGACAATAAATAAAAGTAATAATAATTACAATAATAATAGTAATGATAATAAAAATAATAGTAATAATACTATTTGCAAGCAGTAACAGTCTGCAAACCCACTGCACACTCTCCTAACGCCCATTACTTCACATCGCCTCAGGCCCTTAGTCCTCTTCACCTTCGCTCACTCTGCGCTGCTCGCTGGCTACTTCCGCATGCCTTGGCTCGCAAAGCACATTTTTCCATCCCCCTCCCCCGCCGCGCGCCCGGAGCGTCCTCCGACTTCTCATCGGCAAGAGCGGAGCGTCCGTCTGCTAACTCGGCGGCGCCGGCGGAGGCGCTCTCTTCCCAACACCTCTCCTCTCGTATCTCCGCGCAACCTCTCGCTTCCTGGGCGGGCGCCGGCCCCGGCCCCGCCCTCTCGTCCCCCTTCCCCTGCCCGCGCCGCCCGCTCACCTTGCTCCCATCTTCCTCGTGCGGCGCCTGCCACGCCCTCGCCGCCATATTGATCGCAACGGCTACCTCGTCTACAGCTCGGGCGGCCGCCCCCGCCGCCCGCCTCGCGCAGTGGGCCTCATCGAGGTAAATAAAGCGCAAGTCGCCAACCTGGAAGTCGAGGTCGCTAAGACTGAGGGATCGCGGGTTCGAATCTCGCCCCGGGCATGGATGTTTGTGTCGGTCAGCGAGTTCCACTACCGTTAACCCAACATTATAAAACCAATGTTAAAATTACAGTGGTCGCTATATGACCATATACGTTTAAAATCGACCTTAAATAAATAATAAAAAATCAAGTGGCTATCTGCGATTTCAAAAGAACAGTCTTTTTGTAAGCCTGAGTAGATGTTTATATGACGTAAAAACTATGCAATTGTTTTCACAATCTTTCTCTGTATTTGTCCCGAGTAATCCCATGTTGGGCAAAATCGATTTTGATTAGGATCTCATCGAAAGAGAGAGTATATTATAAGGAATAGGTTAGACTATATATATATATTTATATATATATATATATATAACATAACATAACATAACAAAACTGCAATTTTATTCTATTGTGATGGAATATAGTAGTTATAAAGTTCAAACCAGAGAAAGGTTGTCATTTACAGAAGGCTTCTTAAAACTACCACCCTTTTTTTCGTGTCTCTTGAAGCTAAATTTAACTTTGCTCTCTAAGTTTTGTGCGAATATCTCAAAAACTGTAAGAAAAAACACAAAGTGGAAGAAAAGTTTCTGAAAGCACACACAATTTCCATCCGAACACACTTTAATGACTTTTCATAGTGCAATAATGCATTTAGCAATTGAAGGGAAATATTGATGCTGTAAGTTTGTGGAGGTATGTAACAATGCATCTTTTTACAGCTACTCCAAGCCACGATGGTGGTAGCAAGGGTTAATACAGGGGACATGGCAGTGCAGGGTGAAGGGAGTGAGGTCGAGCAGGACCAGATAGGACAAGGCGGGCCAGGGGGCGGGTGAGAAAAGGTCGGTCAGAACGGGGCGAGGCGGGGCAGTATAATGTGAGGATACACTACACTACAGTACCGGCAGCGTATAAGCGATTATGACAGTCCAATGCGATGTTACCACACATTACTACCCACATGGCACCACCTCCATCACAGATGAATTAAATCCCAAAACATGAACACTTATTGACAGGCTATGACACGCCTTGATATCATGTTCATTTCGCCAAAGCCGAATCTGATCACCTCCGCGACTTTGTGTGAGTTAGATGAACGACAACGCTGAACCCTGTCTGTCAGAAAGTAAACAAATCACCGCAAGATGATTGCTTCAGAGAAAGTCACTTGACATACCACAGCATATAACGAAAGAATTGTCAGAGTCGCTTATACGCTGTCGCTACAGTAGAAAGAATGAATTGTTTTCCAATCTAATATGTGATTGTGATACATAAACACCCGCTCAAAGCGTGATACTTCAAATAGCAAATAAAAGAAGCGTGCATTTTTGTATGCAGTTATCAAACACGTCTTTGAAAAGATTTTCACGGAGTTTTCCAATGTATATAATCTGTTTGAAATTTGTTTTAATAGTTGGCTTAATATTTTAGTTATTGTTTTAATTTATTTTTGTTTGTTCGAAATACGCAGTGCACCGAGTTTCTAATAAATGCACGCGTATAGTTTGGTCTGTAATATCATTAAGTGAGCAATTCTAAATACCTTTAATGCGTGCTTTTAAGCCTATATTGCCACCTCAGAAAGTGTGCATTATATATTCATTTGTTTCAATTTGCTGACGACGCGCAGAGCACCGAATTAGCAATAAATCACCTCGACTATTTTGTCTGCCATTATCATCAAGACATCATTTCTTGTATCATTTTTAATGTTTGTATTTATCTTTAATAATTTACTTATTTATGCCTTTATTTATTTGCTCCTTTGTTTATTTGTTATTCTCAACTTATTTTAAGAGCGTTCGCGTGAATGGAGAATTATTTAAATAGTGGGTTACGTTTTTTATATCATTAATAAAATATTCTTGAGCATTACTAGCTTAAATATTCTCATGTTGTACTGCTATTTCTATATAAAATTATTTTGCATTGAAAACACAGCTAACTCTTGTATATTTTGTGTCCTTCTGTGTTAAGAGTTGCAATTGGACTTGGTGAAGAGTGGACAATTGAACTGCGTGAAGAGTTAGAATTGCATTTGGACATAATTAACCGTTCAATTTTTAATAAATAATGATAGTAATAATTAAAATTATAATGAAAATAATAATGATGAAAATAATAATAAATTTCATCATCCTATGTAATATATGAACAATCAAGAAAAAAATGTTGTTGATGTTGTTCATTTTCTTTTTCTATATTTACTTATTATTATTATTATTATTATTATTATTATTATTATTATTATTATTATTATTATTATTATTATTATTGGATAAATGATAATAGAGCAGTGATTAAAGCAAGGGCAAGGAAAACGAGGATCACCGGAATCCCGCGTTGGTCGCTACACATTGTATGAGTTTTGGTCGCGGTGTGAGGTATCTGTAGAGGTGGGAATCTAGCGTGCTATCCAATACAATAAAGTATTAAAATACCGATGATTTAACATATCGATTTTGGCGAGGGTGGGATAGTAAGTGAGCACTTTTCGATCCATTTCGGCTCATTGGGTGACACTCGCGCGCCCATACTACCTAATCCTTTACGCATAGCAATTAACTGACGTACAAATTGCAACACAAATATGTATGTCACATGTCATAAACGTTTTCTTTCAAAGTTTATAGTGTTATCCGAATTCATTTTGCCTTTTACTCATAAAAAATTGTGTATAAATCAGATGCCACTCGCTATTAATTTCAATTGTTCTAGTTTTATTATGAAGGGAACTTAACTTTACGAACTTTATAAGTTTTGTGAAAGTTTTATTTCATAATTTTTATCTATAAAATAGGTTCCAATGTCTGCAACGATATATTTTTTGCACTATTTTAAAAATGTTTGTTCGCCCTTAAAGAACTAATTATTTGATTTCTTCACTCTGTCGTCCTTTAAGAAACACATTTACGTAGTCTACTTTGTTTTTTTGAGATGGGTGTGAGCACATTTCGGTACATTTCGGACCAGTGTGCGGTGCGCGCGCTGCCCGCGCCTCCCCCGCTCGCACCAGCACTCCGCCGATGCCCGCGCCTCCGCCCTCGCCCCCGCGCGCGCCCGCACCCCGCTCGCACCCCCGCCCGCGCCCCCGCCCGCGACCCCACGTTTCCTTTCCTACCTGAGCCCTGCCCTCCCCCAGCCCTCACACCCGCGCCTCCGCCTGCGTCTCCATCCCTCCCCAACCCCCCGCCCGCGCCTCCGTCATCGCCCCCGCCCCCGCGCGCACCCGCGACCCCGCTCAGACCTCCTCCCGCCTTTCCTTCCTGATCCCCGCCCCCTTCCCGCCCTTCGCCTTCGCCAGCATCTCCATCCCTGCCCAAACTCCCGCCCGCGCAGCCGTCTACGCTCCCACCCAAGCAATGTCCTGCACCCCCCCACCCCGTGCTCCCACTCCCACCTCTTTCCGCGCCCCTCACGCACACTCGAGTGCTTCTTTTCCTCCTTGTACCTCACACCCATCGCTCGCGCACACCCCCGCGCTCTCATCCGCGCCTCCTCCTGGACCCCTATCCCTGCGCAAGCCCCCAGCCAGCCTGCTACCCCTCTCGTTCTCACTAACGCTAGTTCCATCGTGCACGCCACCACCCAAGCCTTCTTCTGTCTTTCCATCCCTCGCCCGCGTAACCATCCACGCCCCCAGACAAGCCTTCTCCTGCGTCTCCCCAACTGGTCCCTCTTCTGCCTCCATCCCTGACCGCGCTCCCACTCCCCCCTCCGCCCGCGCCTTCTACACCTGCCCGAACCCCAGCCCACTCTCCTCCCACTAACACCGGCGCCCGCGCCAGCGCCCATACCCTCACGTTGCGTTTTCACCCGCGCCTCCTTACGCACCCCCTCCAGCGCCTCTATCCCCCTTGCGGCCCGGCTCCCATCCACGCCGGTGCCCGTCTCCACGCCACACCCCCGCTCCCGAACCCCATCACGCCCCGCCGCTGCTCCCGTTCGTTCCGCCCGTACCCCACCCGCAAAGGCGCCACAACAGCGCGCGAGCTCCGCGGTGTTGTCACGTTTTCAAAGCCCCGCTCAAAGAGGGACCCCGAGTCGACCCCATTGAGCGCCGAGTTAGTGCTTTTCAAACACGCTGCCGCCGCCTCCGCCTCCGACCCCCTCCAGCCGCCACCGCCGCGCAGCCACTTCAGGAGTAGAATAATACAAATTTAGTTCAAAAATTTAGAGTGCGTTTACCGGGCTAAGCGACGGGGACGGGGGCTGGGGCGGGGCGGGTGTCGCGGCGGCGGGGGTGGCGGAGCATCGGGCGTGGAATACGCGGAGAAGGACGTTCACTGAAGGGCGTTTCATGTTCCATTAATGGCGAGTGCGACCGTTGAAAGGAAGTCCCCGGGTAAACGAGCGTGTGAGCGAGAGAACGACCGAACAAGCGGGTAAGAGCGAACGCACGCGCGGGTATAGCACTTCCTCCGGATTTATTTTGGCTGCTCGACGTTCGGCGCGTGGCGTGGCGCGGTGCGGTGCTCGACTTCGTAAAAGCGCCGGCCAGACGCGCGCGGCCTCTCAGAGGTACCGGTGCGTTTTGCTGATTGAATGGCCGTCGTAAAGCGCGGTTTGTACCTTTGACGGGGCCGCCAGTCAACGGATGCTGCCATGCGAGAGTACCCAGCACTCGCCTTTGCTTCTAGTACCTGGGTTACTACCTACTTTTGACGTCGGATTGGTGGTAGGTGGGCGTGTTTGCTAGCTGGGGGTGTGTACTACCCTTGCATTTACCATTGTGTGATGTGCAGACATTTGCACAACCCGTTGGGTACCCGTTTTAAAGACTGTGGGGGAAATCGTGCTTCAGAATCATTAACGTTGATGCTTGGGATGATAAGGATATGTTGAAGGTAAAATAATTGCGATCGTATATTAGGTTTTATAATATCCTAAGAACCGATGTGTAGCTTTGATGTTTGTTTCAAGCTACCGAAAAATTCTATATCGAGGATCAATTTCTGGTTTTCAATATCCAGATGCAGTGAAATCAATTTCCTTTTAATGTCTTAAAAACCGTTATTGATAAAAAAAGTAGCTCACTCGTTTTCCATTCAAAGTTTTACAAACAGACATAAAGGTCATATTCTAAAGTCTCTACGTTCCCTCATATACATTTGGATCATTTTATTTCCAGTATTTCGATCATTTCATTTCCAGTTCATTCACAGAAGTGGGATCAGATATTCCGCTGTGCGATTCATTACGATGTAATAATAATGCCACGTTCGGATCCACACCAATTTCTTGAATGGCATCAGTAAATCAATTTCTCATGAGAAATGTTTTTCCGAAAATTATACTCAACTATGAATATATTTTTAATGGGGAAGTACATTTTTTAAAATTAATTCTGCTTTTATAGCTATCTTAAGTTTCATCACTATTTACCATGCCAATGATTCTCAAAACATTTTCATACCAGTAATGAATACGATCAACACTTTGTGTTCCTATAAGAACATCTTAAACTTTTATAATATTATTTTCAAAATATAAATATTATACTGCAAAATAAGTAAATTTTACTACTACAAATTGTTACAATTTGCTTTTGTTAGACATCTCCTTTTGATATAATGCATTAAAAAATTATTTGTGCAATGGTACGTAATATAATACATAGTGATACCAATATTCTGCGTAGTTATGTTTATCACAAAACATTCAATCATACTATTTGCATAAATGGATACGATATAAAATATTGTTTCGAGAACCGATGCGAGCCGTGCAAGACAAAATCAAGGGATTTCAAACGCAACAATACTGCTCGGTTGAAAAGACGAACAGAGCTTTTCCAGAGCTTCCTAAAGTTTATTTTCCCTATCCTGTGAAATTAAATATTTTGACAGTCCCATTTTACGGACTATCATAGAATTTACATTTACATAAAAACTACTCTACTTCCACCACTTTTTATTAATACAATTACCACACCTATCCTCCACCAACAGCGAAATCATCATAATAAAAATCCGATATATTATAAGCATTACTACTACTAATGACAGCTACTCCAATACCACGCCATACATCGTCCCCTCCTCTAACATATCTACCGTTATCTCTACAATAAGCAATCATCAAAAACAATAATAACGAACTTGTTTGACTGTTCAAAAAATTGACTGCCTCAGCCATAAATCGAACCTGGATCCCCAATAAACGCCTAGTTGCTCGTGAAACTTTACATCTGCTAAGTAGCTATGGGGTCACAAGGGTGTTGACAATAGCGCAACGGGATCAACCCCCCCAACAATATCCCCCCATAATTGTTGATCTAACATCTGTAACCAGGTGAAAAAATGTAAAATTATTATTATTATTATTATTATTATTATTATTATTATTATTATTATTATTATTATTATTATATTAATAATAATAAGACTTATCTTACAATTGGTTGTTATTTCTACCAACAAAAACATTCCCTCCTCTCTCTACTATCGAAATCACCATCTACTACCGTTACAACAGCCACGGCAATTGATGCAGGTCTCCTCTACCGCGAATCTTGTTTCTCCCTCCGTCCCCATCACCGCGTCCACTTCCCGCCCCATTACAGCCCTCGCGCAGCCACATTGCCGTCATTACTGTTGGTTTCGCTACCGCTTTCGCTCCGGGCCGCTCCTGCGCCGCTGTGATCGCGCGCCCGCATTCGCCAGGTAATTATCGCGCAGAGCCGCGTCCGAGCGGCGCGGCGGAGGAACGCGCGCCTCGGGAGGGCCGCCTCGCCTGGCGCCCTCACCTGTGCGCCTTAGCCACTCCTCGACGACCCAGCGAACTGGATGATGGCGTAGCGCGCTGACTTCGCACTCGGGAGGCCTGGGTGAGATCCCAATCCTGACCGGGCATTTCGTGGTTTCCCTCGGTCATCCAAGTGAGCGCTGGGATGGTTCTACGGAAAGGCCACGGCCGCAAAACCGGCGACGCTACACGAATTCGTTGACTACGTGAAGCCACGTAGGTAAAGGTTCGCTTAACCTACGTAACTACACGTAGTCAACGAATTCGAGACATTGCGGGCTCCTCGTTTGGTGACGGACTAGGAATCCAGGGATATAATGACGCCAAGACTAATTGCCCTTTGCGGGACAATATAATTACCAAATACAAATTTACATCGATTCCAGTGCTAGGATAATAATAATAATAATAATAATAATAATAATAATAATAATAATAATAATAATAATAACGCCTTTATTGATATGGCGAGGCTCGGGCCATCAGGCCCGCTGTTCCGCCTAACCACAGGATACTCTCTTGCTAAGAATGATGACATTACTCTAATGCCTAGAGACGTACATTTTCTCGTCATTCGTTAAATTTTATATACTGCTCTTTCTACTTCCCCATAAAGAAACATTATAGTGAAGAAATACAGATGAAATACAGAAGAAATCGGCGATTTCTTTTACAGAAAACTCGTATTGTGGGTCGCTGGTAACGAAAAAATGGATAAATCTCATTTCTATAGGTATTTAATTCTTAGTGTATTAGTTAATTTATGTAACATGTGTAGTCAGATTTCACGTTTTGTGGTTCTTGATAACAACAAATGTATTGACGGCAAAGCGTGTCTGCCTGTTTGTCTCTCCGTTTGTGGTCAACGTTAGTGCCTAAACCGTTCAGACGATTGTCTTCAAAATCGTTATTCCCCAATCGATCGATATGAAATCACAAACATTGACAGTTTGAAACGGTTATTTTGATTTTTGGGAGTACTTTACAAGAAACCTTCACATTTTCTATTTTTTTTTAATAGCTCCAAATTTTTTGATTAAAACTTTTCCTTGGTTATCGTAAGGTCACTTAAAAATGGGAAAGTTACTCTCTCTTGAACTCTCTGGATGTTTGAAATTTGAGAAAGAAGTAATGCACGAAAGTGTGTGTTGTTCTAGCGCCACTAGTTTCGATCTTGCTGCCCACCAAATTATACTGCTCCAAGCAAGCCACACTACAGAGCACCATCGTATACTGAGCTGCGCCAAGCTCCGCAGTTACACTCTCCTCCATGCCAAATTACTTGTAACGCCACAACCATTTGCACTTGCGTCTTATAATTGACTAATTGCCAACTTTTCATCGGGAAGAAATAAAATGTTTAATTTCCAATAAAACAAAATGTTAATTTCAATTTGATAAACGGATCTGAGAAGCAATTTTATAGAAGTCCGATTTCTAGTACACTAACAATTGTCTGCTTATTTCAAACAACTTTCTAAATTGCCTTGTTGTGAGGCATCGTGTCACATGACTGACCGATAAGTGACAACATTACACACGAGTTAAACCAAGACGCGCGTTTAATGCCTCTATTCACCATCATGCTTCTGTACTACGCCACCATACGATACGTCACACCACTTCATGCCATTTCACGTCACTATACTGCGCCACGTACGTGTACTGAACTGACAATGAATCACGTTGTATCACTAATTTTCACTCAACGCCTGATTCAATCACATCACACGTTTCACCTCACCCCGGCACACCGTTCTGTATCACATAACAACCCTACCATGTCAGAACTCCGCACCTCGCTACGTCACACGGGCATAGAACGTGGCTACGTGGGCTACGTGGCATAGAACACCCAGGTGCGTCACAACGAGGTACCAGTCATATTCCTACGTGACATCTTGTGAAGACAGAATCGCTGGTCACTACGATGGTCATGTCACATTTAATCATATCGCAAAGTGACATCTGAATGTAGAAAACCCCGCTTGCCAATGTATAGGTCGGCAGCGGATGTACATTCTAGCGGAAGAGCGTGAACCCAATGTGGGGTACTACCTCACACTTCATTTATTTGCTACCGAGAGGATAAATCTCCGGAGTGAACACGTAGCCTTTTTGCCTTTATTCTCACTCTCTTCGGCTAATGATATTCGGTTCCCCCCAGAACGCAGTTATCCCTCCCGGAGTGTTATTTTATCTGATATCAATGTAATTTCTTCAAAAAGAATTGTGTTACTGGCTTTCTATGACCTTCATATATATCGAAACAAATGCGTAACCATGTTCAAACTGTGTTTCTTCGGGTAAGGCCCGGGTGAAAATACTTCCACATCTGAACTCCTCGGCGCCCGCCATTTTGTACTATCGAATTTTGTTAGACACTCCCCCATGCGTTGAGATTGGCTACGAATGTTTGTGAGGCTCCGGGATCCAGTTTCGTCATGACAAGGGCCCAATCCATTTGCAAAAGCTGAACTTGAGCGCAGACGGCCGCGATCAATTTATGTTTCCAGTACTGTACAAACCACAGAGAAACAAACCGCAGTGATCAATCTCATGTGACCACACCCCGACACGGAGCGCCAAGCTACGGTGCACCACGCCAAGTAGCGCGCGCACACTTGCTTTTCCCCCTGGCGCAACCGTTAAAGGACGCCACACCACACTACGTCACACTGTGCAACGCCATGTCATAAAACTACCAAGTACGTCACAACGCGGTACCAGTCATATCCCTACGTGACATCTCGTAATGACACAACAGGCTGGTCGCCACGATGATCACATCACATTTGATCATATTGCAACGTGCCACCTAGATGTAGGAAACCCCGTATGCCGAAATATTGGTCGGCGCCGGATCTACATTCCAGCGGGGCAGATACTCAGCGTCAAGCCACATTTGATCATGCCACGTCACACCGTGTTACCAACGTCACACAGCGATACAAACCGCAGCGATCAGCCTCATGTGACCACGCCCCGCCACGGAGCGCCCTGCCACTGCGCGCCACGCCAGGCAGCGCGCGCGCGCCCGCTTTTCCCGCTGGCGCAACCGTCAAAGGACGCGCGTTCCACGCATGAAAGCCCGGAAAAGGCGGCCTTTCGCGGGAGTGAAACTCGCATTCACGCAAAAATTACCTTCCGAGTACGCAAAAATGCAGCGCTAACGTTCATAATGAACTGCTTAATTGAAATTGCTTCATTTATTAACAATGATACCATTCAATTATTTGACAATATCACTGAATAAATTTCATTCGTTTGGTAAATAAAAAATGAAGTACTGGTCACAGATTGTTAAACACTGTGATATAATTTGTTTGAAAATCTTTATGAGTCTATACCATGATATTTACCTTTCTTCGATATCTGTTGTATCTATTGATGAAGTATCTATTTGTATAATTATTTTACAAATAAAGATAATTCACATGGTTGAAGAACTACGCTAACGTACTATAAAGTTTAATTAAAACCAATATCAAGTAAATTACGTGAAGAATTTACATTATTTTCTCAAATATCATTTTACCATATTATTTGAAATTGTCGTGAAATATTGAACATTTTCTTTATGGAAAATTCAAATAAATTCATCGTCTAGTGAAAAAATAATAATACAACAAGAGTACATTGAAAATGAAATTTCAATATAATTGAGGGAAAAAAGTAGCGCATTCAAATGTAATTTATGTGTCACTTAGATTTTATTGAAATACCTTTGCAAATTATTTATTCAAAGAAGATTGTTATAGTTATCTCAATAAAATATTATATTTATATCATTGATGATTTAATTATTTATTTATTCCAAATAGTATTTTTGATGCATTATATATGAATTTGTACTGAATAAGCTTTGTTCTCTTAAAGGTTAATAGACCCTCATTAACAAACATGACAAATAATGTAAGTAATAGTAGGCTCCTCTTCCTGGACTTTATTTCATAACTAAATCACCCCATGGGGGACGCTCGCGGCGATTCGAAGACCCAACCCAGTGGAGGGGAAGCACACAACAGGAAGAAACAATCATTCACCCGGATAATGAAATATTTGCGACGCAAAGCCCCGTCCAAACGGCGCGGCGCCGCCAAGAGGGAAACACATATTGCGAGGGAGGATAAATATTCACACTCAAAGTGTTTGCACGCCCCGCGCGCTGGGGGGTCTCGCCTTTGAAGAGCGGCGATGCGCCGCCGGCTACAGGAAGAAAGAATGGACGGGCGGGGAGGGTGGCCGTTTCACTGGACGCCGTCGCCCCCGCCTTTGCGCTGCCCTCACCCGCGCCGCTCGGGCTCCGCCGCCGGCATCGTTGCCCCGCTGCCCCTGCCACTTACACGCCGCACCCGGCGCTACCACCGTCCCCGCCTCCCCCGCCAACCCCGCCACCCCCGCCACCCCGCCACCCCGCCACCCCGCCTTCCCGCCACCCCGCCACCCCGTCACCCCGCCACCCCGCCACCCCGCCGCCTCCGCCTCCTCCGCCGCCCCCGCCCCGCCCCAGCCACCCTCACTGTCGCCGCCGCCACCACCGCCAGCGCCAGCGGCACCGCCAACGCAAACGCCAACCTCACTCGCAATTATCACTGCCACGGCCATCGCCATTACCTGCGCTAGAACCACCACCGAAGTAGCCGCCTCCGTCTATCCCTCCGCCAACCCTTCCTGTCCGTCTACCCCCACCCCTTCGTCTACACTCCCCCACCACTTCCATCTGTATTTCCGCTTCGTCGCCACCACTTCTTCCGCCAGAACCCCCGCCTCTGCCCTCGTCATCACCAAACGTTTCCCTCTGCCTGGCGCTCCCCCACTACCCCCGCATCCCCCGCCACTATAACAACCATTATCCCCGCCACCGCCATTGCAATTACCTCCGATTCTGCGCCACCGCTGTAGCTCCCTCAGCCACCCCTCCACCTCCGCTTCCGCCACCATTAGCAACACCACCACCCATCTCGCCAGTACCCACACACCGCCATCGCCATTACCTTCTTTACAGTCGCCGTCGCTGTAGCCGCCTTCGCCTCTCCCCCCTTTACCAACGCTACCGCTTCCGCTTTCGCCACCACGATCACCACCACCACCACCACCACCAATAATGCTCCCGCCACCATGTCTGCTAGTACGCCCGCCGCCCCCAAAGTCATCTTCACTGCCATAGCCACCTCCGCCGCTACCCCTGTCGCCACCCTGCTTCCCCTTCCGTGTCCATCTGCGTCTTCCCCTCCGCCATCGCCGCGTTTCCAGCGGCGTCCGAGTGCGCGGGCGGCGCGGAGCGAGTGCCGGTTGCAGTGCGCGAGGGGCCAGCGCTCAAGAAAGGGGAGGAGATAGTGCGGCCGAAAAAATAAAAGGATCCTGACGGAGAGCAGCGCGGTCAAAGAACGAGACAAGGGGAAGTGTTCATTGGCGCGTTGGCCGGCGCGGAGATTGAAGGGCGAGTAATAAAATACGCAAAGGATAGCTGCGCGAGGGAAGTGGATGGTTAATTGAAATAGACGCGACGGAAAGAGTGGGAGAGAGGGAGGATAAACACTGCTAAAATTAAAATGCTAGGAGGGAGTATGTCGAAGGATATCTTACACTGTAAATGAGGAGATATTGTATTACTTGTAAAATTATAAAACTGACAATAATCTATTTTTTTTATTTACCAATTGTTGCTTTCTTGTAAAATAAAAAATAAACTATAATTTAACATAATTTTTGTGTTCTTGAATTATTTCATTATGGAAGAAAATATACAAAAGCGCATGACTTTTGATTCAAAATGAAATGGAGTTTACAGCTGAGAGTGAATTTCCAGTTTACGAACAAAAATATTAAATAATAAAATATTGTAACAAACAAGAAAGAAAGTGACCAAACCCCAAAGTGGGAAATATGCCTATCAATAACACAAGTATACAAGTAATACAACTACTTGTATACCAAATACAAGAAGTTACTAATTGATTACAATGGAAGAAAAAAATAGATAAATACCTGTTTCAATAAGAAACAACATTACAGCATAGAAAATACGAAAAGAAAATATGTCAAGCTGTAAAAGGTTCATGGCGATAAAGGCCAACGATGGGAAGATGCAGTAGACCCAATGATGGCTGAGCCTTACACAAAAAAAACGTGCAGTGCAGGCGCGCGGTGTGAGGGCTGCGTAAAATAGGGCGGAGGGCGCGGGAAAGAGTGGCGTTGTTAGGGCTGACGTGATTACGGGGAGAACAGAGCGGGATCTCGGGAGGAAGAATGGGCGGCCCGAGAGCGCGGGGGCGGCGCGGCTTCAGAGTGGCCTGGGAGGGGGCGGGAGGCCGTTTCACCTAACGCCGCTGAAGCGACGAGAAGAGTGAACGAGGCTGGTGCAGTGGGTGCCGCGTGGTAGGGCGGCAAGTGAAGTGCGGAAGGAAAGCGAGAGGGAGAAAGTAAGGGACAGGCGGCTATTCCGAGGGAATTTATGTAAGGGATTGTTTAAGGGAAGAGGAGAAAAGGGGACGGGATAAAGTGAATGGTTTAGAAGGGTCAGAGTAACATCATACGGATTTGGATGTAGGAAAATGGGATGGAGGGAAATTATAATTCGTTCGTTGGCGGCCTGTAACGAGAAAGATGAAGGGTAGAAGACTTTACGTTCAATCTAAATAAAAATTATAATGTTCGTAAATAATTCTTGCATGGCCATAGAAAATTTAAGGGGTAGATTAGAAAGTTTGGATCATCCAGTGTTAAATTATTCCTAATTTATGCTTTACTCATTTTGATAATTTTTTACGGGTATTAAATGTAATTAATTTATTCGACTGTAACTATAACGAACACTACAAAATATGCATCTACAAATAAGTGTTGTCTTTGGTTTTTGGTTTATTTTCACATTTATAAAATGTTTATCTAAAGTGGTTACCAAAGGGACGTTGGGACTTTGTATCGTGAAATATCGTGTTATGTTGTGAACAAAATAATACACAATCGATTTTGCTGTGCTTCAAATATGATGCGCAAACACAAAAAAATCGGAAACAAACTATAATATGCGTTTCTGTGTTGGAATAGCACTCGCTATTATAGGCAACAGAGGTCTGTAGCCGATCCAGAGAAATATATTTTTGGTTTTTAAAAACTTAGATTAAATCCTTTGATTATAAATGATGTAGCTATCACATTACTGCATTATTGGTAATTGCGTATATTTTGCACATTGGTATGAGTGACAATTAATCATTTGTTATAGTCATATATAATGATTAACATTCATCGTATCGTTTGGAGAACTGCAGTAAAACTAATGTAGATTTGTAACCATCTACAGAATTCAAGGAGACGGTAAACAGAAATGAAGTAACAGCGAGCGGAACGCACGCTTACAATAAGATTTATAATGTATGTAGTGTAAATATGCTAGTAATAAATATTCCAATTGTAATTTACAAGATAAGCTTCTGTCAACTGATTTTGATTGTAAAATGTATTAAAAATTATGTACAAAAATTATTAAAATGTACAATTATAAACAGGTCTGAAGATGACTAAAAGGTGTAGCCGAAAAGTCATCAGAAAATACTATATGTAATAATATACGCAAAATACATTTATTCTTGAATGTCAAAAGTAAGTGGAACTGTTTGATTAATAATAATTAATAGACATTAATTGGAAAGAAGAAGGAAAGTAAGTTTAGTGTAAATATAATGGCTTCAAAATGTGACACTGATAACCTTTAATAAAATGGTAAATGTTGTTCATGGTAAACATGATCGGGACTAGCTATAGTCAAGTATGACCAGTAACTAATTAATGAAATACGCGCAATAATATTATAAAACGTTCTGCCTCGAGAACCCGTAAACTGGAATATCTATTTTCAAAAATTTACTGTTCTTTCACTTCTTATTTTACCTACATTTATAAATTATTCTAAGAAAAGCAGACCATTCGCTCAGGTATTTGTCTTCATTTTTTTTTATTGAAAGAGGCTGGATATTGTTCTCATTCTCACCGATCATTACAACCGCGAACTTTTCTCGAGAGGATTATTCACAGAGCCCCTTGAGTCTGTTTACTCAGAGGGACTGCACTGTATATTCTCGCACTCGCACGGCATACATCTCGCCAGCAGAACAAAGACCTTTGTGCTCCTGTTGAGGTCTTGAGACCCTCGGGGATATTTTTGTTGCTAGGGCTTCCTGGCAACATTTCACTCTCTGAATATACATACTCATATTTTCTTGAGTGGAGAACATGAAACGTCAAGCAAATATTTTTTTAAAATGTTTAACCGACTAGATTCAAAACAATCATTCTAAGAATGCTGATTATTTTTTTATTTGCGTCCCGCAGTGAAAAATACACACTTACTTGGCATGAACCATTTTATTGTACGTAATTCAATTTACTCACAAAAGTGATATACTATATCGAAAACTCAATAAGAGTAGATTAGAGAAGGAAGTTAAAAATATAATGCTTTTGCTTCATTAACCCGCGGTGCATATTTTGGGTAATCTGTTAGTGTTGTATAAATACTAGAACCTTTGAATGAGATAATTATATGGGTATTGACTATTGTAACATTGGAAAAATTTACCAGTACTAATTAAGAAGAGCTATTTAAGCATTTCTGAAGATACCATTTTACAATTCCATATTGTATGAAAGCTAGCAATTATAACATTTTTTGTAAATAACACAAACTTTCCTTTTCAATTTAAAAATATTAATATGCGGCTATTACTTCCACGAAGTTTGTAAAATACTTTCATTAGGTCATCAGCCCTGTAAACTAGAGAAGTCAAAATTAGTACACTGATTTCTTGAAGCAACGGGGTTTTAATATGTCTATCTAAAATATATTGAATATTCGGTTGTAATTAATGGGGTTTCATTCACTACATTTTATTAGCAGACAATATATGTGCATATCAAAATTTTAGATCATTTGACATTAGTGAATTGTTACCTCTCATCTACGAATAAAATACGGCATAATTGAATACAATTCAGTTGGCACAATATATCACAGATTTTTGTAATGTTGACAGATCAATTGGAAAAATGTATTTTTGATACATCAATTCCAATACACTAAAGGGAAGGGCAAAAAAATTTGATAATGTAATATCTTATGTCCGCAAACTTTGATTAATGAAACAAAAACTCGTAATTGGATGAGTGCCATCAAATATATAACGACCTCAATTTATCCTAGGAATTAGTTAAAAAACACATTCATTATAACAACACGGCACCACACACAATATTGGTACAAAAAAATCAACGTGTTCCTGCAGGTAAAGAACATAAAACGCCTTTTAAGCAAAAAAAGTTTCATTTTGTGCCTCGCATTTTCGCCTAGAGCATCTACTACATAGCATTTCGTTCGGGCACGTTATTTCCGCGGAGGTGCGGCGCGGAGAGGCGCTAAAAACAGCTTCCGCGACGCAAATCTCCCGCCATTATCGGTTTCTCCTCGCCGCGGCGGCAAGCGTGCATTTAACCTAGGCCGGCAGCACGGAGAAAACAAACGCCCAAATGGAGGGAGGGAGGGCGCCCAGAGACCGCGAGGGAGCCGCGAAAATAAAAGATTTGTGAACGCACCCGCGAAAATAAAAGATTTGCGAATGCGCCCGCTGCGACAAGACCCTGTGCGTAAGGTGGCTCGGGGAGGTGTTTACGCGACGCGGATGCGGGTTTAGCAAACAGCTTTCGCGGGAAAGAAGATGCCGGGCAGGAAGGGCCGCGATTTGCAACGTTTTAAGGTGATGACGCAAATCTCCAGAAAAAGCGGAAAAGGCTGGATGAGCAGAAATTGCTAGCAGGCTAGTTAAAAATACGATTTTTCTTCGGAATATAATAATGTATGGCTGCATAGAATAGTATACTAAAGTATATTTCAAATTAAAGTTTAATTTCAAATGATATTTGGTATACCAGTTAAGTTAAGTGAGTGTACGTTATGTAATGTGTATTGTGTTGTTGTATAAGTAAACGTAATAATCATGTTTAGAGTATATTCAAACATACCACTCGTTTTTACATTAATATTACATGGAGAAGATTATGAATACAATACTGATTATGATGTATTGACACCGAATATGGTCTGTTTTGAGGAACGATTTCGAAAGTGGTTCATTAATATGTTTCGCGAATGTGTAGTCACTGGCGGAACACTACACCATCAGAACGTTACATGATTTTTAAAAGCGTCCGCTGCGTCGGCATGAAGTGTAACTTGGCGAGGGATCCACGAGACGAAGACTTGGATGCGGATTTAACAAACGGCTTTCGCGGAAAAGAAGACGCCAGCAGGAAAGTGCCATTTGCAGCGTTTTAAGGCGGTGACGCAAATGTCACGACTAGAGGAAAAGAGGCGGATGAGCAAGAAAAGCTAAAGTGCGTGCAACTACTAATCCTGAGAGAAATACTACATTTACTGTGGTTTTACGTAAACATGATTTCAACGTTGAAAATACAAAATTTGTGTGTTAATACACTATTATTTGTGAGATAGATATAGTGTAGTTATTTGTGAGATATAGTGTAGTTATATAATGTGGTAATGTAAACTCGTTCTTGGAATTAGTGTTTCATTGTTTATACCAGATTTCATGTTACAGATTCTCAATCGAAATTTTCAAAAATATATGATTGATAAACAAAACATTAGTCACTGTTTACCAAAAGTAATTAAAAAACGGTTTATTATCGGCAAATTACCACAAACAGTTTCAGTACCATCTACTTTTGAAAAGAATGTGTACGCAAAAAGAACTATACATAGGGTATATTGTTCTTTATTAATATGATTAACGATTGTTAACAACATTATTTACAGCCTTTGTTTACATTGTTTAAATTCGTTTCTCTTAAAGATAGGTATTTGTGTCGTAAGTTTATCAATCAATTTTGTGTAACACTAAGCTCTTACCCATCATCATAGAGCTAGTTTCATCAGGACAATTCACCCAATAATATGTATCCCGATGTGTTAGTCTTCGACAATCACAATTGTAATAATTTCCTTTCATTCGAGTCTTATGTTCTTCGAAATTGTAATTTGTAGGAAGTATAAATATTTATTTTTTCTTACTCAAAGAGCAGAATGAAAGTTAGTTTTGAGACATACCTTCATTCGTGTGTCCCACAAGGATGTCGAGAGGATGGAAATCATGGAAAAAATTGTACGTCATTTAAATTCTTGCCTTGGTGGTTTTGTTTCTTTAATAATCAAAGAAGTTCAAAAGAGCTCAATTTACAGCATTATTAGTTCCTAAAGACCAAGTCTGGCCTTAGAAAAAGTAAAGAAAAATATCCTCGGACAGAAACTGCAAAAAACTTCTGAGAGGAACGGTAACCGATTTAACGCTGTCCTCAGCTCCAGAGAACATAGTGTGCTATAAAATCTGATTTATATATATATATATATATATATATATATATATATATATATATATATATATATATATATATATATAAGTAGTAAATATTTTATAAGTGAATAACATGAACTCAAGAACATTCATTAGCAAATAATATCGTCTGACTGATGCAAATTTAAAATAAGAAACAAATCAAGTATATAAGTTTTTAAATATCATTCTAACATTGGGATATTCTAATAAAAGAAGTCAAGTTTTGTTATCTGGAGTACTGACAAGAAAGAAGTAGACTTGAAGACTTGTGGAGTCATATTCTTATGGAACAAGCAAAATGTTTCGGGCACCGCCGATAATTCTTTTTCGTAAAGGTGTTTTTATTATTGAATAATAAAATATGATATTCAACGAAATCGTAAGTTTTGTAGCCTTTACATAATGTGTGTCTATTAATTAATTCTATAATTATTCTCCATTGTATATACTCGTATGTGAGCTCTTTATTAACAGAAATATTTTTAAGAGAGAAAACACTTCAAGCTATTGTGTCAATTAGAAAACTTATTATGTGCATCAATTCTCACCATAAATTAAAGAGATAAATTAAATTAGAGACATTGGGAAGTTTGTAGTAGGTGAAATGGTTGTAGGTGTTTGATTAAATCTCTCACACAAGGGGCTTTATTTGAACGAGATATTTTTGAAGGGATCTTTACTTATTCAAATGGTGCTAGTTAGCTCACAAAAGAGCTCACAAAAGCTGTGACTCACTGAACGATACTAATCACACTTGAATCATATAAATAATACTAATCGTCAATCTGGTATAACAGAAACCAAGACTTCTTTTCTAAAAGTTCTCATGACATTTCTCTTGCACACACAATATGTTGAAATGAAAATACCTGTTTTCCAAGAAAATTACTGCATGGAGAAATGTTGTACGATATATGTAAATTTGAACAAGCAGCAAGTAATTCAACCTAGCTTTAAATCAACAATTATATCAAACAAACGTTTCATAGGAAAATAACTACTGACGTTGTATTCAAAGTACGATATGACAGTCGTGACGTCAATTAGGAAAAATAAATATGAAGAGTTATGAATAATATTTCTATGCATCATTTAGGGAATGCCTTATATACGCGTATATTTCTGTTTAAGAAATAAAGTCTGATAATCTCATCTGATGTTAATGCGCCTGACTAGCGAGATTTTTGGTAATTCATTCTTTAAGAAACAGAGTGGAAAAGATCTCTCTTACAAATTTGAGTACCAAGATAGATAATACATTTAAGCGAATTTAAGATAGCTGTTCTTTAGTGAGGTAGCAGAATGAAAAACATAATACAAACAAAACTAAATTAACAATGTAACAACAAATTCTAAAAATTCACAGTATCATGACAGAAACTACGAAGCTAAAACATTATAAAAACCTGTACTTTTTGATGAAAGGAAAATGTAATAAACACATAGATAGTTCACAAAAAGGATTAAAATATTTAGAAAATACATACTCGTGATTATTTGTATAACGTTCATTCCACATATATTTGTGATCATGACAATATTGTGATTCCAATCCTTCCAGTGCATCAGAAGCGCATAATACCCCAAGAAAGGCATACCACAGGCGAAGAAGGGGGGGTCACCGCACGCTTCTCGGGCCTATGGTAATGGTTCGAGCGAGGTGGATAGTTCAGACTGAAGGGTTGCGGTGGTGGAGTGGGACGAAGAAGCGGATGGATGGATGAATGAGGGATGGGTTGATGGAGGGATGGGTGGATGGGATGATGAGTTCATGAGTTGATGGGTTGATAAGTTGATGAATTGATAAGTTGATGGGTGGATGGGTGGATAGGAGGATGGTGGATGGTTGGTTGGGTGGGTGGGTAGGTGGATAGAGGGGTGGAAGAATGTACGAGGAATAGATGGTTGATGGGGAAATAAAAGGGGAATTGGTGGAAAGCGAGACAAAGTTGGTGTTGGTGGCGAGGGTGTTAATGAAGATGCCGCGATATATTTAGAGGTGAAGTTTGTGAAGGTGGTGGTGAAGCCGAAGAGGGCGGAGGTGGAGGCGGAATTGAAGTTGCTTTAGGCAGAAGTCACGAAGGTTTAAAAGGTGTCAAGAAAAGAAGCGGAAGCGGTGTCGGCGAAAGAAACCGAAGTCAGGGCTGTAATGATAGTGGTGGTGGTGGATAGTGATGGATTGGTAGACTGATGTTTTCGGGCACATCAATTGCTACTGTTAGTGTCGTCCAGTTAGTGTAGTAAATATATTATCTGGGAGGTAATGGTGCTCCTCTCCCGCTAGTCGGTGAAATCCGGCGCTGATTTACACAACGGCTTGTAGGGAGGGGAATTTCCCTTTGCAGAAACCTCTCCAGCATGACACCGCACTAGCTGGCAGCACTAAGTTCCCGACTGGTCTTCCGACATGCGCGGTAGTTTAATGCATGTAAGTACGCGGTCCGTGGCACACTTGTTAGGGTATTGATCCAGCTTTTTCCTGGTATTCATTGAAAAAACCATGTAAAATAACTCATGAGAAGAGTCAGCCGCTATAATTCTCCTCCAAACAGCGGCTAAATGGATCCTGTTATGTATCTAGCGTCGAAAATCCTTCTCCGGCAACACTCGAACCTCAGGATCTGCCGGTGAGAGACGCTGTAGAGAGCATGGCAATGCTTTCTCTGAGCTACGCTCAGCCGCTGCGGTGGAGATGGAAGGTGTGGGGGCTGGAGCGAAAGCGAGGACTAGAGCACGAGCAAGTTGGGCGGCTCGACACAGGGGGCGGGGAAAGGCTCGATTCGGAATATTTTAATATCACAACCGACGGAGCAGAAGCGTTTGACGCGCGCGCCTCCCGAGACAAATGGCCGGAGAACAATGGCGAGGCGGCGCCCCTCCCCCGCACATTTCACAACCGCAGCCAACACCAATTCCATCTCTACTTAGTCACTGTCACCCAAAACACTACCGTCTCCCTGGTAACCACTGTTTATAATCAATTCGCCCCCGCAATTGCCTCGTACTATCAACGCCACTCAAACATCAATACACTAACAATGCCATCACCATTCCACTTTCACTCCACCACCACCAACACTATTTCTTTGCGAAATTAATAATGAATGTGACCGCAAGTGACAGGTTCCTCTGGGCAATCATAATTCTCCGTTACAGAGTCTATGAAACTATGACCCATTTAGTAAAAATTTTAAAATATCCCACTGTTAAAAAGAACAGCTATGCGTCCTCTTTTATAACACTTTCTTTGTAATTCTCTAAATCGACGCTAATTCTCGTGTTTCAATTGTTTCGCTCTCCTCACCTCTATCAGTTATCTCTCCCCTCAAACCAGTTGTTATTCTCGCCGTTTTCTCAGACTTTTCATCGCTGTACCCACTATTCTTATTTCACACATTTTCTCTTACTATTTCCCTGACATCTACCCCTCCTGTCTATCCCTATCAGATTGAGTTTTCTATATCGAATTATGCAAGATATTTCACTGGATAATAATGATCGTTTTAAGCAACGAATGCAATCTTGAATGTTGGCAACGCCGATGAACTTTTGCACGTGACCTGCATTACCTAGAATCCATCACGTCACATTGACGTTCCCCAAAAAATGTAGCGCAATCGAATTCAAACAGAAAATCCCTTTCCTTTTCAAAGAATGAAGGTTTAAGGCATATTTCATCGCATACTATCGATTTTTTTAATCCAAAAATGCAAACATATGAATGATTAGAGAGTAAAAATCCGGTCCCTAATAATTGCAACCGGAAGAGGTGGCTCAGGGCATCAACTGATGTCACTGCAGTACCTCTGATCAGGAGACACTGGGTTCGAGTCCCGACGGTGGATGGATTTTCGACATTAGCTTGTCAGCTAGGTCGAATTCTGTCCCTGTCTGGAGGAGAATTATAGCGGTTGCCCTGATCAATAGTTTTCCGTGGTTTCTTCGATCAACACCAGGCGAATATCGGTGCAGTAACCTAACAAATGGGCGATTCTCACCCCTTACGTACACACACACACACACACACACACACACACACACACACAATCATGCACTACATTACCAAACATGCTGGGGGACCGGTCGGGAGCTTAGAGCTTGTCCCGGCTGGGGCGGTTCCCCGCTGGTTGGAGATACCTCGTTATGGAAAACCTCGCTAACTGCGGTAGCATCGAACCTGCGGCGCCTGATCTCGCCATCCATTACGGCTACATCTGGAGCAAAACATTCACTACACTTACGGGACTATTGACAATTGCCATTGACGTTCCCAGAATCACTAGATCCCTAATAGTGACCCGTGCTGGGTCGGAGGGCTGGCGGCCGAGTGCGCTGGCGTCGGCCGTATCGATGCGTGGGCGCGGGGCGAAATCGGGTCAGTCATGGCAATTTGATGGCGCGCCGCTCGCGCCTCGATTGCCACGCCCCGCGCAGGCCCCGCTTCCAATCCCGGCGCAGGTCCCCGAGGGCGCTGCGGCCCTGCTCGGCAGTCAATTCCATCCCGCAGCGCAGCGCCTTTCAAAAATGCAAGGAATGGAACGCCGTGTTTGGACTAGCCCGGTAACGTGCTTTTGAAGTTTCGATTGTGGAAATCGATATGCAGTTTACAACTCAAGCATGTGCTTCTGTGTGCCTTACAGAACACACCAAGTGCTATTGGTCTGGCTGAAATTCGGAAGGGTTTTGTGGAGCTGAATGTAGTCGATGAATACTAATTTGGAATTGAATAAGGCTTCTTATTTTTGTTAATGTACGTGAAATAAAATCCTGACATTAGTGGAATTTGAGGAAGCTTCTAATACTTTTGAAAAATAATTATTTGACGTATTTTTTTTATATTTTGTAACATTTGTTCTCGTTTTCTTCAATTCGATGGTTAGTGAGGCCACGAGATTGATAATACACGTTGTTTTCAAGGGAATTAGCTTAATGGCAGTACTTTCCTTCATTAGCGTCTAGGAGGCGATATACCAAGCGACCCTCTAAGTAACATCTTTCACATCATCAATGCAATTTAACGCTGGATATTAACATTATGTGCACATAATACTAGTCATATTTATGCTTAAAAAGTAAGATTATTTCAATTTATAGTTCAGTAACTATAGATTTTATTACATGAAGATACGAATATAATTTGTGCAGCCTGTCATGTTACCCCTCATTTCGTAAATTGCATGCTTAACTCCTAAAGAGCTGTAAACAAAAGCCCACCGTTGCAGCACGAATAAGCGACGTTAGATTGGAAATTTCGGAGTCAACACAAGTGATAATTAACTGTCCGGCACTTGGCAATTAGAGGAGCAAATCGTGCGCTAAGGCACGCCAGCGCAGATTAATGTTTGTCGTAAACATTTAATCTCCAGCGGATTGGGGCGGGGCGGAGAAGGACGCGGGGGCGAAGCTGGGTGCTTGCAGGGGCAAAGGATGAAGCAAATGGCGAGTCGAAGACGTGCGGGGGTTGATTCGATGAGAGGCAGGAACGAGACGGCAATGGGAAAATGAGCCGTTCGGAAGGATTGATTAATTAATTTGTATCTCCAGACGCAATAATTGCTATGGTCATTTTTCCGTAAGTGTGATGTACGGTTTTATTGCGGGAGATGAGGTTCTTCCCTAGATGGATGGCGAGATACAGCGCCGACCTACACATTGGCTTGCGACGTGTCCCCGTCAGATATCTACCATCAGAGGGGCACTGCACCAGCCGGACAATTTCTCAGCTTCAGGTTCGTCTCCAGACATGTGTGGTAGTGTCGAAGATCTAAATGTAAATGTGAGTAAAGGGGTGAGTATAGAACAACGAACAGTAGCGCTACCAGTGACGAGTTTGTTAGGACTCCGACATTAGCCTGGTGTTGTTGATCGGTGCCGCTAGAATTCTCCTCCAAACAGTGGCTGAATTCGGCTTAACTAGTCGAATCCTGCCATTGTCGAGAATCGTACCCTAGGATCTTCCGGCCAGAGGCACTGCAATGGCAGCAGCTGAAGCCATGAGCCACCACAGCCGGTGGCCTGGAGGGAATTTTGACTTTGGAGCGTGAGGAGAGCAGGATGAGAAAGTCAGGGCGAGACTAAGCTAAAGAAGAAGAACGCGAGGTAGTCGATGGAAAGGGATGACGATGGCGTGAGAGCAGATAGGTGACCGGAGTTGGGTGATTGGGAGAAATAGAAGTCTGGAAAATGTTCGAATGGGGCTTGGAAACAAGTTAGAGCTAAGTTAAAGGTTGAGGACGAACAATGTTGGGAACATAAGCGGCATGTTTTATCGGGTTCTAGAATGACACAGTGGCAAAGAGAATGCAAAGTAAGACGTATGTTATCGGTACGAGTACGAATCGTATATCAATAGGTAATGGAGGAGAAAGAATACTTGTTGATGAGAGTAAGGATAGTTTCGATGGTGGGGCTGAAAGCAGGAGCAAATATTTATCCTGCAAAGGGATGGTGACAATGGCAGAACAGCACATTTATGGCGTAAATACAGGCGACCACAGAGTAGAATATTGCGGGGAGGCACGAATAGATTCTAGCGAGAATAAACAATGAGAGGGAGAAGTTGAATATTAGTTCAGGAGAGTGAAATGTGGAGGCAAAACGGGAAAATGAGAGCAAAGTCTGGATGTGGAAGCAAGTTCTGCGCGACAATGGCGATACGTGGGTGCAAGAGCAGAAGCGACCAAGGAGATAAAGCGGGACGAAGAGATGGAGAACGAAACAGAAGGGGAGCGATGAGGCGATGCGAAGGGAAAGAGCAGGCAGAACCGCGGGGGAAGCACAGGTCGACGCCGTCAACAGGGGTTTATCCACCCCTGCCTGCTTTCACGGATTCTCCCTCAATCCCAGGCCTTTGTTCTTTCTAGAAGACGGCGGCGTTCGACGCTTCTTGCCAGAGTTAACGCCTTCGCGCAAACAAGTGATACGAACAGCATAATTGGCAAGTGGATTTTTGGATTTAAAGCTTCAGCCAGGGGAAATCCAATTACACACAAATTGGTCCTTCTGCGAAGTAAATGCAGATCCAGGATTGACGCTGACTCTGGAGGTTTACGTTGGCGTTCTTGGACGGCGAGGGGCGATGCCCGCCCTCTGACGGGAATTTTAGAAATGAAAGAGAAGAGAATAACAAACTAGGAAGGATGAAATCCTTTTCAGAAGTTGTTTATTTGCATCTATTTTTTCTTTAATTCGTGAAGAAATGTAGATAGACATTTTTGTCGATTCTGTGGTGTATCCTTGCAACATACTATATAGAGCATTTCAGCTGACATGGAAAAGTTATCCTTGAATTGTCACAGCCTATAGGGTAGCAGTTCGCGAAGTTTGCTTATAAATGTCGCATTTCTTTATACTTTTTTAGGAAAAATGAAAGAATGAAAGCTAGGTTTTAAGATGAATGATGGGCTACTACCGTTCTCGTCGCTGTAGACCACTTGTATCACGCTAAAGACAAAAAGAAGTTTCGCTGGAGTAGAACGTTCATGGAGCTTACAATAGCCGACACAAGAGCAATGCACGTTCCGTCCGTATATTACAACGGGGTCCTCTACATTACCCCGTCGTTGCAGGAGAGGTGTATACTTTTTTAAGGACCATAATTCTCTGGGAAAGTTTCGCAGTTTTTGAAAACTTGAAGCTCGGGATAACTTGATTCAATTAAAATTGCCCATCAGGCGGCGTAGCTCTGGCGAAGCGTTGCTGCCGACGAGGCGAGCGGTTGGACGGGTCGCCGTCAGATGGCGCCAAAAGAGAAAGTTCGACGACGCGTCGGCGCGGCGCGGCGGTGCGGTGCGGTGCGGGTGGCGGCGGAGGCGCTGGCGGCAGCGGAACGGACCGCGCGTTCAGGGCGACCGGAAGACTGTGTTCGCCGAGTTTACGACGGTGGCCACGGCTGGCGGCGGGGCGCTGAAGGCGGCGGCGGAAACAGCGCATTACGACGCCCTCTGGCAGTGGGTTTGTAAACGAAATTGCGAGGACAAAATTCCTGACATTCAATAGGTTTTACTTTCCAATTTTGTATTAAACTCAGTAAACTAAGAGTATAATTTTCAAACGTGTTAAGAGCTCAAGAAACTGAGTAAAATTTAATTACAAAGTATAATTCACTTAAATATTTTTTGACATTTTTGTACAAGTAACAATTTCGTTATCCTGTCATACGTAATACCTTAAAACATACGATGACAGCCAGAATTTATGTTTAAACCATATTTTCTTACGTAATATTAAGTAGTACATTTGAATTTTGGCATATTTGATAAGTTCCTGTTCTACGGCTCGACAGCCCATTACGGACCTTTGCGACCAGAGGTGAACAAACCTCTCGGCCAGGGGATTAGGGGGTTCGTGTGGTAAACATAAAGATATCCCTTCACCGTACACGCTGGTCTTCATAACCTAAAGGTAAGCTTAACGTCACACAGCAATAAATACTGTGACATTTGTAAGGAAATCGCACAGGTGTAATTTGCCTCCGCCAGGATTTGAACCCGGGATTGCACAATGAAGAAGGTGCACGCTAACCAACGAAAAGCTAACCATCAAAGGATATTTAATAAGTTAAAAATTCAAATAATAATTTTGACAAATTCATCCCAAAATTATATTTATATAGTAAATTAACCGAGATATCCCGCGTTTCCGGATATTTCTTTGTCACAATCATCCATTAGGTAGGAAAGCGAACACAATTTAACTATAATATATACCTAATCCTTCACCCCACTGCGCAAACCTACCCTGCTTCTTCTCACAATTCTCGTTCTGTGCTTTCCTGCTTGACTCCGCCCCTCCCCTCCTTACCCTGCCATATTTGCTACGATCATCGTTGCTACCACAGTTATTGCTACGGGCAGCTACAACCAGTTAGATTCTTGTATACTCCTGGAAAACGTCCCGTAAATAATTTTGACTTGCAATTACTCAAAGAGTAAAAGTAATATTGGAATGACTGAAAAATAATTTGGGAGGAAACTTGAAGGACGCCAAGAAATGTTTTGTGTCCTTACACCTTTTTCTCGCCCCTTTACAAATGTTCGCAGAATCATAAACTTTGGTAAAAAAGTATAGCGTAGGGGTATATGAATTGGTTTTACGAAATGCTTTGCAAAGGGTTACAGTTCTCTTGTTTTGAAGGTGACGAGTAAAACATTTCAAAAATATCGGAATGAAATTAACGATATATGAATTGATGTATGATGTATTGATGAATGGATGTATGAATCTTGATATTTTATAATTATTCTGTATATACGAGAAAATAAAAGTTTGGAAAATATCAGACTAAGCTATGCCCGCCAAAGCACTCTACGTTTCAGTGAAATTCCATTAAAATCAGTTTAGCTGATTACTCCGGTCAAACAGAAAAAAAATCGTAAATACTATGGGATTGTTTTTTGTAATATCTAAATAAACATTTGAAATTATAAAATGGCAGTCAATTTGAAATCACAGACAGCCGCTCTACAGAAATCGCAGGCTTACATATGCAATATATATATATATATATATATATATATATATATATATATATATATATATATATATATACATACACAGGGTGAGTCACGTAACTTTAGCACCTCCTGTAACTTTAGAACGGTTGAAGATATTGAAATGCGGTTTTCACGGAAGTGCATGAGAAAATAGGGCTAATTGATACGTGTATTCATTTCTATTATATCACTTGTATTTTAAGAGATATTTGAGGTAACTTTGTTTTTTCAAATAGAACTATACATATTTTTCAGACTATTATGAACAGCGTAAAAAGACAAATCCAATGATATACATATTGTTATATGTTAGGTAAGTATTTTTTTTGAGAAATGTTGATTCTACTGCGACCAGTTCTTAACGGATATTTTGAATGTAATAGACCGCCACAGAAGGTCATGCAGCGCTCCACCAGCAAGCGCGCGCTCGGGGAAGGGAAGGGATCTTAATATTTCAAGATACAAAACATATCTCAAATATTCACAAAACTGTTGTAGTTTTTCCCTGAGGTAAGGTAGTACTAGAGACGGACAAAACTGCATTCAGTCTTCCTAAGTGCTAAAATAGAAATAAATTCACGCCTCAGTTAGCCCTATTTTCTCATGCACTTCCGTGAAAACTGCATTTCAATATCTTCAACCGTTCAAAAGTTACAGGAGGTGCTAAAGTTACGTGACTCACCCTATATATATATATATATATATATATATATATATATATATATAGGTGAGTCACGTATATATATATATATATACCCTATATATATATATATATATATATATATATATATATATATATATATATATATATATATATATATGGCAAATTATTATAACTGAATTTTATTGCCGCGCGTAATAAGTATAAGTATTTTACAGTGAATCGACACCATCTCACATTAGAAACCCACGAGAAGGCACGTATAAGAAATATGCACTGGTACAGAAGAACAATTTTATTGGAGGTGTAAAAAAGCTTACTGGTCAAACAAGTACACTTCATTTCAGTATATTCTAAATTATTTATACTCTATTTTAATCAAATATCCGACATTTAAAAAAAATGAATTTACTAGAAATACATCCAAAGAGATTTTGGTAGTTGATTTCTTTTAATCAATAACATACACAATTCTTTAACAATAAAAGGTAATGTAATTTTCAAAATTAATTTTGTGATTTCTTAAAAGCCCGGTACATCTATGGACGTCATACCACATTGGAGTATTGAATACATGTCACGTGGAAAAGTATTCCCATTTCAATTTCTGTAGGCTAATAGTTGTGCTTGAAGCTGACATAAAGAAAGTGTAGTTTAGAGAGTGAGATAGAGATAGAGATAGAGAGATAGAGAGATAGAGAGATAGATAGATAGATAGATAGATAGATAGATAGAGAGAGAGAGAGAGAGAGAGACGCACGCGCGCGCGCGCGCACTCACACAATATGTCTCTGTATTTAGTACATATAAGTTATACATATATATTATTATATAAATCGAAATTAAAGACAAGTTACATCCAGTATTTAAAATTAAATTCGATATGATTTTTATAACTGAAGAAATAAATCATAATTGGAACAATTGTCGTTCTGAAGATCTATTGGAGTTATATTATAGAGAAACATATTATTCTTCCAATGCATTCTGTTTCCAAAACCAAACTATATCGCGCAACAAAAACCAAAACGAAATACTCGTATTTCCATCCTTTTTTCGTTTCACTTGACCAGTTCCCAGTTTCATTTCCCATTCGCTGAGCCTCCATGGGCAAGCGGAGCCACTGCGTGTGGGGCCTTAGTTAACGCTGCCGCCGCCACCGCTGCCGCCGCCACCGCTGCCGCCGCCGCCGCCGCCGCCGCCGCCGCTACCACCATCGTCGCCATCACCGCTGCCACCGCCGCCACCGCCACCCCCGCCGCCGGCCCATCTCCGCCGCGGCTGCCGCCACGGCCACCGCCACCGCTGCCGCCGCCGCCACCGCAGCCGCCACCGCCATCGCCGCGCGGGCCCGAGGCCGAGCGAGGACTAGCTTTGTGCGCGCCCGCGGCTCGGCCGGACCTCTATCGGCGAGCAATTATCTCGTGATTCGCCGCCCGCCGTCCGCCACCTCGTTTTATGTTCCTGGCCTTTACTGCGTCCCCGAACAGCAGGCATCCAATCGCCCTCGCCGCCTCGCGCGCAGCCACGCCCACCCGCTCGCAACCACCCACGAGGAGATGGTTGCTGGCAGGAGCGAGGGCGAGGTTATGAGCGAAAGTGAGAGTGGAGGCATGTGAGATGAGGAGGCGAATGTAGGGCGAGGGCTAGGGCGCGAGCGGGAGAGCATGTTGAGAGAGGCGCGGGTTGGGGGCAGGGAGGGGCGGGATGGCGGGAGCGGGGAACGAGGATATGAGCGAGAGTGAGATGTGCAGTGAGAAAGCGAAGGTAGGGCGAGAGCTAGGGCAAAAGTAGGTGGGTGGGAGAAGGGAGCGGGAGAGCATGTGGAGCAAGGGGCGAGTTAGGGGCCGGTAGGGGCGGAGATGCAGGGACGAATAGGGCGGGGCGAGAGTGAGGTTGAGTGCGGAAATGAGGCAAGAACGGAGAGGGACGGGATTGAAAGTGGAATTGGTAGTGGCGGAAGGGAGCAGTGGCGTAGGGGAGGGGAGGGCTAGAGCGAATCTTTGGAATGAACTGGAGTGGACCGGTATCGTACAGGTTTTGTTGCGATGAAGGGGGCAGGGAGGACTGAGAAAAATGTCTCGGGTCATATGAGGTTCAGGAAGTTCAAATTGAACGCGACGGTAGGATATGGGTTTTTGAATTATTGGACTGAAACGTGGGTATATGCAATATATAGGTTCACTAAATTTGATGACGAAAGGTTCAATTTCATTTATTGTCAGATAAAGGGTGCTGAGAGATGTGTATGATTTTTATTGTAAGGGTGTGTCTGAAATTTAAAAAAAGATTTTTACCGTAATTCGTACGCCTTTTATCAAGAGAAAATCTCCCCAATGTTTGCTTTCTGCACACATGAATGATAATTGTTAGTTGTATTAATTACTAAGGCAAAATATTGTAAAAAGCAGATTTTTAAACATAATATTCGGATTGGTATTAATTGAGAGTGAAAAAATCAGTTGCTATATTGTTTTTTGTAACTATATTGTTATTATATTTGTAACTATATTGTTTTTAACATTAAAAATTTTTATTTTGAATAATGATAATGCGCGATGTTGTTGCATGCATTCCTATATTTTACAGATCACAAAACTTTCCGCTTCGACGATCTAGAACCTTTTTTTCCTCCCGTTCGCGTACGCCGCGCGCCATTTGCAGAATGTCTGCCCTTCAGCTGCGTCAGCTATGCTTGGAGATCTGATTAAAGCTTTCTCTTCGCTGATGAAATGCGCATTCAGAGACTTGTATGGCACTAAAGAACTTAAAAGTGTGGTTAAAACCCGAGTTTTAGTCGCTGAAACTTCTGTGTAGATAGCTTTGAAAAAGGATTGATTGGTTGATTAGTGTTTCCTGGCGCGTCAACAACTTAGGTCATTAATCCCGTTAGTTTAGTGTATTTCCCCTCAGGAGATGGTAGTTCCCCCGCTGGATGGCGAGATCCGGCGCCGACCTACCATCAGCTAATGGGGTTTTCCCTTAACCAGGACTCTCCCACCGGCGGGGCACCGCCCCAGTCGGGACAAGCTCTAAGCTCCCGACCGGTCTCCCGGAAAATGTAGTAATGTAATGCATGCTAGAGTAATTGTGTGTGTAAGGGGAGATGTTAGGACAAGGAAGAGGAAGGAAGGACCGCGCGCTGTCCGTGGCCCGTTTGTGAGGGTACTGCTCCGGCATTCGCCTGGTGTTAATCGGAGAAACCACGGAAAACTACCGATCGGAGCAGCCGGACACATATTTCCGGTTAGAGGCGCAGTGACATCAGTAGATGCACTGAGATACCGTTCCCGGTAATAAGGAATGACTGTTGTAATAAGGAATGAATGCTGGGATCAATGGGAAGTGTCAACGGCAGACACTCTCCTAAACAAATTTAGTTGGGAAAAGACTGTCGTTCACCCCCATCCCATTTGAATTCCATTTGCACGCTAGAGCGACAGAACGCCATTCATTCTAGGGGCGTAGACAAACCCGCCACACACGCATGTATGACGGTACAGATATCAGCCCAGGCAGGGGGAATTGGAGCAGAAGGAACTGAATAAGCGTGGACTATTTGATCAATGTATTTACTTTTCGCGGAATCCTGCGTATTTGTAATGTCTTTTTACTTCGTGCTCTTTCTTGTTTTTACTTTTTGATTTGTTATATAAATGGAATGCGCATGGATGAATGTTGAATGAACATTTTATAATTATGATTAACAACACGGCTGCAATACAATAAGATAACGTACTATAAGCTTACGTGTACATGTACAAATATAATAAGATAGTGCAATGAAATGTGTATTCAGCGGTATTTTCATTATCTTCTCTTAGACTTAAACTACTCTTATCTTAAGAAAAGTCTGCGTGTGAATGCAGAAGTGTACAACTGTGCTTGACAATTTGATTTTCGACACACCAAAACGTAATACATGATTTAACACCCATTAAGATCATTTGTATTCTTTTAAAATTCACTACAGAATGTGATTTAATTAAAAATATTTATTAAATTTAAAAACTTTTTTTGCATTGTAAATGCATTATTGTACATGAACATAGCTAGCAAACATATTCTAGACTTCAAAGAACACATTGCAATGTATAATAAATCATTAAACGAATCGTACAAGTAAACATTTCAGATCAGAAACAGAATCTGATTTCGGAGTTGGATGAGAATAGTTTTCTAATCAAAAAATTTCCTTTGTGTAAGTACTTGCCTAGCCGACCTGGATGGCCGAGGTGGCTAAGAGCGAGTTCCGACTCAGCGCTTCGGTCCGAAGGGTCGCGGGTTCGAGTCCCACCTTGGGCATGGCTGTTTGTCCCTTGACTTTGTGTGTGTGTTGTCGCGGAGGGCCTCGCGTTCTGTTGACCTCAGATCAGAGGAGCCCGCAAAGTGTTTGTCTAGTGTATGGTCGAATATGCGTCCCTTCGGGACGTAAAGGGCAACCGGCTGTCGGCTGGATAAAAGCCCTAGGGAAAAAGTACTTGCCTGGCCTAACCGCCAAGAGTCTTCGCAGAAATCTCGCAGTAATCTCGAGGCGGGATTGGTTGGTTCGATTACAAAGAAATTTAATGTAGATATGCTTCATAGAAAGAAAGTTGAAAACTGGCGTGTGAATATTGAAATAAAGGACTCAGAAATTGATTACATATTTCAGTTTCAGGTAACCCTTTTCTGTAACCCATTCTATATTTCTTGTTACATTAAGTTTAAAGTTTGTTTCAGAAAACATATTTACTTAATACAACATGCAAAAACTTCCTGCAACAAATATTATGTAACGTGCGGTGTTTGAATCGTCAAGGGTGTTTCCATTTCCTTTCGAGATTCTTCTTATTTTCTTCGTCTCTAAAATCGCAAGACGCGCGCCAGTACCTGTAAACATCTCACGCGCGACACCAAACTTTCGGCGGCGGCGGTCTGTCTTTTCGACAGCGCGCGCTAAAGGATGCTAATGTGAAAAGTAATAAAAACGAGACTTAACTCCACGCAAAAAAGGAGCATCGCCAGTTTACAACCAAAGTTTCGAGTTTCAATAATTCAGGGCGCGATGCCTCGCGGCCGGCCGGGGTGTTGAGTGGGTCGTGGAAGGGGTTGGGTCAGGGACGAAGTAGCTCGCTGGAGGAGGAGAAGGCGAGTTGCCGGCTGCAGGGGGAGGGGGGAGAGAGTTCTCGAGAAAAAGGAGGCGCAGAGACTCGCTAATTGCAATGGAAGTGCCGATGAAGAGGATGAGAGAGAGAGAGAGAGAGAGGGAGGGAGGGAGCACTTTAAAGTGTACTGGGAAAGGAGAGGGTGTAAGGTCACTGGCCGTGATGGTGAAAATGAAGTGTATGGAAAAGTGTTTGGAGTAACCTAAAAGTTCGATAGTTAACGATAGGACACGAAAAAAATAATAGTTCATGGGAATGTTAACTTAAAATACTGTTGAGAGAGGTTGACGAATTGTATTTCATCAAATACGACGAAAACAAATCAATAAGATGTACCCCAGAGATGGGAAGAACTTGATGACCAATTTTAATATGGTTAAATGTATCGGATAGGAAATATATCAACAACCTTTTGAGAAAAAAAGTGATGGAGAAAATAATTGTTTTCACCAAATGAACACGTTTCGAGCGATTGAGCAAAAAAGTAGAGATAGCATGGATTTGAATGAGTAACAGAGAACCTACAACAAAAGTGAAGTGGAAAAGTGAAGAATATGTGATATAATTCTCTTAAAAGATATATTAATCACGAAAGTAGCCAGCGGGAGATCTGTACAGCAACTGTAGGGTGGTCTGCCTGAAGGGAATGGCCTCAGCCCGAGGCTACGCCCGTGGCTCTGAGTGTTGAGGGCGCGGGAGAGAAACAGGAGCCGGGGGCAAGGACCGCCCAGGGGCCTGGTGAGCAGCAGGCAGACACAAGGGTCTCACCGGGCAACCGTCGGAGGGAGAGACGCTCGAGAAAGGGGTGCTGCAGCGATGTTGGTGTCAGAGATCAACGCATTAGGAGGGTGAGTTGCTAGAGACAGAAATGACAACAGATTTCCGAGTGTGTTTCAAGAGCTAGGATTGATAAAGGAAAGGTGAAGAAAGTAAGTATGTAGGGAAATGGTGTGGTAGGGTAGGGTTAGGGGGATGCATTAGAATAAATAGAAGAAGGAGGGTTGGAATATAATTTCTTTTCGTGACTTACATGATTGCATGTCAACATGAGGTACTTCAGGTTGTTATACATAAATATGAATTGTATATTACATAATTCGAGAAAAATGGAAACAAATGTGAGAGAGGTGATAATGGTGAGAGCGGCAGAAGTAAGGGCGACAGGAATGAACAGGATGAAAAGGGAACCGCATGATTTGGAGAGGAAATCCTGGGACCCCAAGGATGAAATTATCGCAATCAGGAAAAAATAGTCGACAAGATTAGTAGTAAAGTTGTTAGGAGGGACCAGACGGATTCATTAATCACGGTAACTTGTAAGCCGAAGAACTGATGCAATAGATTGAAGAAATGAAATGAAGTTCCGCGAGGTGCTAGACAAGTGGGAAGAAGAGAGTGAAAAAGCCGTGCGAGTGAATGTGTAATGGCTGAAACAGGAGCGATGACGATAGTGGAGCAAAATGGGTAGGTAAAGCAAGACTCGTGGTGGACGTAGCAGGTAGAAGCAGCAGGGAGGAACTGGAGAAATACAAAGGGCGGTGGTGAAGACGAGTGGAGTGAGTTGAGAAAGATTCGCGTTTGAAATAGTGAAGCTGCCTGGGCGGGCGCCGACCACCACGGAAGCTGCAGATGTTTTGGCTTGGGTAACGTGTTACGGTGGAATGGAAATTGCAGCGGCAGGGAACGAAGTGGCGCAGGATGGGATGAAGGTTGGGCGGTCAGAGCGGGATGGAGACGCGTGGGGCAGAGCGAAGTGGGAGGGGATGGTTTGGGAAGCTACTTGACGAGACGGGGCTGCGCGGATCGGATAGATCAAGCTCAGGGAAGAGCGAAGAGGAGGATAAAAGATGGATGGGTTGAGCGGCATAAATGGTGATGTAAAGAAGCGAAGAAGGGTGCGGCAGAGCGACGAGTGACCGTATAGGCCGAGACAAGATGGAGTGGGATGGGCCGCGGTAGGTTGTGACAAAACGAGGCAAATCGGGGAGAAGTGAGGAGGATTGGGAGTAGGCGGACAAGGCAAATTGCGTGCGGGAAGGTGCATGGAAGGGCAGGGGGTGAGGAGAAGCAGGATGGAATGAAGCTGAACGGAGCGGAACGAAATTGGAAGGATTGGAACTCGACGGGTGAGACGCAGATGAGCGAGGCACTGTGGTTCGATGCGAGAGGAAGCGGGGCGAGGAGCAGCGAAGAGGATTGTAGTGAGCGGGGTGAGCAGGATGGTGGGGGAGGGGCGGAGCGATGAGAAGCGAAACGAGGCAGAGCGATGAGAAGCGAAACGAGGCAGAGCGAGGTGGAATGGAACTGAATGGGATGGAGCGAGCCGCGGCGGGGTAAGACGGGCCTGGGTCCGGCGAAGCGGGGCGGTCAGAGGCGTATCAGGACTGGGCGGGGAGAAGCAAAGAAGGGCGGGGAAGCGAAGATTGGATGGACGGAGCGAAGGGTGACGGGGCCGAGGGAAACGGGGCGGGGCGGGGCGGGGCCATTACGATGCAGGCCTCGCCCCTGCGGTCCAATTAGTTTCTCGCGGCGGAGTCTTCCGACGGGCGGCGGCCCGGCGCCCACTACTTGTTGGTTTTGTAGGCAGCAACGTGCGGGAGCGCATCCCGGCTTCTTTGTGCCGACTGCTTGCTTGTTAATCCGCTTCCTCAGTATCGATCCGAGGCGGCCGCAAGTACTCCCGTCTCCGAAGCTGCCTCACCCCCACCCACCCCGAGCAGACATGGGAGAAAGTTACGCCAAAGGCAATTATAACATATTTTACGAACTATTAAACCAACAAAATACAAAATAAATGTAATATGTATGTATAAAATGAAACTGAACGTAAATTTACTCCATCACTTTTTCGTGAGAAACTTTCGAGTTTCGTACAATGTTTATTTTAATCATGAGACACCCTTCTGATCGTGTTCTGTAGTAATTATTTTCATTAATGTTTTAATTACTTTCTGAGGTGTCATATTTGGTACTATTTCTTAACTAATTTATTTTCTGTATATATATAATTACCTGATGATAACTTTAGAATTTGTATCTGTCTAAATTTTAAAAGTGTGCTATGTTTTATGTGTAAATAATTTTTTTTCTCAAGAATATATTTTACTTAGTATTGGGAGGTAACATGTTTATATAGAATGTTATGTGTCCTTTTATTTTTAACCGTTTGATCTCTGCCATAGTGCCGGTTTCCCGTCGCAACGATGTCATTGTCGCCATCGTCAGAGCAGCCGACCGACCGGCATTCTGTCTTGATCACAACCTCTTCAAATTCCTCCTTCGCAATCCTCTCCTCGTGGGATAATTAATTTCAGATCAATTCAATTATCGCTTTTGATTAAATATTTTCTGCCACTAGAGTTCCCAGTCACTCCATGGCGCTCTATTCAAGACATCGTTAACTACATCTCTAATTTGGCTTCCTTTTCTTCACTTCATTATTTTTTACGGGAGATAATTAGAATCGAAGCACATCCCAAATAAAAATATGGAAATATTTTAAATTTGTCAGGAAATATTTGAGTGCATTTCTCTCTCAAATTACTTATATTTTAATCCTTTTTTATACTATTTTATGTTCCGCTATTTTCAGTTATATTTCCACTTTATTTTCTATTTTATTTATAACTATTATTTTTTCTTTACTTGTATTTAATTTCATTAAATTTATTTTTTCCTGTTTATCTTCTAGTCTTCTTTCTTTACCAACGTTTCTTTGTTCTTCTTTTATTCATTTCTCTATTAATATTTTTCTTTTCAGAATTTTATGCCCTCTTTTGTCTCCCTTCAACCATATTATTCCAAAAATAACTTTCTAACTCCCAAATTTCCTGACCCTTTCTGAATTTTTCTTTTGCCCTGCGGCCGAAACTTTGCTCCCACGAAAGAGACTTTCCATCTTGACATGGGACGTGCAGTTCCTCCGCTTTCACTGTGATATTGTTTACAGAGTCTACTTGTTTTTGCTATCAAACTTTATGAAACAGTGAAAAGTTGCGAGGTGTTTATGTGTAAGTACCATACAAAAGGTGTAAGTACCATACAAAAACGAGAATTATAAAAAGAGTAGAAATCATGTTAAAATTCAATAATATGATTAATAATTGTCATGCTTGGACCTTTCAAATGTATATTGTTGTGCTGAATAATAACATTTTCCGGCTTATTAAATTACAAATTTGACAAAGAAATTTCATTCCGAAAAGGCTATATTCTTATGGATTTTTCTGTACACGGACTGTCATCAGAATGAAATTAAACAATATTTTCTCTGAAAATGTCTTTAAATAAACAGTAATAATAAATAGTAATAATAAATATAATAATTAAATTAACTATAATAAATGTCGGTGATATTGTCTTATTTTTTTTATTTGTTCTCTTCCAACAATACTAGTATTTGTATACACGCAACTCAAAATTGAACACTAAAAATAAGTTGATAGGCATAAAACCTATTTTTAATGATGTATTGGAATCCATGAACTTACAAGAGTGCTTAATAAAGCGACAAATCTCATTAATACCTGCAACGTGTACCTTCCGAAAAATAAATCACCGTAGTTTTGCCTTGTCTACCAGGTCGAAGAGTACAATCTAAGAGCTATGTCGGCCACCTTGTGCTCTTCACACGTTCAAGGTATTTCCAAATTTCAGTTCCTTCAGACTATTCAATCACGCGGGTGAACGATCACACTCCCAGGGCAGACAATGCTTCGGACGGTGTCGGGTGGGGGGAGCGGGGGTGGGCGCAGGCGTGGCAAAGGACGGGGAGGTGGAGTGCACCGCAGGGCGGTTCAGGGGTGCGAGACGGCGGTGGCAGTGGAGGAGGTGAGGTGAGCAATGTCAGCGAAGTTGGCGGACGTTGGTGAGAAGCGGTTGGCAAGAGCGGTGGAAGCTGCATATGTGGTGAGTGCGGTAAGAGTGGGGTGGTCAGTGAGGGTGGAGAAGGCGGCGGAGGTTAAGAGAGATGATGAATGGTTGGTGAGGTCAGCGAAGAGTAGTTGAGGTTATCGAGAGTTGAATGGTTGGCGAGAACGGCGAGGGCAGTAAAAGAGGCAATGGTGGTAGGTAGGGTGGAAAGCTAGCTGAGGGAGGCGTAGACGGCGAGAGTGATGAGAACAGTCGAGGGGGTAGGGAGGGCAGCGTGGATAAGAAGGTTAGCAAATGTGGTGAGGGAAACGTCGGTCGAGACGGCGGCGAGTGTGGTAAGGGAGGCAAGTGTAATGAGGGTAGCAAAAGGGAAAAGATCAGTGAGGATGGCAGCATGGAGGAAGAGGGCAGCGGGGTTTGTGATAGCAGCGTCAAAGTTTAAGAGAGTTGTATGGAGTGGGACGTGGTGTCGTGATGGTGCTGACGTGATGGATGCCGTGCAGTGAGGGTCAGGGGGCGTGTCGTAAGGGGCGTGAGATTTGGAGCGTGGGGTACGGGGCGTGGGGTACGGGGCGTGGTGTACGGGGCGTGGGGTACGGGGCGTGGGGTATGGTGCGTGGAGCCACCATGAGGGGCCATGAGGTAAGAAGCGTGGGGTATGGGGCGTGGGATAAGGGTCATGATATAAGAGGCGTGGGGTAAATGACATGCGATATGGTGCGTGGGGTAAAGATGAGAGGTAAGGGGCGTGGAGCGAGGGGTGAGGGACAAGGCATGAGGCGTAGGGCGTGGGGTAAGGGACGTGGGTGTGGGGGCGAGAAGTGTGGGGCGTAGGGAGAGAGAGGCGGGGGCTTGGCGAGGGGCGTAGAGGGTGGGTGGCGGGGGTGGCGGCGGCAGGGGGGATTGCGGTGAGGGCCGTGACCCACGCACACAGGCAATTACGCGCCATTGTATGGGCGTCGGCCGCGCCGCCCCGGGCGCCTCGTCGGCGACCAGGGAGGCAAAATGAGAGAGGGAAGGGGGCCGCACGAGGAGAAGCGACGGAACGGAGAAGCTTCATTGAAATTATTCAATGGAATGAACACGTCCAGAAGATAGTCGGTGATTAATTGGGGTTGGAGATCAATGAGATGTTCACAACAACGCATCGATGGAAACTACAAAACATTCTAAATACGATTATAGGCAAATGAAAGAATGAGAGTAATTGAAATTCTTCACCGAATTCCTGTTCAATAAAGCAATAAATAGTCTGGTTCAGTGACCGCAGAAAATTAGACCTGGAATAAATCTATCTACAAGTTAATTAACTGAAATGAGTTTTCCTGCCTGCATTATTTTTTTTAATACGTTTGAATTTTAATATATCGTGGTGTCCCGAAGGCGAAATATTACAATTCTATTAATTCAGGAAGAAGGTTCATTCTTCATAAGGTGTTGTAACGGTTGCTTAAATTAAAGTACTTTTCAGCTTTAGAAATAGTATTTTTTTCTTTATGAGATGAACTTCGAATATTACTGTAGTTACTGGGTGACAGATGAGGAATATTTTCTACATAAGCATTATTGTACAATATTACAAGGCAGATGAACTCCGTGAAGCATGGAAAATTCAGTGAACGCTGCAATTTCTCAACTTCTGTTTTTTATACAAAAAATAAATATGGGAAAGATTGTGGTAAAACGCAAAACTAATGTACGAGGTCAGAGAAATTAGTCTAAAATTGTAGACATTTGGTGAGTGGGCGCAGAAAGTTTTAACAATGCAACATAATAATTTATTAAATGTTCATCAATTTTACCTTCCTAAGAAAGTGTTCCAACATTCATGCATTGCGTTAGTTAAGTTAGTATATATACATACACACACACACACACACACACACACACCTCACAATGTATGCTCACTGGCGAGTATCTATTTAATTTTGTAAAACTTAGAATCTACTGGAAGTGGAAAATAAGCATGACCTTACGCATTTGCTTTGCTAACAGTGTAAACTTTCAGTATTATGAATTCAACACCAATTTATTTCATAAATAATGCAAAAAATCAAAGAAACCAAAAGCTCTTTCTACAATTTTACTTTCTCGCACTTCGTAAGAAGAGAAAGTACTATAATAATGTCTCGGAAAATCGGGAAATTTTCGACGGAAAACTCTTATTGCTGAGCTCTGGTAATGAAAAAGTGGATAAATTGTGTTCCTATATATAATAAATTACTTTTCTACACATGGGGTAGCCAGAATTCATATTTTGGAGGTCCTTGATACCAAAACGTCGACTGACAGCAAAAGTCTGTATATACGTCCGTCCGTTCTTCTGCCCGTCCGTCTGTCCGTCTATCTGTCTGTCTGTCCGTCAGTTCGTTCATTTGCGGTCAATAGTCAAAATATAATGCTAGTTCCATTTTCGGCCATCTCTTCGTGTTTTTTAATATTTAAAAAAAATTGTGTTCGAAATATTGGATTGAGATAATTATATTTTAAGCGGCGGCCCGAGCTCCAGCCACATGGTCCCTTCTGTACCTGAGGGCGGTTAGAATGGCTGACGGCGAGTTACTTGGAGGACCTGAGTTCGTGACTCGGTGTCTCGGTGTTGAAAATACTTTTGCATGTTTATATAGCATAATATAGCGGGATAGTTAAAAACAGTACGAGAAAGTGTGTGCTGTTGTAGCTTCACTAGTTAATCACGCACTCATTCGAATAATTGCCTCCCCAAGAGAACTCTGTAAATGTTCTCGTTCGCGCAGGTTGCCAGGAGGCAGGCGTGAGAGAACTCTCAAAACTTTGGTTTCCCATTGCGGATCTCCCGAGAGACGGAGCTGGCGCGTGGGCGCGGCTAAAACCGCCATGTTGGTTGCAGCGAGCAGATTTTGCGAAAATAATCGAACATTGAACATAATAATCCTCACGTTCTCTCTCTCACTCTCGCTCTCTTTCTCCCTCTTTCTCTCGTTTTGTCTCACTCTTTTGCTCTCCCTCTTTCTTTCTCTCTCTTTCTTTCTCTTTCTTTCTCTTTCTTTCTTTCTTTCTTTCTCTTTCTTTCTCTCTCTTTCTTTCTCTCTCTTTCTTTCTCTCTCTATCTTTCTCTCTCTTTATTTGTTCCCCTGTCTTTCTTTCTTTCTCTATATATCTCTCTATCTCTTTCTTTCATTCTCTCCATCTCTTTCTTTCTTTCTATCTCACTCTGACTTTCTTTTTTTCTCTATCTCTCTCTAACTTTCTTTCTCTCTCTCTCTCTTTCATTCTTTCTCTCTCTATCTCTCTTTCATTCTTTCTCTCTCTATCTCTCTTTCATTCTTCCTCTCTCTATCTTTCTCTTTCTTTCTCTCTCTATCTTTTTCTTTCTCTTTCTATCTTTTTCTTTCTCTCTCTATCTCTTTCTCTCTCTCTCTCTATTTCTCTCTATCTCTATCTCTTTCTTTCTTTTTCTCTATCTCTTTCTTTCTCTTTCTCTCTCTCTTTCACTCTCTCTTTCTCTCTCTCTTTCTCTCTCTCTTTCTCTCTCTCTTTCTCTCTCTCTTTCTCTCTGTCTTTCTCTCTCTCTTTCTCTCTCTCTTTCTCTCTCTCTTTCTCTCTCTCTTTCTCTCTCTCTTTCTCTCTCTCTTTCTCTCTCTCTTTCTCTCTCTCTTTCTCTCTCTTTCTGATTTTTCTTTTCTGCAAATAACTGAAAATTATTTGAATATTAAATCTGCGTTTAATTTTTGAAGTGTTTGTTTCATAACTCTGTAGTTACATTTTTATTTTAAACTATGTTTTCTGCTTTCACAGCTCTGCTGAAGGGTAACACAATACGAAAAGTTGTAAAATCGAAATATTTTTCATTTGCCTATGCTATTGACTGCATTGAAATACTGTCCACACGTATTCCTGATTTGCAGTTCCTTATAAATAATTCAATGATTAAACAACCAAATATCCGTCATACACATTCGATATCGTAGAGGGTTTCTTAAAATTCACTTCGTAAACTTAAGTAACTTTAGAAAACTTCCTTCCTGAGGAGAACTCTTCAAATATTCGCATTTTCGCGGGAACCAGGAAGCAGAGTTTCGTGTCCCCACACCCGCATCCAGGCCTGCGTCCCCATTGTAGGTGGCCGAGGCGAAGTCGGAGACGTGCGGAGGCGCGGACGCGGATGGAGCGGGGCGGAGCGGGGCGGGGTGAACGCCGCGATATTGGATAGCGCCAGCCCTCCGCGCCTCCGGGCAAGCGAGCGAGGCGGTGGTGGCGGCGGCGACGGCGGCGGTGGTGATGGTGACGGAGTGTTGTGGTGTAATGAACCTTCAAACTGGGCTATATTGAAGACGAAAAACAAACCATATTTGCAATAGGATCTAGCAGTTAGCTGTGTATATCTAATTAACAATAAAAGCGTAACTATAGATACGTATTACCTCATGTACATATTACATCATGGGATGGCGGCGTGATTGGGAATCAGGGCCAGGTTAGCGGCGTGTGTGCCGGGGTGGTGAGGTGACGGGTGGCGGGTGGCATGGTGGCGGGTGGCGGTTGGTGGAGTGGTAGAGCTGTGGCATGGTGGAGTGGCCAGGTGTTGGAGTGGCGGGCTGGCATGGAGGCGGAGTGGCCTGTGGAGGCGGGGTAGCATGTGGTGACGGGGTGGCTTTTGGAGGCGAGGTGGCATGTGGAGGCGGGGTGGTATGTGGAGGCGGAGTGGCTTGTGATGGCGGGGTGGCATGTGGAGGCGGGGACGCATGGGGCGGGGTTGCCAAAATGGCGGACTGAAGGAGTGGCGGGAAGGTGGGCTGCGGTGCTTGGGGGGGAGGGGTCGGGATGGCGGGATGATGTTGTGGAGGGGTGGCAGAGTTGGCTGTGGCGTAGACAGCGGTGGCTCAGTGGTGCGGGGCCGTGGCGAGCGCAGACGCCGTCGTAGGTGGCGGGATGGCGGAGTGGCGTGGAGGCAGAGAGGCGGGGTGGCGAGTGGCGGGGTCGCGGGATAGCGTGGTGGTGGAATGGCGGTGGTTGCTGAGTGGTGCGGGGGCGGGGCGGGGGCAGATGCCGTCGTGGAGAATATTTGAAGGCGCGCGGATCCACCTCTGTGCCTCGCGGCTAATAAAGTGCGCGTGGCGGCGCGAGCGGCGCGGCGTGGGGGAGAAATGGAGAAGAGGAGGAGAAAGCGATATTGGCAATACCGCGAGGGAAGGTGCCTCGCGTATCGTGCTGGATGGTCGGGTGGAATTTAAATCCATGGCGGTGTGTGTCACTGAGTTGAAAGGACTGAACAATATAAAAAAATAAATATTTTTTCGACAGATATCATAAATAATATACGATCTAGGATAAAAATTTCTGAATGTAAGTGAGATATTGTTTTATTTTTAAAGAAGTTAATTCTGCAAATAAACCAATTAATGGAAAAAAAATACATTATTAAATGGAAATGAAGGTGCGGACATCAAGCGGACGATTATTTCAAACTAAAATTTAAAAAAAATACGTATGGCCTAACGATGCACCTCTCTGTATCTGCCATTCATGTAACGAAACAAAAGTAAATGTGCGACACTATTAATACAATGGCATTAGGCAGACTAATTGTTCTGTGCGTTTGATCTTGTCAAACACACGATCAATTTGCCAATTTTGCCTTCTGTTATGCGAAGTGTATATTTATATGAGCTTAAATGCTGTTAATGTTAACGATATAGTGATTTATTCGACAATTAAAGACAATACGCTTATTACATGATTTTCTGGGATAAAGTACACTATTATTCCAGTTTGTGTGCGGCATGTGTGTGAATCAATGTTGCTTTAAAAAACGGATGCATCAACTATATGTTAAAAATAAAATGTTTAAAAAATGAAATTACGATTCATGTTATTTATTTCCTGCGTATAATGGAAGAAGATTTTCTTATAATTTATTTTGTGTTCTTCAATATTAACTACACTGTTACAAGCACTATTTTCATAATTTAATTAACTTTCCAATGAAATTATAGTGAGATGTATAAACTAATATCGCTTCTCTTTAATTAAAAGCTCTTCCTCTCTTCAATAAACGTTAACACAATATTTATTCAAATAAATCAATTCATATTATATTAATTTAAATGCATTAAGGCCATACATTGTAATTCAGAATGAATTAGAAAACCTGGCAATAAATTTAAAAACATAATTTAAAGTGTTTTTCGCAAATTACTTTGCTTCTTTTTTTAATTTAAGGTCATATTATTTCTTAAGGTTTAAGTTCTCCTCCATTCCAAGAAATGACAAGAAAAAGAATACTGAGTGATTTTCTTAGTGACACTGAACATATCTACTTATTTAAACCACATGGTATTTTTTTAAAGTATAATTAATATTCATAAGAGAATATATCTTTGAAGTTTGGAAATACGAATGTTGGATTTATAAAAATGTTTAAATGTTCTTTATTTTCAACCTATGTTTATAATAATTTAGCGTTATTATGGAATTATAAACAGTTTTGTGTATTAATAATGTATTCGTGTATTTGTGCAAATACATAGTGAAAAGAGGAACAATGATAGTAGTGAAGATGAAAAAGTTTATGAAAACGAGATACCCTCTTGTAAACGTCTATTGCTAATTATGAAATTCGTCTTAATTTTTTATGACAAGATTGATTGCCAGATTAAGGTAATACTTTGAAAGACGTTTACAACAAAGATATCACAAGAATAATAATTATTGAGATGATCCAGAGCAGCAATATAATTTATGAATATTATCCGATCACTTTTCGTCTCTAAAGAATAGCTTCGGTTTCTCAGAATGAAGGTTTTCCTGTAGAAGCTTATCAGCGTTCCTTCGGAGAAGTGAAGTCCACATTAAACCTTCATTGGCTGCTTTCGACGCTTTCGAATCGTGGTCATTTGAGATTGAACTCCGAAGAGCAATCGTTCCACTTGAGGAGTTACGACTCCGCTTCTTTCCTACCGGCGCTATCCTTTGTCTTTATTTTCTTCCAATTATGGTATTCGTGAAGTTTAATAATTCTCTCAGCATACTGTGATGTAAACATCCTAATTAGTGTTCATAATAATATTGGTAATTAACTTGTTTACTTTGTCTTTGAAATCTTTTTCTTTCTCGAATGCAATCATCTCATCTTATCACCCTAGTACTCTCAAAAGTATACATTTTATTGAAGAGATAAAATTCATAAATTAATCATACAATTTTTATTCAAAAAATGTTTTCAAAATCACATTTTGAAAAAGTTTTCTTGATTATTTTCCTCACATTAACACACTTAATGGACAATGCATACTGTTGAATATATTTCATTTGTACACGTTTTAAACGTGCCACACCATGGTGTCAGTTAATATAACGTATTAAACATTGTATACTATATTGTGAAAGTGTGAGACAAAAGAAGAGAAACGAAAATGTGAGACAAAAGAAATGAGATATATAGCATTCTCTGGAAGAATCCTCATTCCCGAAGTTAAACTTACATCTGTAACTTTAACTTACTTGACCTGACTTACCTAACTTAAACTGTCATCTCTTTTCACATATTCATTTTGACGTACGTACAAAAACGTAACAATTGGAGATAAATGAAAGAACAAAAAAACGCTTTTTTCAATGATATCGTACGCAGACGATAAAAAAATTGGCCACTGAAATATACACAACAAAAATCTATTTCATTTGCATGACTTGTTTATAGAAGCATGAAGAGTAAGTGACAATGTATCTTAAACTATCCACGCCCAGGCGCTAGACTGGCAACGGTAGCTCAGTGCATCAACTGGTGTCACTGCAGCGCCTCTGGCCGGGAGGTCCTAGGTTCGAGTTCTGACGGTGGCTGGATTTTCGGCACTAGCTTTTCAGGTAGGTCGAATTCACTCGCTGTCTGGAGGAGAATTCTAGCGACCGGCTGCTCTGATCGGTAGTTTTCCGTGGTTTCTCCGATCAACACCAGGCAATTGCCGGAGCAGTACCCAAACAAACGGGCCACGGACCGCGCGCGATCTTTCCTTCCTCTTCCTTGTTCTATCCTTTCCCCTTACACATACCCACATACACACACACTTACACTACACTTGGTGAGAGGTACCTGGTTAGGGGAAACCCCAGTAGCCGACGGTAGGTCGGCGCCGGATCTCACTATCCAGCGGGAAAAGATCATCGCCATTTCCTGAGGAAAAAACATGCACTACACTAATGGGACTAATGATCTACGCCTGCCCGGATTTACTAACAAGCAACCAGGCGCTAGTCTGTAAGCACATAGTGAATATTTTAAAAAGAGTACGAGCAGCACAAGCGTGGGCATGTGGGTGGGAGAGTGAGCGGCCGTGATAATAGAGAAAGTGGGAGGGCAAACGGCCGGGAAGTTAAACGAGTGAGTGTAAACGCGGGCGAGTGAGAGGGTGGGCAAGTGGAAGGGCGGGCGAATGAGAGGGTGAGCAAGTAAGAGAGCGAGCGAGCGATTGGTTGGGTGCGAGGGTGCGTGGGTGACTGAGTGAATGGGAGGGTGAATGGATGAGTGAGTGATTTAGCTGATTCGTTTAGTGAGTGGAGGTAAGAAGGGCTGGTGGCCGAGGGAGAGGGGGAGTGAAAGCGGAGCGGGTGGAGGGGAGCAGGTGGCGAGAGGGCGCGCGAGCCGGCCACATGTCGCAGAAGGCTACGTGTGTCGCGCAGGCGACCGCAACTCCGGCAGCGCCGCCCACGCGTCTCCTCGCAGCGGTCGCGCATCTGCAGTGCGGCCAACCACCGCTCCCCCCCCGGCCACTATACGACTGCCCACCCACCCCGCCGCCGCCTTGCGGATTTATCCACACGCTGTCTCTCCTGGTTTTGTTTTTTTTACACATTCTATACAGTTACTAATTAATGTACAATATTAAGAGGTGGAGGAAGTTATCATTCATTTAGAAACTATTTGTAGGTTTGCGGTTGGTGTTAAGTTATGTTAAAATATTGAAAAGTTGGAAAAGGTCCTACAATATATACCGACTCTTGTTTCTCTGGAAGTTTTCCCTCTCGCGCCACTAACTATTTTGTGGTTGATTTAAAATATTAAGAGGTGAAAATAAATAAATTTATGAAGTATTTGCAAATTTCTCAAATGACGTTTAATTGATATTCGAGAGAAGAATATGAAAAAAAAATTTCTGTGAGTGTTCTCACAACATGCAATATATTCCTATGGTTTCAATAGGATTTGCATTGCTTGTACTCATTCTCAGGTAACTTCTAAATGTATAGCAATATAAATTAAAATACTACAGTATTAAATTATATATTATTTGAAAGTTTTAGGTTTTGTGGCGTCAAGTTTTACTGACAAAGAGATAGTTCACGTTGAGAAAATTCCTTTAGTAGGTGTTGTGCCAACATGCATGTTTATCATATTTATACTCCCCTCGTAGGTCAAATACAATTTTTACTGTTTTCTGACGGTATATAAAATAAAAAAAATTTGTTTTCTTGCTTTTAAATATTATTTATAATTTTATTTTTCAAGCATAAATGAGTGAAAAAATGTGAATTACAAAATTTTAAAAAATAATCATTTGTTCATTAAGATGTTTTGTCATCATTTATGTCACAGGAAATGTTGTATTTCTTGTGTTAATTTTAACTTCATTGCACATATATTCGTGAATATTTATTAGAAAAAAGCGTCATATGTTTCACAGTGGATCCATTCTTGTTCTTTAGTACATTCTTTTCAAATTTCTGATTAGTTTATTTTATATAGATAAAATATATATTTCAAATGTTTTAAATTTCGAGTCGGCTTTTTAAATTTCGTAGTTGTACTTTCAGCTACGCAAAAGAATTTCACTACGTAAAAAGGAAAGTACAATGTACAATAATCATATTTATAGTTTTGTGATTATAATATTCCATGAGTTTTCGATTGATGGATTAATTCATTATTTCTTATTAGGGGCACTATTTCCGTTAGTGTAGCGTATATTATTATCAGGGGGTGGGGCAGTGTTCTTACCCCGCTGGATGGAAACATCTAGTGCCGACCTAAACCTCTGCTTACGGGGGTTTCCCTATCCGACGGGGAAAATAACGTCTAATCCACCATTCGAGTACCGCCCCAGCCGGCATAATCTTGAAGCTCACGACTGGTCTCTCGATATGCGTGGTATGCACGCATGTGTACGTGTGGGTAAGTAAGGGCTGAGGATAGGACACGGAAGCAGCAGGAAAGGTCGCGCGTGGTCTGCGGCCTGTTTGTTAGTGTTTCTTCAGCATTAGTCTGGCGTTGATCGGCCGGAAAACTATCAAGCAATCGGTCGCACTAAATCTTCTCCAAACAGCGACTGCACTAGACCTAGACATGTAGCTAGTGTCGAAAATCTTACCATCGTCAGAAGTTGACCCTATGATCTCGCGTTCAGAGAGACTGCAGCGACATCAGCTGATGCCCTGGGCCAACTCGACCGGTCATTATCGTTCGTAAAATAACTGAAATTTTGGTATGCTGTCCAATACGGTGGACAACTGTTTACAGCTTATATACTTTCGTTAAATAATGTCTTTATTTTTTATGTTCATTCTATTTATTCTATCTTTTATTTTTAAGTTAAATACATTAATTATAATTATTTAAGAAAATGAGTAAATACTTTTATTTTATTTTACGATTTTAATTTTTTTTTAAAATAATGGTACTCGATGTACTTGGTTCCTGTATTGTATAGGTTAAAATATATTGAGATCTAACATTCAATTTAACAGGTATTCTAATAATGTTTATCGTATCTATTATAGAACTCGTTAGTTTGAAGTTGCACGCACATAATTGCTTTACAAATAAATTATGTTAAACGTATTGTAGATTCTATGATGAATGGTAATAAAAGTACAAGTTTTTAAAATTGTTGTTCGTTTGCTTCTAGGTATGTATGCAGAATTATGCTGATATTCATCCTTTTGCAGACGTGATGCAATTTACTGATAGGTAAGTTGCATCAGTTGAATACGTTATCGGTGAAAATTTTGTTTTGAAAAGAAAACAGGCGAATTCGAGTCATATTCGTAATAAATATATTGGGAAAGAAAAGAGGGATGTTATAATAATTACCTCAACACGATACATCATATTCGCAGAGAACTAAAAAGTTGCACATAATTGTACTCTCAGTTGTTGCAGATAGGTCGAGAAATGTCATTTGGACTGTCCTGGACGTCATGTATCGGAAATTAGTTTATTGGATAATGAATAATTAATTTGACTGATGTGCCAATAATGCGGTCAAGGACGAATCAGTAGATATCCTGAATGAGACAGGTCCCGTTGGAATTAATACGATGCTTCAAAGTGCGATTCTGTGTTCCGTCCTGTAGTAGTCCGGTTGATTCTCGTGATATTCCCTAACGCTCGGGTTTAGAATGTCCGTGTGTGTCCGATTTCGTTCGATGTATGCGTTTCGTACCATATGTATTATGTTATCAATTTCTTGTAAATGGCATTTCTTCGCATCATGACAATAAATAAGATAAAATACACGGAAGTGTATTCTGCATTCACTCACTACTCAAAAAATACATTTCGTTTATTGAGGATAATTACCACATGGTTTCTACTTTCTTCACTTTCTCTGGATAGTCCCATATTCTAAAATATTATTTTGTTTCTTTTTGTGGTTATGAATTCACGACTTTATATCCCAACCCCAATTATTTTTCCGGGTAAAAAGTTAAAGAAACGCATATAAGGTACTTTTTAATATGTGTCAGGGTACTTAATTTTGAAGGTAAATGGGCTTAAAATATAAGTTTCATTTCTGAATAATAACATTCTGACCAACTAAGCAACAATTAACAAATTAGGAAATATTATAAATAATACTATTGTGCTTCTACTACGTTTTTGTGAAAAAAGAGTGTTCTTTTACGTTTGTAACAGCTTGTCAAGTGTACAAGATTACATTAAAAATAAAGTCGAAAATATATAAGCGTTAGTAAAGTAGTATGTGCATTCTCCACATAGTTTCCACGCAAACGCATCTTGAAAACAGCACACAATTTTGTCACTGAATTGAAATGCACTTCATTTATGATTTGTTTTACAGTTGTTCGCGGCACTTTGGAACTCGAATGGCAAACTTTTGCAAAATATGTTTATGCAAGGTGTTGCTCAGAAGTTGTCTTCGGATGGTCTTTTGAGATGTACTGCAGAAATTTCCCGCCGTTTCACTACACATGAATATTGTGATTTGTGTTTTAATTTTCAGCTGTCATTATAACGCTGTCGTTGCGAGTTGGAAATATGATCCACATTATCTAACATACATTACATCGAGTCTTAAAATTTGATTGTGTGTGTAATAGTATTGTACCTATTCACTTCGAGATTTATATATACAATTATAACGAAGAGAGAAGTTGAAATTCACATCTAAGAGTAAATTTCAATATAATACATGCATAAAATAGTTTTGAAGTTTTAACATTAAAGCTTTATTTTGTAAAAAGTATTTACTTTAAGTCATATGTTGTACATGAGTTTTCTATTTGTTTTCGACAGAGATATATATTGCGAGTATGCAAATATCGAACCGTAAATTGTGAACCGTAAGTTAAAAAATAATATAAAAATATTATATTTTAATAACTAGCATATGAGAGGTCTGGCAAGACATTGCCTGATCTCGAGAAGCAGAATAAAAATTTACATTCTCAAAAAAGGTATTAACGGTTCAGAGACCACTGACCACATTTAACCCAATCGTATGCAGCTATTTACATAATTTTCAGCAAATTCGGTTTACCACCGCCACTCTGCGAAAAAGAATGTCCCCTTCTCACCAATCAACTAAGTTATTCGCGGAGCTTCTTTTAGAGAGAGCAGAAGAGCGCCCTCAACTTCGACGAATTCTCCCTCGCCTTCCTCGCGCCCGCAATCACTGGCGCTGCGCGGTCGCCAACGCAACCTAGTGGTGAAACGCTCAGCACGCGCTTCTTTTGTCTCCCTCGCCATCCGCTGCCGCGGGCGTCGTGTTGCTTCAGGAGCTGTCTGCCCCGTCAAAGGTTACGACATCGACCAGCTGTGCAAGCCATTTGATTCGCGAGAGAAACTCTGTGGCGTTGCTGTGGGGGCGGGTGGAAACGGCCGACCCCGCTGCCACATGTTTGTGAAGAAGAATTCAGATATCGATTTCAAGAAGTAAAAAAAATAAAGCAGCTATGTTCTTTAAGAAGAAAATAATGAAAACACAAAGAGTTGCATTACAATATAAAACGTTCGAGTGATGTTTTAAAAGTTTAAATATTGTTCACAGGAAGAAATGAAAATAAATCGTTGAGTTACATTATGTTTATACGAGAACAACTCTGTGGCTTTGCTGTGGGGGCAGGTGGAAACGGCTGACCCCGTTGCCACATGTGTAAAGAAGAATTCAGACATCGAATTCAAGAAGTAAAATAAATTAAAGCAGCTATATTAGTTAAGAAGAAAATATTGAGAACACCAAAAGTTGCATTAAAATATAAAACGTTCGAGTGATGTTTTAAAAGTTTAAACAATGCTCACAGGAATAAATGGAAATAAATCGTTTGAGTTACATTATGTTTTGTTGTGAGATATTTTCATATATTTAACAATTTTTTTCACTTTTCAACCTTTAAATCAGTAAGTAGTGTTTGAATGGTTTTAGAAGAATTACAATTTGTGTCTCAACGTGGAAACAACCAATTAGCAGTGCTGGCTTATTCTCATAAAGGTCAATATTCTTTATTCAAACTGAAAAACACAGTGCTTTCGAATAATGAGATACTTCTTTGAAACGTACACTTCTAATGTTACTCGCTTATTGCCTGATTCTTGAGTAATAAACAATTACTTTATATTACCATTTCGACCCTTTTATTCCGCTTTCGTTAGAGCATCAATTATAAATTGAAACGATATAGATAACAGTAAATACTAGATTTATTGTTTTCTACGATTTATAAAAGGACTCCTCTCATACATCTCTGCAAACAACATACTCTCTAGAGCCAGACAACCGACAAGGGATTATTACTTTGTAATAGTCTCATGCCAATGGGTGGTGTGGACGGAACCCAGCGTAGTTTCTCCCTTCAACTCTGTTTGGGTTAGAAGTTACAGTTTCATCGTTTAACGCATATTATCTTATTTCCTACGTTTACTACCTTTAGGGCCTTTCTGAATCTTCAGTGATAGTTTTCTCTCTCAACGCATGTCTTATAAAAAAAATTGAAAACCCGTCGCCATTCGTGATCGCTTCGTGGAAACTCCGCCGTACTTTTACAGACAGGTCATGAATGCGATAAAATCTTATTTTTGCGTACATTGCTGTAAACAACAGTTGTGCAATCGGAGTACCATGGTGAATATTGAACTAGTCTTTAAAAAAGGTTTGGTCGTTTATGTCCTTGTTAAAAGGGCCGCAAGAACAGAAAATAGTCCAAATATATGAACTTGCTCTATTTCAAAATCTTAAAATATTTTAATTAACACTTGAAGATTGATTGATTGTTAGTGATTCCAGGCGCGTCAACTACAGAGGTCATTGGTCCTGTAAGTGTAGTGCATGTTTTCCCTCCAGCGGTGGCGGAGATCTTTCCCCAATGGATGGCGAGATCCGGCGCCAACCTACAGTTGGCTAGCGGGCTTCCCAACTAGGTATCTCCTAGGGACAAACTATGATCCCGATCGATCTTCCGGCATATGTAATAATGTAGTGCTTGTAAGTGTATGTATGGGGAGAGGATAGAACAAGGAAGAGGAAGGAAAAATCGCACGCGGTCCGTGCTTTGTTTGTTAGCGTACTGCTCCGGAATTCGCCTGGTGATAATCAAAGAAACCACAGAAAACTGCCGATCAGAGCAGCCGGCCTCTAGAGTTCTCCTCGAGACAGCGACTGAATTTGACTTAGCTGACAAGCTAGTGTCAAAAATCCTGCCACCGTCGGGACTCGAACCTAGGTCCGCCCGGTCAGAAGAACTGCAGTGGCATCAGGTGATACCCAGAGCCATCTCTCCCGGTAAACATTTGGAGAAATAATGATTGTAATATATTGCAGAACTCATATTCGTTAATATGGCAAAAATATTCTTCAATTACATTGGAATTAATTCTGCAGACCGCCATTAACCACCCTCAGTAGGGTTCTCTGTGTACCGGAATGGCATTGTATGTGACCGTTACAGCGCGTCAGATAAGCAGAAGCCCCAGAGGACACGAGCTCTGGTCGCCGGAGATGCCCGCGGCGTGCGCGCCCACGCGTCGCCCGCCCTCTCGCGCTGTTGTCTCAGCGAAGCGCCGTCCCGGGTGGGCGGGTCGTTGGGAGCGATCGTCGCGACGACCGGGCAGTGGTCGCTCCCACGCTTCACCCGTTGCCTCCTTCCGTGTCCTCATCACCTACGCCGTCTGTGTCCGTAGAGGTCTTTTCTAGCAAGTTACACCCCCCCCGCAACCTGGAAACCTTGTTACAGTGGTGCGGGTTTTATTTTCCTACTCTGGAAATTCTATTATGGATGTCCTTTCCCTAATCTGGATTTTCAGAGCGCCCAAGGGCACTAGATGGTCACTGGAGATATTGATGCGCCCACACCCAGGATTTGTCTGCTGTCGACATCACCTGTTCTATTGTCACCAGTTCCGAGGCATTCGCTGTCGTCATCACTATTCCTCCATCAGTCGCTTAGTTATTTTCTAGCATCCTACGCAGGAATCTCACTTCTAAAAAAATGTTTAAATTCACTGAGGTCTTTAAATTCGGCTTTGGTTATATCTTTTAATTTTATTTTAAGGCGCGACAATTATGAAAAACTCTTTGGGGAGGTGGAGGAAAAGTTCTGGCCTCACGATATTGTAGCAGTCAAACCCATGTTCTAACTGTTGCCATCCCCGATACTAACTCCACTATCCCTTCCACCACTCCTCTTCGCGCTTGTTTAATCGATTGTTTAAAGTTATTTATTTTTATAAACATCTGATAAGCGTTTAAAGACGAAAGTATTCTAAAAGATCAGAAAGGTTGACTGATTATTTCGCGTTTCCATGTGCGACAACTGCTATGGTCAATAGTCCCGTCAGTTAGTGCTTTCATCATGGGGTATGATGGTGTTCTTCTCTCGGAGGATAAAGAGATTAGACGCCAACCTACACGTCGGATTGCAAGGGAATTTCCATCCAGGTATCTCCTACCAGCAAGGCACCGCCCCAGACGAGACAACCCCAACAGGTCTCCCGATAAGTATCATAGTGTAATGCGTGTAAGTTTGTGTGAGTGTGTGCGTAAGGAATGAGAACAGAACAAGTAAGAGGAAAGAAAGATAGCGGTCGGTGAGCCGTACGTTAGAATATTGCTCCGAGGTTCCCCTGTTATCCTCTACGATCGATACCCTCCTTCATCCTTTTCGTCATGAACCTTTCTGCCGACCTACACCTTTCGTCTCCAACAGATCAGCGCAACCCACCATCTCAGCAACGTTCTTTTTATTTTTGAAATCGTACTTTTCAAAGTGCGGTGACCCTTGCCGCGCTCCCAAGAGGCGCGAACGCTGGCCTCTGGAGTAGCCGTATCTGCCGCGTCCTCGCTCTGCCCGCCCTCTGGCGCTGTTGTCTCAGCGAAACCCTGCGGAGTGGGTGGAAGGCGGCGAGTGGGCGCGTGGAGAGGCGCGAGCCCTGGCCCTTGAGGACACTTCCAGCGCCCGCGCGCATACTTCCTCTGCTGCCACCACCCATTCCACCGACGATTCCACCTATGATTTCCGTTACCTCCATCGTTTTCTTCCACACAAATTCCGTCTCTCATTCCACCATTGATTCAATGACCCATTCCCCCTTTGTCGTTTATCACTACTGATATCACCACCCACTTCACCATCCATTGCACCAATGGTTCCAATTACCTCCAACCTTCCACTTCCAATTCCACTATCGATTTAACGACACATTCCACCTCTGTCGTTTTTATCACCACCCATATCACCACTCATTCCACCATCAATTGCATCATCGATTCAACCAGCGGTTTCCATTACCCTCATTGTTTTCATCCCCACAAGTGTCATATCCCATTCCGCCAGCGATTCAACTACTCTGCCGTTTGTGTCACCACCGATATCACC
>BLKR01001157.1:202905-330530 GCA_011170035.1 Teleogryllus occipitalis | reverse complement strand
TGAAACCGCATATAAATTGAATAATAATATAATACCTCGAGTCACGTCTTGCAAATATTTAGGAGTTCAGCTAGACAGTAAATTGACATGGGAAAATCAAGTAAATTTCGTTGTAGGGAAAGCATGGAGATCTTTGCATTTTATTATGCGGATTCTCAAAAGAGTTCAGTGAGTGCCAAAGAACTGGCATATATGTCATTAGTGCGACCCATATTAGAATATGGCGCGATATGTTGGGACCCATACAAACTTTTGCAGCAAAGAAATCTAGAAAAGGTTCAGCGTAGAGCTTCAAAATTTGCTTTCAGGGGTACCCAGGAATAAAGAATGGAGTCTCTCGAAACAAGGAGAATGAAATCGCGTTCTATGCTAAGTATAAAGTACACAGTGCTTAATGTATAAAGAAATTCAAAACATTAGGGAAACCACATATTTCGGCAGAGCGGATCACATGCACAAAATCTAGACAAGAATTCCAGAAAACGGACGCGTGGAAATATTCATTCGCGAATCGAACTATTAGAGACTGGAAACGACTTGCTCAGACAATCTTTGATCCCTTCCTCATGATGTCAGCAAATTTAAAAATAAATTAAATTCCTAGATGTTTATATGTGTCTTATTACCTCCTATGTAAAGTATGTTATATTATAACTATTATTATTATAACATTATTATTATTACTATTACTATTATTATTATTATTATTATTATTATTATTATGTGCAGTGGCGTGTAGTGCAGTGATGTGAAGTTGAGGGAAAAGAGTGTGTCAGAATCACATTAAAATGTGATTGGCAGTATGGTGAGGTGTGACGAGGCGACGTGAAGTGAAATGAAGTGATGTGAAGTGAAGTGAAGTGAAGTGAAGTGAAGTGAAGTGAAGTGAAGTGAAGTGAAGTGAAGTGGAGTGCTATGGAAGCTTGCACGGTGAAATGTTTATGTTAATTTGTAAAGTGTGTAAAATTTGTAAAATTTTGTATAGTTGTTAAGTTTTGTAATGTTTAGTTAGTGTATTCTGCCACCAAGTTCTGAAACTTATTTGCAGAATTAGTAATAAATCTATCTATCTATCTATCTATTATATTTCAATGTAAATCTTCATTTTATGTAGAGTTCTAATGCAATGTGTCTAAATTATTTTCTGAATTTAAGCACTAGGTGGTTGTATTGGATTACAAGGTTTACAAAATACACTGTAAGTAAAATTTAGTTTTTCTAATTTTATAGTAAATAGTTCATGTCATTTCAGGGGAACCTGATACCATTTTTATGATATTTCGTAAACTGTTATCATTCATATAAATTTAATGCAAAAGTCAATTAAGATTTTTTTCTTAAGTTAGATACACATTCTTTCTATTATTACATAACATTGTCTCACAGGTTTCAAATTAAAGCAGTTCGGGGGTTGTTATCCGGAACATTTATAAGTGTCTCCAAACTTAATTCAGAAAAGGAACGGTTTTTTACTATTCTATTTCTTAAAATAATTATACTTCCGTTTTCATTAGAAAGTAGTTGAATGGAATCCGATGGATCTAACAAAAACCTCGGCATCGCTTTCACGTTGACGTGAAGGCACATACTCACCGACGAGAAATTATATGATTGTCGTCTTCTCCCTGCCGAGTTCATACGTGACTCGGCATGAAAATATCGTCATGAAACCGACTGCACTTGAAGCCTGTGACCCGGCGCGCAGCGGTAGGCTAGACTCCCGCCGTCGCGTCGCTAATGGGTTGTCGCGGAGAAGGAAAACGACTGGCGGATGACATATCCGGTGCCAGTGACGGCCTTTGCTCCGAGCCACAAAAGCACTCGCGTAAACGACTTACGAGTGCGTGAGCGATAAGTGCCTGGAATTACGGTTCTCGTCGCGATAGTTGTGTCTGACGGGTCGCTTCCGCGTCGCGGTGCTGGTAATGGCCGTTGCTTTGCGAGTTGGGCTCCCCGCAAGTTTTGTGGGTATTTTACACGGTTTCGTCTATTCAACTCTTGCCCGAAAATTTCAGTATAAAGACACTGAAAATAAATCGGATGAGGTATGAAGAAGGGGTATAATAAAGGAAAAGAAAATTATTGCTGCCATAAAATATCAGTTAAGCGTAACTTTCATCTTTCAGAAAGGAATCTTCAGAATTAATTTCAAGTTTTTGAAGCAAGTAAATTACATTATTGAAAAGCCAAACATTACAGAATCATGAATTTTAGGCTTTAAAATATTTCGTAAAATCGGTAGTTACCTTTCTTTGAAAAAGTTTATTTTGTATCGTCCAGAGTATCATTTTGTGGCTATGTAACATGAAAATTGTCATTGGCAGAAATATTAAATAGCAGAAATGGCATAAATATTACCGTTACAATATTCAAATACAATTCAATACTGCACCCATATAATGACTTGTCATTACATATAATAGCTCAAAAACTTGGGAAAATTAAGAAAACTTTAGGATACAGAAACAAACAAAAAGTATTGATTTATATCAGTCGTATTCATTCATGTCTTCAATATCGTCTGAATCTTCAACTTTGAGAGACTCATTTTCCTCCTGTCAGTATTTATTTTGTAGGAAAGTTTCTTCCAAAACATACCAAATATATCCAAACTAACTCCGCTAAGACTCTGCCAAAACCCAACTCACAGAACCCGCATTAAAAATAAATTTCCTTTCCATACAATCTTAAATAAATTCTCAGATCTCGATCCCAATTTGAGTATTGTACAAAGATACCTCTACCACCCTAGTAGTAACATAAGTTGTATTTTAAGATTATTTGTAAGATTATTGCAAATTAATTGTAAGTAGATATAAACAACTATAACAAATGTAGAGTGAATTAACATTGATCTTTGTATTTTTCAATACAAAAGAAAATACATAATAATAATAATAATAATAATAATAATAATAAAAGTAGGAAAGTTCGATAAATAATATGATAGGAGGCGAGAATGATAAAATGCTGTTATTTTCGAATTTACGCAGTTAGATTATTATTGATGCCAATGAATTTCTTCTGAAAGGTGTCCTTAAGCTTCGTAAGAACTTTTGTTCTCATATTCAACTCCGTGAATTCTTCATTGCTAAATGGATTTTGATACTCAGCTTCAAACTTAAAACATGTTCTTTTTTAGTACTCAACTTTCCTATCATCTGATGGATCATTTCTTTTTGTGATGATTTCTGCACATCATCTTCATGAAGAATTTCATCTTATTTCAAATTGCTAACTGAAAAAAGCAACTTTTTACGCGTCTTGATCAGTTCTATCCACATTTCTAAAAAAGGCGTTGCTTTCGTTACTTCCACCATCTCCAAATTACATGGTATGTCATTGTTTTGAAAAAGAACAGATAAAATAAACAAGGAGTTAAAATATTATGATGGTAAGTAATAAGCCGAAGTTTGATTAGTAGATTGCCATTATCAATATATACAGTAAAAACCTTCAATACAGAAAAAATATGACTTGACAGAACCTAGCCTCACGCCCTTCAACCATATGATGTGAATCACAATTCAAAATTCCAATTAAACTTGCTTAAAGGGTATTTCTAATCATCGCTGGTCAATAATTTCAAATCATTTTTCTTTCTGTCTGTATTTATTTAATAGGTTTTGGATACCTTTTTGTCTTAATTTTTTTGGGTCTACAAAATTTATTACAACAATATTTTATACACAGATTGAAAAATGTGAATTAATTTACAATATTTCGACTGTTATTACACATTTCAATTCGATGTATGTTTATATAAATATTAGACGAAACTGGCTAGAAGAACTAAACTATCAAGGTATTTTGATTTACCCCATTGGACAATTGGAAATAAGTTATGTTGAGAAAAACAAATAATACATTGTTAGGAGAACATTAAGTACAATGAATATCCGCTACTTACGTAACTTATGCAGTGGATAACATTTTCAAATATACTTGTGTTTCATAAAAGTGTCAATTTTGTCTTGTGTCATGTCTCATATACAGAGAGCAATGTTGTTTGTTTTGGTAGTATATTGCTTATATAAAACTAATGCATTATGAGATAATACATAAAATTTATTTATTAAATAATGCAAAATTTGAAGATATTTCTTTGCAGCTACCGTCTTAATAATCAAAATAAAGCGTCTTTAGTTTTTCGTCTTTGACACAAACTAATCGCTAATCATAAAATCCAGCGTAATCAGCAAAATGTCGCCAACTTCTTTTGCACTACACTGCCACACCTGCTGGGAGATCGGTCGAGAGCTTAGAGCTTGTCCCGACTAGGTCGGAAGGAGATACCTGGTGGGGGAAACCACGCTAACCGACGGTAGGTCGGCACCGGATCTCGACATCCATCGGGGCCGCCACCTCCAGATGAGAAACATGCACTACACTTACGGGACGAAATGACCTCCGTAGTTGACGCGCCCGGAATCACTAACAACCAACCAACCAATCCAACTTCTCGTACTCAATCCCTTTTCAACAGCCGCCCCGAACGCCGGTCGGCCGAGCTTCGCCTTCCCACGCGGCGCTGGCACGGCCTCTCGGGCGGCTGCTGCCCGCCCAGCTCCGCGCTCTCCGCTCCGCTCCTCGCTCCTCCTCCCTCCGCGCAAACACTTGCCGTAATCAGCCGCGTCGGTCAACACGCGCGAGAGCAATCAGTCCGGCGGCCGCCTCCTCCAACTCCGCCGCCGCCGCCGCCCTGTGCTTTTGTGGCTGCGCGCGCCCCGTGAGCGCTTTGACGCGATATACGCGGCCCGGCCACCGCCCCTCCCGCCCCGCGCGCCGCCCGCTGAAAATTAACGCTGCGAATTTCAGCAAACAGGCGCGCCGGCGCCAGCGCCAGCGCCAGCGGCGTAGCACTGCAGCGGACGCTACCACTGCAGCGGACGCAGCAACGCGCAGCGCTGCCTGTTTATGTTTGTGCAGTAATGATGTAAGTGAATTGCGCTCGCCGCCGCCCCCGGCCGCCCGCCGCCGCCGCCGCCGCGCGCGCGCCGCTGTGTGCAGCCTGAATGGAACCGATCGGGGCAAATACAAACACGGCCCTCCCGCACAAACAGCCTGCCTGCCCCGCCCGCCGGCCTGCGCGCGCCCATCCCTGTCGCCCCCGCCCCGCCCCCTGCGCCGCCTGTATCAATATCGCAACCGGGCATCGCGCGGCCCCGCTTCCACCGCCGCTGCCGCCGCCGCCGCCGAGCCCTCCGCGCCGCCGCGCCGGTTCGCGCTGATTGGTGATTAAATTAATTTCAGTTAACTCCGCTTCCAAATGACGACACGAAATTGCTTTGAATTCCTCGTGCATAATTGACAAAATATTCGGCGCGTGGCGGGCGCTGCGGCCGCCTGCCATCCGCGATTGACGGCTGTGAGCGGCGGCGGCGGGGGCGGGGGCGGGGGCGGTTGCGGGGGTGGCGCGTCTCCGACGGCTGCGCAAACAGACGTCCGAGCCGCCGGCGCGTCAACCCTTGCGCGAGCGATGAGCGCCGCCGCGTGCCGCTGTTTGCGCGCTGGGGGTGGCGAAGGCGGCGGCGGAGGTGGCGGTCAATAAGTGAAGACGCCCCTCATCGCCACGTTGCAGGACGCTCTCGATGCCTCCAAGCCCCGCCCCTCATCGCCTGCCTCGCCGGCCCGGGGGCGTGACGGTCGGGCGGTCGGGCGGTCGGGCGGTCGGGCGGTCGGGCGGTCGGGCGGTCGGGCGGTCGGGCGGTCGGGCGGTCGGGCGGTCGGGCGGACGGGCGGTCGGGCGGTCGGGCGGTCGGGCGGTCGGGCGGTCGGGCGGTCGGGCGGTCGGGCGGTCGGGCGGTCGGGCGGTCGGGCGCTCGGGCGGTCGGGCGGTCGGGCGGTCGGGCGGTCGGGCGGTCGGGCGGTCGGGCGGTCGGGCGGTCGGGCGGTCGGGCGGTCGGGCGGTCGGGCGGTCGGGCGGTCGGGCGGTCGGGCGGTCGGGCGGGCGGGCGGTCGGGCGGTCGGGCGGTCGGGCGGTCGGGCGGTCGGGCGGTCGGGCGGTCGGGCGGTCGGGCGGTCGGGCGGTCGGGCGGTCGGGCGGTCGGGCGGTCGGGCGGTCGGGCGGTCGGGCGGTCGGGCGGTCGGGCGGTCGGGCGGTCGGGCGGGCGGGCGGTCGGGCGGTCGGGCGGTCGGGCGGTCGGGCGGTCGGGCGGTCGGGCGGTCGGGCGGTCGGGCGGTCGGGCGGTCGGGCGGTCGGGCGGTCGGGCGGTCGGGCGGTCGGGCGGTCGGGCGGTCGGGCGGTCGGGCGGTCGGGCGGTCGGACGGTTAATTTGTATTACGTTTGTCAGTTTTAATTTCTTTTATTAGTAGTAATTTTTATGTGGAATATTATTTAAAATAAACTGGATCGTAATTTCACTTCGATCCAATTTGACTAGTGCAGTGATAGTTGTAGAGGGAAAATTTGACTGACGTTAAGATCAGAATGCGAGTCATTTTGTGATGTTTGTTGGTTTCGTGTGTTTGTCCTTAATAGCCGGCCAATTCTTTAGTTTAAAACGTGTAGTGAATCAGAAGTTGGGCTACAACTCCAGAAATAAGAGAAAAAGTGAAAATGGTGACCTCGGAATTATTGCCGCAACTTATATACTCTCACGCTGGCGGACTGATAAACCAAAACCACCTGCGGCAGGTAGGGTAGCTGTCCGTTACGTGGTCTTAGCTGAACCCTGCATGTCAACTGCGAGACGATTCAATGTAAAAGTTTAACTTATAAAAGTCGTAGAAAAATTACCGTATGAAACTCGATGTAATAGGTATTAATACACTTGTGTGAAGTTTACGATACTCACACGTACCTCGCTCGTATCGTAATATAACACTTGTGTATTAATACTCATCATTACATCATCGTTTCATAATGTACTAGGAGATGTGAGTGCGGAATATTAAACAATTTGCGCTAGCGAAGCCCTGACGTTCGTTAGGCTAGCAAAGCCACTTTCGAAATCCACAACTTCTGTACACTCAGAATTTTGTGCTATTTTTGTCCTTTCAGAATACCCCAAAAATGATTTTTTTGCTCCAATGATTTTTCCAAAACTGGGTGGCTTTGCTGGGTTAATGTTAAGCTGGCAAAGACAATTGAGAAAAAACATTTTCTTTATTTACAAAATAATGTGCTATTTTTGTGCTTCTTAAATATACAAATATTATTTTTTTTGCTCTTACCGTTTCTCCGAAATTTAATCCAACCACTTACGTGTGTTTGAGACAGCCGCACCCCGCCATATACTAAAAACCCACTTCGAAAGAAAACTATCTTTCAAAAGTAAATTATCTCTATAGAAATGAACCCACCATACATTACACAACACAAAAGTAAACTTCCAAATGCCATGAACTTTGCTCCTGCCCTTTGGCCCCGCAGGCACCCGCGCGGAGCGGCACTGCACTCGGTCGCCACTACCCGTCGCCATCCGACAGCAAGTCCGTTGCTTAGGACTCATTCACAATGCAGACTTAAACGTAACGTTATGCCGTAAACAGCGGTAAAATTTGCACCTAGACTTGGGTTTTCGTAACGTGGCCGATGACATGAGGTCATGATATCGTAGGCTTCCGCGGCCAGAGTCATGATCTGGGCGGCCCGGGTGACACCGCGTCCAAGGCTGAGGTGCCGACGTTTCGACAGTACAGTCCTGAAGAGGACCGCGATATATGTCGGTCGAAACGTGCGCTGATTCTTCACAGCACACAGCACACAATGTTGTGTGTTGAATGGGGGGGAGGAAGGAGAAGGGAAGCGGATGAAGTGCCGCTGAGGAAGTAATGATTGATTGTTTATTTCGTATTTCCCGGTGCAACCCGTGGCCCGTTTGTTAGGGTACTGCTCCGGCATTTGCCTGAGAATGATGCTCGGGGAAACCACGGAAAACTACTAGTCAGAACAACCAGATACTGGAATTTTCCTTCAGACAGATGCTGAATTTGATGTAACTTAAAGCTAGTGTCGAAAATCCTGCTACCATCGGCAACCTTAGAATCTTCTAGTGGGAAGCAAAGTTAGTTAGTTAATGCCTTATTTTACTTAGCGCGACTCGGGAAATCAGGCCCGCTCATCCGTCTGGTCACGCAAATTTCGCTACGCTCCTTTCACCTACTAGGGATGAATGAAGGTATTACTTGGGCAATTTGAATTTAGCTCAGAGGCTTCTTTCAGACTTGAGGATCATTTATATGCTGTAAATCTACTACACGGGACAGACGGCTTTACTTCTCCTCCAAAGTAAGGCCTACAAACGATTTTTTTGCGCCTTCGTTCGGGTTTGAACCCGCAAATGACGGTACAACAGCCTGGTACGCTAACCGTTATACCACCGAATCCGCACGGCAGTGAAGTGAGTTGATGTCCTGAGCTTCCTCAGCCAGTGCTATGGTAGAATGAAGTCGGAGGGGGGGGGGAGGAGAGCGGATGAAGTGCCGCTAAGGGAGTAATGAGCGTGGGCGATGTACACGTTTTGTATTTTACCTCCTGCGGCTTTCGCCAAGGGAGCGCTGTCAAGTGCTCAGGAAACATGCATCGCTGGGCGACTGTTAAAAGTTTGTGTGCAACAATCACAGAACTTTCGGAACAAAGTGGCTTTATTTCCTGTTTTCTCCTCACGTTGCTTCACTTCATGTAATTTGAAGTACCACGAAAAGCATTTAAAATGGCGATTTAGAAACATGTTCGTTTTACGCTGTTTCAAGACTACATAAAAGGAAAATCGCGAAGAAGGGAGTGCATTTACTATGATTTACAGACATTTTCATTCCGTGAATCATATTTTTTTAACTTAGATTATTTGTGTTAAGACTGAAGTCACTATTAGTGTTAGCAAGTAGTATGTAGGGAAATATATGAAAACGACGTAATACTTTTATTGGGAACACTTGCTTTAATGCGAATGGAAAAGAGAGGTTGGTCTCGTAATATTAAAGAGCAGAAAAGAACTGAAAAAATAACGAACGTACTATAAATTGTAATTAATGTGTCACTCAACACTTTTACGTAATGGGAATCAAAATATGTCAATTGCGATTTACCAACAGAATTTTGAAAACGATCTTATTAATCATTTTTAAAATTATTAAAAATTTATCTAATTTATTACACATATTTAGTAATTCTGTCATTTACTCCGTCCATTTTCCTTACTCTAGTTCTCAATATTAGTTTACACATGCTGGTAACTATTAAATCTGTTATTTGCTATAAGAGAAGTTACCTATGTAAGATAAAAACGTAAATGCCTACTTTACATAGCTTGCACACGTTGCAGTCGCTGTTCCTCAAATGATCGAAACAAGCAAGAATACGAGATCATGTATTTTTTTTCTTTATATTTTGTCACAATGAATGTACGGAAATATATTGTTTTCATTTTTATTTGTCCTACTTGATACATTTCTACAATAAAATGTAGGTGGGGAATTAATATGTATTTCCATGTATCTTCACAAACTTTTCGGAAAGATTTTGTTACAATATTCTTCGCAATATATCATCGGTAATGAATTGGACTTGTATATTCACCTTATTTGTCCCCCTTAACTAAAGAGAAATTTCAAGAGTTCAAGAATTCCAAAATAAAATCCTTTGCACTGCCGTCAAATCGCCTTCAAACAAGCAATTCCAAGAGATTTTGTTCTTCACACGATTGATGATAATATCAATCACCAATCAAATATTATTTTTCTTTCCTTACCATTCTTCCCTGAAACTTCCTTTTTCAACCTAGGCAAAACCTATAATCGAAGAATCAAATCTAGATTCCTAAAGGATAAATTTAAACCACCCTAAAGAGAAATTTCACAAATTTACTTTCTGTAACTTTTTCTTCCTGTAATTGTCGTATTCCGTCCTAAATTCTCGCATACACTAACTATTGAGTATTAAGGTCTCCAGTGGGAGTATCCTCGCTCTCCTGTTTGTAACACGTAGTACTAAGCTTGCTAATTGGCAGTTCATATTAAATATTGTAAAGCGCTTACTTCGCTGTACAAGAAAATAAAATTTAAAATTAAAAAGAAAAGAAAATTGCGCCAAAACGCTCTATCCAACACTAAGAACTACGCGTGCTAAGTTGTAGTTCATATTCAATCTTGTAAAGTGCTTACTTCGCTGTATACGAAAATACAATTTTCAATTAAGGAGTTCTATTAGTACTTTGAATGATCGTGTTCGCACATCTGAATTCCCTCGTTGCCTCGATGTCGCGGCTCTTCGCGGCATGAGACTGGCCTGCCAATGCCAAGTGCGTTCCCATGCGGCTCGGCCCGCTTTTCTCCGCGCCGAACGGGGGAAGAAAGCGGGCGAGCCTTCGCTGCAGTGAAGAACGACTGTCACAGACGCACGTGTTTTCTATTTTCTCTTTGGCGTTTACAGCGGTTCTGTGACTCTCAAGGATACAGGATATACGCTTGTTTTCAGTCACACGAGTGCGCATCCTTGTACAGGAATTGTACATGGCTGGAAACGCCAGTAAAAGGATCGTAGTAAAAAATACCGTGGGATGTTTCTTGCTTGCATGCTCTTTTGCTTTTGAGAATATTCCTTACGTCTTTCAATTGAAAAATGTTTATTATGTAATGCGTTTGAAATCTGAAAGAACTTATTAGGTCGTTTTGTTTGATGTAGTCAATAGAGATGGCTAAAGACAATTGTTGGAATACGTACTTCACTCATGGAGCATTGGTGCTTCGTAGCTTTGTCTCTGTGAACTCGGAGGAGCTGCTCCACTATATGATAATTCAATGAATCAAATTAACCTTAACATGTTGCACAACTTCATGATTCGAAACAACCAGAAGACCATGGCCATTGCAATGACCGTGGCCATGCGAGCTCACATGTATCTTTTTTTCAATTTCCTCTTGGCGAGCATGCGATTATCTCCGCGTTCGCCATCGCAAAATTCACCGCCCCGAATCCACTTCATCGACAACTTCTTCTTCGCGAGGTTTATGGTCAACCGGCGAGACCTCCACCTGCCCCGCACAATGCTATTGGAGCCCCTACCCGCGTGGCGCTCTCATTATCCAATTGCACAGCCCGTAAAGAAGACACGGCTCCGACATGGCTTTATACAGCCTATCCACGGGTGGTATATCACTTAAGGTGGCGCCGCACGACGAGGCCCTGCTGCGGCGTGGAGCTCCCGTGGCCGGCTGCCGCCCGCCCGCCCGCGGGCGAGGGCGGTGGGCGACGGGCGGCCGCTCAGCTGCGCGGCGCTCGCCCACTCGCCCGCCGCCGGACCGCCCGGCAGTTCGGCGCTGCGCTGCGTTTCATTTGAAAGTCGCCATAAAAATTAAGCAAAGTTTTAATCGCTTTACTGCCGATGCGCCGGCGGGCGGGCGGGCGGCCATGTGGACGGTAAGCCGCATCAGAGCTCTAACTTTTCGCCGCCATTACTGGAGTTTCCTCTGAGTTCTTCCCGGGCTCCGCCAGTTAACCCAATCGCGCGTTCCGCGAGCGAGGAGCGGGTGGGCGGGGCGGGGGGGGGGCGTGAGGTAGGCGGTGGTCGCGCGGACCGCGGCGCAGCTGTCGCCGTGCGTTAGCGTGTGACGACTGTGTTCGCCCGAAATTCGCAGTCCGCCCACTGTTTTCTAATGGGGTTCCAAAATTTCGTTTCGTTAGTTTTGAGCTCCATGGGAGCGGTGACCTGGGTGATTTGGGGGGCTCGATCTCTTTAGTGCGAGACCTGCATCTCTCTGATCTCCGTGTGGTTTTACTCCTTTGCATGCAGTTAGGTGTCTCGTTTAGAAAGTCCATTAACAAGAGAGAACAAGAGCTTCTAAAATCCTGTAGAAAATTCAGGGAAATAAAATTTTATTTCAAACGGAGTTAAAAACAAAAGCACAATATTTCTGAATGTAAATTGATGAACGTATAGAACGTCAAATTTAAAATGGTGTGAAAATGGTACTTAAAGTGTGAAAAATTATTTAGTACTATAATACTTTCTTTAAAGTTTCAATGTTTAATGGTTAAATGCCATTGAACGTCCTCTCAACAAATTCATCCTTTCCCTACTTTTCTTTGCCTTTTCGTACCGTTGGTATTTTATAGTTGACATTATAAACACTACCTATATACATAGGTAGATAAGTTCTTCCTGATCATCTTTGTTTGTTCACTGTGTCCCAGTTCCTTCGAGTCTGGCGTACATCCGCTAGTGTTGGTGACATAATGTATCGATGTCTGAAATACTCTCGGAGCGTTTACACTACGAAACACTTATTTTTCCGCAAATTATTTTTAGAGAACAAGCGTTTCCACATTGTTACATAATGAAAGAATGAACACTGTCTTGAAGTAGTATGAGTAAATCATTGTATTATATCTACAACTTGCCCATTTTCTGTCAATAATATTTTAACATTCATATGAATTGAATAGAAGCATGTAAAGAGAATTTATAACGTATTCGCTTAAGGATATTCGTGAAAAAAGACATTCCGAACTTTCTGTATTCATTTCATACATATATGGAGAACAATAGTCAATAAGACATGAGAAGGAATACAGAGAGTGTGATACCTAAATAAATTATAAGTTATACATAAGCATTAAATTGAGATTCTAAGAATTGTTTTTCCATTTTTGAATGTAGAGTGCCGCCTTGTTTGCTACGGTGAGTATTGAAATACAGTCTCTATAAATTAAGAATTTGAGTGAAATTCTTACACATGTCATTGACGAGGGGGTGATTCGTATGTCGCTATGCAAAGTTTGCATTATTTAAGTCAGACTAATGAAATACACTACTTAGCTGATACCAAATCACTCTAGGAGGCAACCGTTAAGGTTACATTCCGATTTTCACTTGAGCATTGCACAGATCACAAAGAACTTGTAAACTCTAATTTTTTGGTGCTATTTTTAAGAATAGTGTTCAGTGATCCACATATGTAATTTCAAGATTGTGAAGAATGGCACTTAATTTTCGAGGAAATTAAATAACATGTTTTGAATGATTTTGCAATATACAAAAATATAAATAAAAATAATAAACTGATAGAAGAAAAAAAATGAGCTAAAATATAATAATTGATTTCTTTAGCTAAAACTTGTGTTTCCGCTGTCCTTGTTATATCCCTTTCGCCTGCTTAGGAGCAAAGTCGAGGAATTATTGGGAAAGCGTTAATTTCTATTCTCAGGAAAATTAAATATACAAAATACGTCAATTGTGAAGTGTACTTCATCAGTCTCGAGTTATAGATGCTAGAGAAGAAATTCCACTCTAAATAAGCATAAATTCAAGGACCATACAAGCATATTACTATCTAATGACACATTTTCAGGAGATAAGCCATTGTTTATCAGGATGTGGTATAATTGAAAACTATTTACGTGAAATACACATGTAATACAGTCAGTGTAAGGATACTATTTATACAATAGTTATTGAACTAATTATGAGTTGATATTGTAAAAATATAATTTATTAACTATATGGTTAGTAAATGTAATTAAGTAATTATTTTTAATTATTCGCGTTGAAGTAACACAATTATATGAATTATCATTATATAATACAATTGAGAAACTATATCCGCACGTCACGCACACACGTTACACGTAACCTGTAATGGCTTTGCTAAAGTGTAATCATTGCTTCAAAAAATATTATTTTGTCTTGTTTGGCCGCTTACAATGATTAATTGAAAATTTGAGTCCATATGATCGATTGATTGGTTTGTAACTCAGGACACGTCAACTGCTCATACAATTAGTCAGTTCGTGTAGTGTATTTTTATGGGAGGAAGCAGTGTTCTTCCCTCGCTGACGGCGAAATCTGGCGCTGACCTGCTCGTCGGTTTCGGGGATTTTCCTCAACTAGGTATCTCCCACTAGCGAGGCCTCACCCCAGCCAGGAAAAGTTCTACGCTCCCGGCTGGTTTCCCGAAAAGTGAGGTAGTGTGGTGCATGTTAGTGTAAGTGTATGTGTGTGTAAGAGGAGAGGATATGACAAGGAAGAGGAAGGACAGATCGCGCGCTGTCCGTGGCCCATTTGGTAAGGTACTGCTCCGGCATTCGCCTGATGTTGATCGGAGAAATCACGGAAAACTACCTATCACTACTTAGTTATTTTGTATGCTTGTTAACATTAAAATTGTTTGCTCAAAATATTCGATATTCTTTGTATACTCTTAATTGTTTATTATTGCGTTTTGTTTCAAGATCCCATTAACATCCTGTGATGTAAAACCCCATGAAATGGAGTTGAAGTAATAAACAATTTTATTACAATACATACTTATGACATTCCTTATTTAAATCCTTCAATCAATGAAAGACAAAAAATCTAACAATGTGGAGGGATGAAAAGAAGTGTTCAGGAAAACAATTGCAACAGTTTTGTGAATATTTGGAATATGTTACGTATCGTCAAATACTAAAATCAACTTCCCTTCCCCGAGGGCGCGTTTCCTGGTAGTGCGCTGCGTAACCTTGTGTGGCGGGCTGTTACATTCAAAATATCGGTTACACACGAGTCGCGAAAAATTAAATATTTCTGGAAAAAGATTAGCCAACAAATGAAAATATGTATATCATTGAATTCGTCTTTTCTTTTGTTCAATGAATCCTTTATTTGAATCGTATCATTGAATTCGTCATTTTCATTCATGTCGAAACAAAACGTCCCTGAACATTTCTTTGGAACTCTCTCAAAAACTCACCTCCTATATTTCGCCTCATACAAAACTGAATCATCTCATGAATCTTGTTCGGCTTCGTGAGTGCTTCTTGATCGGCGTGCACGTGAGGGATCAAGTATTTATTGTTTCGTTGGCGTCACTGTCTTCGGTATCGACCTATCGACCATGAGCTCACTTCAAAGTTTTGTGCCGATGGTTTCTTATAAATTACAAAAACAGTCATCCTTCGTTACCATGTTATGTATCATGATCGGCGCACACATAAGGGCTACAGTGCTTATTGTTCCGTTGGCGTCACTGTTTTCGGTATCGACCATGAGCTCACTAGAGTGTTTTGTGCCGATGGTTTCTTATAAACTACAAAAGCAGTCATCTTTCGTTACCATATTGTATACCGTGATCGGCGCGCACATTTACCTTGAGAATCTGCAGCGGGCCGTTTGCCAGCCAGCTGCCTCGGAATGCTGCGCGTTCATTTTCATCCACGTAGCATCTCCGCGGCGGCCGCCCGCCTGCCAAAACGGCGATCGCAACGGCACCGGCGGGCCGGCCGCACACAATGCGTGGAAACGTGCGACTTCCTGAAGGCCTCGCTGCCAGCGCGAAGGCCGCAGGCGGTGCATCGCATTTGCGTGAGCGGGCGGCGACGGCGGAATGCGCACCGGTTCTGGCGCGGCGCGGCGCGACACGGCGAGTCGCGCGGCGCGTGAGACAACGGACGCCCGTAACGGCGACAGGTGCCTGCCTGCCTGAGGCGTGATATGGAACGCGACCGCTCACAGCGGTGATCGGCGCGCACGTAGGGGTTCAAGTGTTTATTGTTCCGTTGGCCTCACTGTCTTCGATATCTACCTATCCACCTGGAGCTCACTTCAGGGTTTTGAGTCTAGTTTCTTATAAATTACAAAAACAGTAATCTGTTATTGCTATATTATACATATAGTGATCGGCGTGGACGTGATGGTTCAAGTGTTTATTGTTCCGTTGGCCTCACTGTCTTCGATATCTACCTATCCACCTGGAGCTCACTTCAGGGTTTTGAGTCTAGTTTCTTATAAATTACAAAAACAGTAATCTGTTATTGCTATATTATACATATAGTGATCGGCGTGGACGTGATGGTTCAAGTGTTTGTTGTTCCGTTGGCCTCACTGTCTTCAGTATCGACGCCACTACCTATCCACCACTAGAGACTTCAGGGTTTTGTGTGGATGGATTCATATAAATTACAAAAAAATCATCTTTCGTTACCGTATTATATATATCGTGATGGGCGCGAACGTGAGGGCTCATGTGTTTATTGTTCCGTTGGCGTCACCATCTTCGGTATCGACCCTGCTAACTATCCACCAGTAGCACACTTGAGGTTTTTTGTCGATGGTTTCTTATAAATTACAAAACAGTAATCTTTCATTACCATAGTATATACACAAAGCATACTGAGTGATCGTTATTTCATGAACGGATTTGGTATTTGAGTCACTAAAAAATATTTTCCTCTTCCTAATGAAATTCATCTTATACAGAACATATTTTTTAAAATTCTCAATAGTAAATGAACTCAAATGTGCATTTTTATTTTTAATTATCATGATATTTATATTGCCAACTATACGTAGGTGTATAAAACATGAATGCTGCAAGAGTGGAAAATTAATCCGGCTGGAGAAATCCTCTTGAAAAAGGTTTAATAGTACTTGTAAGAAAATAATATCAATCTCCACTTCTGAAGTTTGTCCTTTCAAAGAGTAAATAAACATTGAGTTATCTCAGAGTCTTTACTAGCTGAACTGAGAAAGAAGTGACGAAAGAATATAGCTCTAAATAAAAAGGAGGGCAAAGAGGTTAGCAGCCATATTGAAATTAAATTATATAAAGAGAGATAGTGATTCAGACATGAAGTTTGAAAATTGTTTCACTGAAAATTTTTCAGTGAAAAATATGAAGAATGTAATGTTGGTTTATTCCATGATAGATCACCAAAACTTGGAGTGCGTGAGGTGAAATATCTACAATGTGGAAAAAAATTCCACTGTGCGTGTTGTATCATTTCGACATAAAAAGGATAAATTTGGAAAAAACTGCCAATTTCAAATTCAATCACTAATTTTTTACTGTATATTTTCGTTTGAGAGATGTTAATTTAATGTTAGTTCATACTTTCTCATACAAATACAAGAAATAGTATTCTATAATATGTATAAATTTTAAATATTATGTACGAAGTCTTTATTACGTGATAGTATTCTTTAAAAATATAATAATTATGTTATTCACGTGTTCTATATCCTTTTCTCAAATGTTCAGGGAAAGCAATACTACGAGAACTAAGAAATGTCATAAGCATCAATATCAAGTGAGAATAGTTTGTTTATATGATTGTATTTTTAAATAAGTGTCTTTTTTTGTATAAATTCCCTTTACACTCGCACTTTGCTAGATGCTAAGATGCGAAGAGTTATGTACTTCCAGGTAAGAAAACAATGAGATAAAATATAAGTTCATAAGCCAATTATTTTTATTATCACGAATGGTGAAAATTCCCTTTCCCAAGAGGACTTCCAAAATGGTTTTAAACCCTTAACACTTTTGAAACTTTTTAGCAGGTTTTTGTAAATTGATTTTTGATCTAATAAAGTAATTATTTTTAAGATAATAATTTCTTGATTCTTATTTTTCAATACTTTTAGACTGACACATTAGCAAGATATATTTGATCATGCAAACTACTATGTAAATTTTGGTTTCTTGTATTCAGAGAACTGCAGTATTTTTAATTTGTCTCTTCATAAAATAACTTGTGTGTATTTAACTATATTTATTGTATTCCACAACAGAGCAAGAGAGAAATGAAGTGACCAAAGCAATGAATATGAGGTTTATTTACTAAACAAGGAAATGAAAAGCGAATTTATCATTATGATTTTGGTTGTTATATCCTTGCAATGTTTACCTTTGTTTACACTGTATTGAAACGTATTGTTCTCTCTCAACGAGCACGCATTTTTACATTTGTATTATTAAACACTTTTGTGTATTAGTGATGCGTTGTTTGTATTAACCAATAAACATAACTGAATAATGTATACCTAAAAACATTCATTTGCATCTAACTTTCTGTTGGCGATAGCATTTCAATTTGTTCTTTTCGTTGCTCTGAATGTTTGAAAATATTGTGCCAATGAGTATACATCGATCATACATTTGTAAATATTTTCTAAATAAATGCCCCCAGTTGTGCATTTGCATCCTTTAATGACAATGCCCGATATTTTGGAAAATAGAGCAAAAACTGTGATTTTTAATAAACAGAGATGAGATTTCATGAAATAAACAAACATTTCAATTGGCAAAAATATGATACATCGGTTTTATTGCTACCAGAAATTATTCCCTATAGTACTTAAAAGCATATTTCTGTTAATGCATGTCATTAAGAATAAAAGGTAATTATAATGTATTTGTTTTACATCTCGTCCTTGAAATAATCAGGTATATTCTGTCTCAAACTAAAAAACATTCAATGGCGATATGAATTAAGTTTTTTCTTGAAAGTCAATGATACTTCCGGTTAGAAGTATATGAGGTTATAGAGAAGTATCACAGCCCTATACTTTGGTAGTAAATATGTATAATATGTAAATATGTATTTTGCATTAATAAAAATAAAGGTATTTTACGAACCATTATAATTTTAAGATTAAATAATACACATAAAATATATGGATGTGTGTGTATGTTCCTCAAAACCTTTAAACTTCTGGATATAAATTTTGCAGGAACATTTGTGAGCAGCCTCGAGAAAACAGGGGAGTTTCCGACGCCAAAACGTTGTCCCTTATTTTGTTTCCGGAAATCGTCATAGAATCACCCAGGCGGCGCCGTTGCCAGGCACCGCGAGCGGGCGCTGGGAGCGAGCGGGGCAAGTGATTGGGCGTGAGGGGCGAGGGAAGCAGACCAAACTCGGGGAGAGGAGGGCAACATCCGGAAATCAGCTAGTCTTAACATCGATGGCTTAGAAACACATGTTGTGGGTCCAGAATTTCTAATTTTGAGAAAACCATGCTTGAAAGTTTTTAAAGGAGAAAGTTACTTATGGAGCATCAATGTTTGCTTTCTGGATAAACGATCTGACCACTCTTATGTGGACCTAGAATATTTGTACACTAGATGAATACGAGCGAGACGTCTCCAAAAATGATAAAGAGTGGACATTCAAGTTTGTGCAGTAAGCTTTGTAAAGAGGTTCCCTGTATTTATGCATGTGTGTAGGGTGTGTATGCTTGTTCCAGGAAGACGTCTTGACAATGAAGAAAATTTAACTGTTGAGTATAACCCCAAGCACCCCGAGAGTTACAAGTGTGAAGGAGATTCAATTTATAGTCATGGTTCATAATTAAATTTGTTCAAAGAATTGGTCACTCCGGCCGTCTAAATTGTTCTGCAACCCGCAACGCACCTAATTCTGACGAGGCGTGTAATTGGGCATGACGGTCCAGAGTGCACGAGGCGAATGGGGAAGAAACAGGTGGAGCAGGTGGAGATGGGGGCGGCGCAGACAGAGCTGGCGGGAGGGATGGTAAAATAAATGCTCGGGCAACATCGGCTAATCAACTAGTTTTATAAAATCACGCTTATAAATATTAACAATGCTTATTGCAATTATAACTATTTCATAACAAATGCTGCTCAAATTTTCTTGATGCCAATGAGTTTTGTGATTGCAAGATAGAAAACGGAATGACATGCACGGAATATCGATACATTGAAATTAAATAGTTCATTGAGTACCCCTAGAGTCATCTTAAATACGAATAGAAAGGCAGCTTTATTGAATCTAGTAAATTTTGGATTAAATGTATCAGTATTAAGCTCCTTTAGCTTCTTCGTCGTATTAGGGTAGAATAGTGAGTTTAAACTAAAGTGCAACAAATGATCTACCTAGGGGTTCCAAACGGGGTGGGCATAGACCCCCTAGGGGTCCTTGAAATTTTGAAGGCGGTCAATGATGATCAAGGGGTCGATTGGGCCCTCAAGGCTCAAAAACCGAATTATGAATCGGCGACTTATCGGTATAGTCAAGATTTCTTTGATTACAAAAAAAGATTAATGAATGTGTTGTGTTCTGATATAAAACAACGAAATGTGTAGTGATAATGAACAATTCTCTCTTCTTGTATCCGTCTTTCATCCTTAGGAATTAAGAAACTAGGAGGTTTAGAATACTCAAGAAATTAAAAATTTCGCTGAGAACGATACTCTATCGTGCGAGAAAGTATTCTCTGCAATACGCAGTGGAGAAATAGCCAGTTCTTGAAAAACACTAAACATTTTGCAACGATTGCATGTGAATAAAGATTAAAAATTCACCAACTCAAAAGTAGATACATATTTGATAATTGAAAGATTGAGATACTTACGAGAATATTAGAATTCGAAATTTTTATCTTTCAGGCATATGTACTACAATTTTTTGTGTCATTTTTATGGATGGTGTGTATCATAAGGAAAACGTAAGGGGGTCAATGAAGCAAACATTCACTTGAAAGAAGTTGATGAAAGAAAAATATTGGGAATATGTGTTCTACGTGATTAATAGTTAAAAACACAAAAAAACTTCCTCTGCGATGTGCAGTGCTCTATAAATAGGAGGCTTATCTTTTGTTATTATCTTTGTATTGAAAATAATACAAAAACGATGAAACAATGATATAATAACGGCTTGTTTCAAGATTAGTTTGAATTATTTTTCGTATTTTTTTAAATCTGCAATGTAGCGTGGCCTTTTTCTAGGTAATGTGTACACTAAGGAAAGCTCGCATTGTAGCGCCCTTCCATTCTATTCTCTTTTTCATTAGAAATTGACCGTTTAGGTGAAGGAAAGGAAAGACATAAACAATCATTTGTGATGGTTTGAAGCAGAGAAAGTTTGTTAACATTCCTGTTAATTCGGCATTATATTTCATACAATGTGCCCTTATAAGCATATTTATTCTTACTAATGCGAATTTTTAAGTGTTATGGCCCTAAGCCGCCATCCTGATTGAGGTTTTCCTGGGTTTACTCAATCGCTTAAGGCGTATTTCAGGATGGTCGCTAGTTTTGCATCCCAGATGTAAATGTAAAATATGCCCTCCTTTTTCTTTAAATTTATTCACAATTGAGGCATTCGGGTATAGGAAAATTTCTGACATTTTACAAATGTAAAATTACTGACTTACCACGCCACTCTTGTAAACAAGAAACACGGGGTCCCTTTATACCATGTTAGCTTTAGATTACAAATAATTGACAATGAAAATACATTCACAATTTATGTTTCATTAGTTATGTGTAGTACACTTCCGTTAATACGATCGTTGCAATTTCGTAAGTAACGTGAAATGTCAGTTATGACTATTTCCGCCCGAACGCCTCAATTGTAATTATGTAAACTAGTGAGAACCCGTCAAAATTTGACGGTGATATCTGAGATAAATGTAAACTACTGTTCCCAGATCAATGTTCACAATATGTTGTGTTATTTGGATCTTCAGGATATAACGAAGATATTTTGTGATGTAGAGTTTCCAAAATTTTGAACATGTATGGCCCATGACCAGGTGGCAATGCAATATCGGCACCAAATGACACAAAAGAAAGAGCACTATTATACTGACGAATATTATTTCTAAAGTTTTTTGATGTGTCATCATCTATAAACAACTTTGATTTCTTCTGGCATATTGCTTGAAGGTTAACTTATTTTCCCATTTAAGCAACACAGAGTAAACTCGTTTGCAGAATTTCTCTCACATGGGAAGTGCAAAGCAGAACAAAACTGACATTTCATACACAACGACCCAACAGAGAACGAAATGACCTCACTAACACGACTTCTACGCTGACTTCCTCTTTCCCTTCATCCCCTTAATGTACGTTTGCGTCTTTTGGGGCGCGTGGGCAACAACCGACATAACCTGTGTCCAACATCACTACTTAAGTACAACCAAGCAAAACTCACTGTCCGAATGTTCTCTACAAAATACACCACAAAAGCAAATACATGCCAACTATCAACGCCACAATGCAATTATTACACTGAAACAAAACCTTGACGAATTGTAAACAAATCTCAACAATCAAAACAAAACATCAAGCAGCGCCACCAAGAAGCAGCTTTGGAAGAAAACAATTCACTATTGATAAGCGTACTATTAAAGAATGATTTAATTAATTAATTTTCACCATAAATGTTGGTGAATCAACACTAACAATATCTGATAACACATTTAGAGATCACGTTCTTTCATTTAAATGAAAAAATACTACAATCGGTTCAGTAGAAGCTCTAAACGAAGCCATGGCAGAATACCTTATTTTTTTTTAATATATAGATAAAGCACACTTTTTAAATTATACCCTTTAATAAACAAAAAGTCAACTCTTGAAACAAATCTCTCCATATTACTGTACAAAACTGCCATTTGTCCCATAATTACATATGCATGTCCGATCTAGGGAAGAGCTGAACCTTCGGTATGTAAAACTCTCCAGACATTCCAAAATAAAATCCTTCGCATAGTTGCCAAAGCACTTTGGTAGGGGTCAAACAAACAACTTCACAGAGAGTTAGTTCTTCACACGATTGATGATTATATCGGTGATCAATCAAACCTTTTTTTCGTTCCTTACCATCCTCCCTTGCTAATTCCATATTCAAGCTGGGAAAAACATATAATCAACACCGAAGAATCAAATCTAGATCCTCAAAGGACAAATATAAACCATCCTAAAGAGAAATGCATGATTTCACAAACTTTTTACTTTCTTTTCTTCCTATTATTATCCTATTCTTCTGTACAGTTTAGCATACAAAACTATTGATTACTGACGTCTACGGTGGGAGAATCCTCGCTTTCATGTAACACTTAGTATTAAGCTTCCTAGGTTGTAGTTTATATACAATCTTATACCAGATTTTCATAAATTTTAAAAGGTTATCTTGCGAGTAATTGTGTTTTAAAGAAGTTTTCATTGTTGTACGCCAAGAATAACACAATATAAAATTGATATTTAAGGAATAATTGTACTACGTATCTTATATATACTCAAAATTTTTTAGAATTTGTAGAAACATCTATATGAGAACAAAAAAAAATAAGGACTATAAGGGTGTTCCCAAGATGTCTTAGAATTTATGTGTATTGTTGGCAAACAATCAGTTAAAAAATTTTAATATTGTACCTCGACGATGTAGGCATCATTGACAACAATATCCCAAAATATTTTCAAGTTTGAAGAAGTCGTGTCATAAAATCCCCTTTTGTGGATGGAATGACCCAAATGGCTTCATCACTATACTTGGGTTTTTCTAACGGTAACGGCAATCTGAGGGTAGTATCTCCAAGATGGAATACGGCATGGCTTTTCGCGTCTTTCTCGGTCGAGCCGCTAGAGTAGCTTGATCTGCAGCACTGCTTGATACGATCGCGACCATGCGACATCTTGCCGCAGGACCGAGAAGGACGCAAAAAGTCTTACCATATTCCATCTAGGAGATACTACCCTCAGATGTCACGTTAGAGAAACCCAAGTATATATTTTGCAATATTATCGCCCTGTATGTTGTTCATTTGTTTCCCGACCTGTCCCTTCTTAGAACAACTTCTCTATAACACTTTCCAGCCAATAAACAGTGACGGTAAGAACTTGATTTCATGCATAATTGTTGAAAAAAAAAAAACACCACTTAAATATGATTCTCTTAACCTGTTTCATCCATGAGAACTTTTACATTATTATTTACTTCGTAAATATAATATGGAACAAGTGTTATAAATGTATTAAAAGTGGAAACAGCACTTACTTTTTCTGCAAGTCGAAGGTTTAGAATGACTGTTCTAAAATGCATCTCTAGTTGAAATGAGAACCGATAGGAGATATTAAATTTTCCCAAATTGGGTCATTTTCAAGGCGTGTTGTTATTTTAATTAATTATCTAAGAAAGTGCACAGTAACAATTTACAACACTAACTGAAGACTTAAAAACTAAATGCACAGATCATTGGAACAACCAGTACCGGAGATAGGCAATTTTGGGTCTGGGCCAACGCTGAAACGTAGCCTCCTCTACCCGAAAAAAAAAGAAAAGAAAAAAGTGAAAGTTGTATGAAGAAACTATAAGTTATTTTATTTCACCAATAACAAAAATTACAACGTTTAAGATAGAAAACTGTTTTGGAGATATATTTAAAAAAATAGTTTTAAGTAAAAGGATTTAGTGATCAAAAAATAAATTTCCACAGTGAGCTTAAAATGCTAAAAGTTTTTGTTGTTAGTGCTTAATAAAATCACTTGTTAAATACATGAAATTATAAATATGAATTTCAGTAGAACCGATTTTATCTTAGCGTCATTTCATAGAGTCCTATCTTATAAGTAATGACTACTATTTAGGGTAAAAATATAATTGAATTTTTTAAAAATAGGTGCAAACCCGCAACTTATGAAATTACGATAACGATTTTCTCGAGTTCTAATTTCTTTTTCAATTTTTCACTAATTTTTTCCCATCAGTCCCATGATCGGATCTTCGACTTGCGGGCCGCCTGGCGCCGGTATTGGGAACAACGCAGTTTCGTGTGCAGAGCCTCCACGCCGACTCACTCACCGTCGAGTGCCAGGACTGAGTGACTCTGCGGGGCATGGTCGTCATGCCTTCCCAGTGGGAGTCGATGAAGGGGATGATGTCTCTGTCTTTGGAGAACAACGTTCTCGGATTGCCTTCCTTCACGCTGGCCTGCATCAAATTACCCAGGGCTGTGATGCACATCTGCGGAAATGCTGGAACAAATGGTGACACTTTAATACACAAGATATAAACTTTAAATTGGTGGTAAATCGACTAAATAACGTAATTCAAGCAAGTCAAGGTCGCGGGCAAGGTAACAAGCTTACTAGAGCTCGCGGGCACTGCGTCGAGGAAATTAGCGCGAGATTTAAAAGTAAGGGTTGTACAAATGCTACGGAATGGTACTTTGCTGGATACCTGGCCCATGACAGTTTTTGGGAGAAGTTACTTGGCAGTTATTGTCCTAAATTTAGCTATTTTAATTCTTAGTTTCTCTTTAAGGCAAAGAAATGATCTATTAAAATGAAATAATAAATCAGACCGGTTTCAAATTCTCAATGGAGAGTAAAAAAAAAAAAATGAATCAAACATATATGTATTTCGTAATACCGTTTACTTAAACTGATATAAAAGCATGGACTTTTTACGTTCAAGTTATAAGGCTTAACAGACAAATATTCTTCTCTGATAAAAACGCTGTCCGTCGTAAGCGAGAATTGTTAAATTCCCTATTCCACCTTTGTACGACTGCGTTTTCTGAATTGAGTTTTTATTGCAAACCTGAATAACCCGGAAACCTGTACAAGACGGAAGAAATGTTGGACGCAAACTATTCAGGGTTAGACAGCTTTTACTGTAGTTCTGCCGTCGCATGTTCTGTTGTGTTTCACATGTTCCAGAACAATCAAGTATTGCCATCCTCGTAGAACATTATGGTGTTGCGGTCCAAAAATTATTGGGCTTTAATTAACGCCACCTACACAGATCTATTTAGATGACATTGGTTTAATTCATGTCATATCCACTAAGATCACTAAAGCAAGCAAAAACGCGTTTCTGGAAATCTCTTAGAATTTTTTGGCCGTATCCGAAAACAAATTCTCAGTTCCCCACCAGGAAACCGAGAAGTGTCGAATGACACCTCATGTGCCTCGATTGGTACAAGGGAAGTGGTCTAAGTAAGTGGTCTAACCGTGAGTGACGGATCCGCACATGCACACATATACACTCGCAGTTACTCAAATACCGTTTATGAATAATAGTGTTTTGTAAAACACACATGCCCTTTATAATTTTCTTCCAAATTAACATCAGTCTGTAAACTTTTGCTTAATATTTTCTATTCTGAATTCAATCTCCATAAGCGCATTCAGTAGCACCTTTGTTCTTTTGTTACACCTTTTGATTTATTGTCTTTCATAAAAACAGTGCATCTTCTTCTTGGCTGACGCTGGAAATAATTTCGATAGGTGCCCGCACCGCTGGTTATCTGCAGCGGATGCAGAAGTCGGCGTACCAACGTTCTACAAGCGCGAACCCTTAGAGCTTGTCCCGGTTGGGACGGCGCCCCGCAAGGGGAGATACATGTAGAGAAAAATCCACAAGCCGACTTGCAGGACAGCGCATCTAGCGAGGTTCACCGTCCAGGGCGGAGGAACCACTCAGGAGAATACCAACATACTTAGGGAACTAATGAACATTGCAGCTGATGCACGCGAAAAAACATAAAAAATAATCATATTTAGGACGATTCGCATAGCATCATTTCTAAATTCCTAATCCTACAAAAATCGCTATTTTCCTCGCAGCAATACAATACTGTAGTTTCTCCACAGTACGTAAGCAGTATGAAGATAAGTAAAAATCAACGCTTTCTTTCAATTTTTACACTAACAAAGCGATTAAAGTTTCAGAAAAAATATACTTAAAACCGTCTTAATTTGGAGTGCAATGACTTATGTATACAAACATAAGCACGTTCAAAACGAACATATACACAATCGACATTTAGAAAACTCACCTGCCTGATTCTTCTTGAAGCTTTCCAGTCCAGTTGGAGAGCAATTTTTACACACAAAAAAGTAATTCATCATAAACGGGACCAATTTACCAAGCTGGTATCCAATGCAAGATTCATGAAACCAACGCACACAGCTGGCACAGAGCAGTTCTACGATGTTCAGATTTCTATCCTTTCCACTGGAACAATATGACACGTCTAAAATTTATCAACTTTCAAGATTCAGCAGAACTCCAAGTATCCGAATGGGTTTGAATGGAATCAAGATTCTACTTTATTAAAACGAGTTTAGTTTTAAAATTACTTTATTGAAACGTGTCGGTTTTATTCCACAGATCTTACAGACCAATGTACCTTTCACCAATACATTTCAAGTTCTTTTCTAAAATCTATCCGCAGCGAATGTATTAAAAGATAAAATCTTCCAACGATCATAGAATATTGTCTTCGAAATTCGCGCCTTCTTGTGGAAGTCCGTGCTGCCTACAACAGTCCCAGAGTCCCATCTTAACCCAGAGTGATTGGCCGCTGTAAGTTCTGTTTCCGTGTTTTGGGATGCGTATGTTTTAATTTACACAGCAGAAAAATATTTAGCTTCTTTTTTTTAAAGAAAAGTAATTTTTATAATTCAAATTATCCAAATCGGATTCGGTCCCCATTAATAAGAATATTTGAAGTTCTACTATACTATACCAATTACAAAACGTTCTTGTACCAGTAACAATTGCCTTCTCTCTCTATAGGTTTTGTTGTGACATTGTTATTAGATTTTTTCTCTTCCATTTGGTTAACTTCGGATTTTATATCATCCGCTTCCGATTCCCCAGGTCTCTCATATTCTTCACAGATCATCTCTGTAGATTCCTTCAAAATGCCATGGTTCACTGCGGGCTCACCTGCAGGGTCTTTCCTAAAACATTGAAGGAATCAATACAAATTTCAAATATTTACATAAAATAATTCACATAACTAATTTTTAAAGGCTTTACAAAATATTTCAATTCAGAATTTTCACAAAAAAACAACTGTACTCTGAGTTTAAGGACACATTGACATGGCAGTGGTGGAAACGTGTATAAAGGAAAGTCAATTAAAAACCAGTACTACAGCACCACATACTTTCCCGCATTACTTCTAACAGTTACACATTACAATTCTACTTGAATCAGTAAAAGTGTTACCAACCAGAAATTTTTCCCTTGCTTATAATCGAACTCAGGTTGTCAGGTTCAGCAGGCCATTCACATTACTCCTACACCGCCAGTCTCGTAAGGAAATACAAATTTGGCGCTTTTTTAAAAAAATGGGAAATATCCCAAGGAATTCGTGTAAAGTACCTTCAAAATTAAAACATCGACTTCAAATTCGAAAGCCCGCGACATCAGCCACATCGATTGGAAAATAACAATTTTGGTGAAAATCGTGCTTAATAAGGTTTAGCTACTAGCGTTGTTTACAGACGGACGGACGGTTTGCCGTAAATGAGCCCCCAAAACATGGATCTGAGTACACAGCCTGTTCGAGGAAGTACTACTATACATAGGGACAAGATTTACCCACTTTTTCGTTACCAAGGTCCGTCAATACGTTTTTCTTTCGAAAATTCACCATTTCCCCGGCAGCATTACAATACTTTCTCTATACTGCATCAGCTGTAGCGAGAAAGTAAAAATCTTTTTCTTCAATAGTAGAAGACGCCTAACATTTAATGAACTCTTGAAATTTTGGAAAAATTATGGATTTCAACAAAAATAAGACCTACCCCATTTTTTAAAGCATTCTTTACTCCATTCGAGCAAAAAGTTTAAAGTAAAAACAATTGGAGCTATTTTTTATGAAATATTTGTGTGTTATTTTTATGTGAAATATTTGAAAATAATTAGTTTGCATGTAACGTATGTAACGCATTCAAATATATGTATGCTTATGTTTATGTAATGTATTCAAAATAGCCGTGACCATCTCGCAGGATCTGAGTTCGTCCAGATCGATCACTGTTGGAAAAAATCGTCTGAACGGTTTAGCAGCTAGCATGACCGCAGGTGTTGTGCCATCGATTTTTTCGGTATCAAGGACACAAAAAACATGAATTCTGACTACACAAGAGTAACAACGTTAAACTATTTTTTTGACTGAGCACCTTCTGGTCTCCCAGTGACTTAGGTCACCATGAACAGAGGTCCATTGCTACAAGATACGTTTCAGATTCTGGTCACGAGGTAGAAAGACTAATAGGGTGGAAAAGACTGATAAAAACTGATGCTGGGATTATTTTCAACGAACTGGGTGCTATTGTTGAAAATTTGTAAATGCATTGGAAATGTTAGAGCTGTATGCTTCGACAGCGCTTCAACTATGTCTGGAAGTATAAACGGTGTTCAAGCTAGGTGCAAGCAAGAAAATCTGGTAATATTGTTTTACATTGTTATGCACATTGTTTGGATGTTGTTCTTTCTGCTGTTTGTTGTAACAACGTAGGATTTTACTAAATTAGTTACTTGAAAGGAAAATAAAATAATTTTGAAATCACCAATTTCTCCGGGTGGTCTTCAAACAACGCGCCCTGTTCTCAACTTATAAACCTACGCCGCCAGTTGTCTCCCGTTTCTCGTTTGGCGGGAACAGCGTTCGTCGTTTGGCGAGTACAGCGTGACACCGCAGTCACATTAGGCCCGGGCCCAGGCCGCCCGACAGGCCCGGGCCCAGGACCCCCAATGTTCAAAGGCCCCGATTGTTCTTAAAAAATATCATATATATTTTCAAATAAAATAAAAAACCCGTATAAAAAGTGCACAAAAAATTTGTGTAACGAAGTGATGTGTCACGCATCACTGAATAATATTTATAATATGGAATATTGCTGGATGATGTGAGAATGTCACTCAGTAATGAGAAGTTTTTTTAACAAAACTCGTCTTTAAATTGGGGGGGGGGATCAGAGAAAGTAAGAATAGGTGGCCCCTAAATTAACCTAAGCCCAAGGGATCCCAAAGCTGTTAAACCGGCCGTGACAATGGAGACATATGGCGGCAAGGATCGTGCTAAATGTTGCTTGCATTACCACGAAACGCAATCATCAATTGTAAGAAAAATGCTTTAGAACGAAGTATCACAAAGCTCCGCCTCAATCAAAGACTAAAAAAGCATGGTATGAGCGGTTTGTGGAATCATTGTGTGGCACACCAAATGAAAGGACGAGGCCTCCCTCGGGTAGCAGATTACGATGTGGAAGCCGTTAAAAAGACGTATGCACGGAGTCCAAGTAAGTCCAATTTGGAGAATTTTACGACGGCGACTGCAATACAAGGCGAAAAAGTTGTAACAGATGCAGATGTTGAACGTCTGAGACAAGCAGAAATGGTATGCGTTCTTTGTGGACATGACGATCAGAATGGAAAATGAAACTAATTTTCTCGAAGAGATTCTGTTTAGTGATGAGGCCGCGTTCCACATTACTGGTACGGTTAACCGCCTCAATGTGCGAATATGGGGCGCATAGAAACAGACGGAGATCATGGCACATGCGACTGACCAAAACTGAATGTCTTTTATACATTGCGCTCCGTCAAAGTTTATGGACCACATTTTTAATGAGCAGACTGAAACGGGAATTACATATCTATAGCTCGACAACTTATATATATATATAAAACCTGGACTGCGCATGCGCGAAAAGTGGCGGAAGGGAAGGTTCGCTCTCTTAGAGCACCAACTTCCCCGCCTGAGGAGCCACCGCCGCCGCGTTCGCCGAGGACCTTGACGACCGTCGCGAACCCTAGTGTTGAAAGCTGGTATCTCTGTTTATCCTGTCAGGGAGAACGGCTTTTGGGTGTGAGAAATATCACGTCGCGAGAAATGACATTCCTTCTCTTCTCTTCACGTACATTTGCCACAAAGGGCTGTTTTGGAATTTTTCTCGCTCGGGAGTCAGTTTCACGCTCCTTGCTACGCGTAGGGGTAGATCTTCGATTTCTTGCTTTGCGCTTAGTCTTCATCCGCGAGTGTATCAGGACGACCGTTGAGAGGACACGCTTGTCAGATAGTGTACGGAGCGGTACAGTACTTACGGCATATGAAAAACGCATACAATGAAACAAATGCGAACGTTGTAAAAATGAGCAACAATGCGGCAGGTGTTTCGGAATCTACTGTGAAGAAAGTTGTGAAGGTCAGAAAAGCCAAGCAAGGGCCGACAAGCGATTACTCTCTTGCGTAAGCGAGAATGACAGCAGCGTCGCCAACAGCGTCAGAACGAAGTTGCACGAGCAAATCAGTTAACGTTGCAGGCAGCCCTTGAGTTCAACTGAGCTCCCACTTGGGACTAGTGGGGATGGCTTCTCGGTTATCGAGCTATAGTTATGTGAGCTATATGAACACTACCTGAGCTATGTGAGCTATAGCTACTTGAGCACTACCTGATGCCATGACTTCAAGAGGACATGGGTGAAATCGATTTTAAACAAGATGGAGGTCCTCCACGTTACCAGCGAGTGTTCATAGAGTACATATCTCGCACTGTTCCTGTTTAGATTTGACGAGGTGGGACCACATCTTAGCCAACGCGATCTCCTGATCTAACGTCCTTAGTACTTTAGTCTCCGGGAATACGTTAAAGAAAATGTGTTTATTCCTCCACATATCGATCGGCTTCGCCAACGCATCAATGGTGCGCTGGTTGAGGTAATGCTGATATGTTCTCGCACATCTGCGAAGAAATTTCGCAAATGGGATATCTGCTGTGTTCCAAAACGAAGCCTCATTGAACATTGTTAGGAAGAAAGTTTATGTTCTGTCAATTTGTGAACTGAGAATAAATTATAACAAGTACGTAAATCTTCTTTATTTAATGTTATTTCAAGATAACTAATTTAGATTAACACTGTACAACAATCGGATCGGACAATGACTATGCAAAAAGACTCGCACGAGACATAAATAAAAACTAAACGCACTCGCGAAAGTCGCCTGCCGCCGACTTTTAGCTGACTGAATACCTAAAAAAATTAACCACTCTTTCCTGGACAAAACATCATCTTTCTCTTACCTACGTTTAAACTCCCATTCTCTGTCCTTGTACGAAAAAAAGAGCGACATCTGACATAAAACAAAACCTAAACGAGTCCCTAAAAGGGAATCAATCATTTCATAGCAGTATTTGAGAAAGTTAAAGGGTAAAAGCAAGGGATTTGCGAGGTTCTTCAGAAGACAGGGACCAGTGTGCGCCCACTTTGGAAACCGCCTCTGTTTAGATTGATTAGGACTTTCATCGTCAAGTGCTAAGATCATTAGTCCCGTACGTATATTGCGTATTTATATCGCGGGAGGTGGCGGTGATCTTCCCTCGCTGGTTGGAGAGACCTACACGTTGGCTAGCGGGGTTTTCCACAACCAGAAATCTCCCACTAGCAGGGGCACCGCCCCAGCCGGGAGAAGCTCTATGCTTCCGACTGGTCTCCCAACGTGTGGGGTAGAGTAGTGAATGTAAGTGTAAGAGGTGATAGTAGGTCAAGGACGAGAAAGGAAACATCGCGCGCGTTCCGTGGCCCATTTGGAAGGGTACTACTCCGTCATTCGCCTGGTATTGAACGGAGAAACCACGAAAAACTACCGATCAAAGAAGCCGGCCGAATTCTCCTCCAGACAGCGGCTTACCTATGTAGCTAGTGTTGAAAACCCTGTCACCATCGGGACTCGGACTCAGGACCTCGTGGTCAGGGGCATTGCAGTGTCATCAATTGATGTCCAGAGCCACCTAAGCCTATTGTGTTTTGCAATTACTTTTGTGAATATGTAGTAGAGCATAATAAAAAACCGTAACCGCAAGCCAGGGAAGACACCGCGCCGTTTACAATGGCGCTGGAATGTTAATCATTACGCGACCTATGGTTAAATTGGGCAACGAATGTGAAGAGCACAATTCCATTAGTGGTAAATATGACGCACGCCTCTCCTCCCGCTGGAATTCTCAATAGCAGAGCACCACGTCTTTCAATAACTACCTCGCGAACGTACACGATTCAGGTGCAGAGTCGCCCGCCCCACGCTGACAAGTAATCTGGACAAAAGCCTTTTAACATGAGTGCGTCATGCTATGCATTGAATTGAAATATGACTTTATGAACAGTATTATACAAGGAGTGTCGGGAAAGTTGAATGATTTTTTTTCTTGCCAATCCGGAAGTCTGCAGTGTTATGGCTGTTGGGGGAAAAGTGGGTGGGGGTCTTGGGTAGGTAACGCATCCGTCACCAATTGCCAGATGGTCGTTGCTCGGTGCGGTTTGCTAGTAGTGCGAACATGTGTTCTCGACGCGTCGCGTCGGAAAATCTGTCTAAGCGGGAATCGATCGAGACAAAAAATCCGGTTAAGGGTTTCCGTTTTATGCAAGGTTGTCCATTTTATGACGTGTATTGACGTTTCTGCCATGAAAGCAGTAAATTATATGACTATTATATTTACATGACTTCATTATTAATATATAATATATTTACATTAACATATAACGTATTTACGGAAGAAATCATCAATTAATATTACACTTCATTGGCCGCTTATTTTTGTTGAAAAATACACACCTTCCTGGCTGTATTCGCACTGCTTGCCGTCTCTTTCAACACACAATACGTCACAGCCTAGTACTGCGACTTTCTGATACACTCGCATGGCCTTGAGCAATGCATATCAATGCTGATCGAGGAGTTATGGTTTTCAACGCGTATTACGGAGACGCGAGAATAGAAGCCATGCCCTACACCTTCCCACGCTCAAGAGTCGGGAGAGAGGGATTTCCCCTAAGACCTACGCCTTGACAGACAAGCGACCCCAAGGTCGAATTCTACGCTGACAGTTGAAGCCCGTCTCCTTCAATGTCCTGCTGCCACGACTAAATATCGTCTCACAGGGATAGAGAATTTAAAACAAGCTTGCAGATACCTTCATTTCATTAATCATATCTCGCGTCTCTCTGCCAATTACATCAATTTCCAGGAATTCCGTTTTAAAATCAAATCCGTTCGTTTACCGTTACAAATAAGTTTTCTATAATTCGGCAACGAAAATATCTAGTTTTTGAAATGTTAATCTCTCACTTTTTTAAATTTATTATTATTATTACTATTTTTTCATCTTTCAACTATTAATAGTGAAATAGTTGGGAAGGGATTCTGAAACTCAAGAAAGCGTGCGCAGATGATTTTCTCCCCCATACGTCACATACAGTTTTTGACTAAATAAAATAAAGATTTTTTCACCTGTATGACACGAAAAACCATTCCGTTTCCGCGTTGAAGAGGTTTAACTTCAGGGACCGGAAAAATGTACAGTTTAAGCACGGTTCCGCCTTATACAGGTTCCGGTTTAGACATTATACTTAACACGATGCACTGAAGAGCGACATGCCCTTAAATTTTGTTAAGTTACGGAAATCAGACTCCTAAACAGTCACGATTCTTAAACGAGTTGACGGGGATGCTGTGATGTTCCAAAATATCATTTGTCGTTGATCAAGATGTTCTGGGAGGGCGAAGAGAAGACGTCGACGATGAATAACGACCAGAATGCCCTCCCATTTCGCATGGAAGTCATGCCATCGTCTTTTTTTGATTCTAAAGGCATTGTCTATTCGGGATTTGTGCCACAGGGACAAACTGTCAACAGTCAATTTTACTTGGAAGTCCTTGAAAGCCTCCAAATCCGGGTGCTTCGCGTCAAGAAAGAGATCAGGGGAAATTAGCGACTCCGTGACAAATGCGCCATCACATAGCGCCTTCAACGATAGCGAGTTCTTGTGGAAAACCGATCGGCCGATTTTCTCCTATATTGATACTCCCCGGTTGATTTAAAAATATCGGTGCCCTCTGTGATTGAAACAGATTCTGATTCGGGGGAGAGAGGAGGGTTACGTGAAACCCCAAAACATTTTAAAAATGTTCTCGCAAATGGTTCTAAATTTGTTTCATTAAACTCCCTCCTCGGATAGCGTAAAGGACGCTTAAGAGAATGGTACAGATCTAGTTTTCATCGAAATCCCTTATTTTTTTAATACTGCAAAATTTCAGCTTCAAATAGAATTTTGAAGACCTGTGATTTTTTTCTTGAATAAAATCTGTTCCTTAAAGACAGATGTTGAAATAAGGTCATGCACAAATTTTCGAAAATATAAGAAGCATTCGCGTAATTTTGCGTGAAATATAGGCAATTTAAGAAAGTTAATTTTTTTTCTAAAAAACAACTCCATTTTTTCTTTAATTTTCTCTTATGCATCAAAGGACGTTAAAAAAGGGTGCTAGTCTCATTTCCGGCAAAGTCTGTATTTTTCGAAATATGTAAAAAGTTAATATTTCAAAACTACATAACTGAAGATAGAGATGTTTTCCGTAAACAAAATAATTTTTAAAAAATTGCTCTTTAAAAAAAGATCATGTACAATATTTGTTGCTGTTGAAAAAACGAGTAGTTTCGCGAAAATTGGTCTTGAAATTAACACAATTTATAAGAAATACGTAAATTTTCTTAAAAAAAAACACCACTCCTAATTTTTCAATAATTGTTTCCTAGAATAAAACTAGGAACTCTTAAAAGAATGGCGCAGGTCTCATTGAACTCGCTGAATGTTCAAAAATTTGCAAATTTAGAAATATGCGAGTAAGTATGTGCTGTTGTAGCAGCTACGCTCACTCTGTATGTAGATACTGAGAAGAGATACTATGGGCATGTGAACATACACGAGCAAGATTGGTCTATGCGTTGTTTGGGGAGCGCGAAGGATCTCTTCACTGGAAATGTCTCCCCAGAAGCAAAAGATTCCACTAGAAGCCTTGGTCGGCCATTTAGGCACTGACAGATAGTAGCAGGTGCAACAAGAGTGGGTGGCAGTGGCGGCTCGTGGGTATTCGCACGTTCGCATGTGCACACTCAAATTAATTCGGTGCCATTTCTCTTAAACATCTCTTAACAAGAGGGAATACAAGTCCTCTCAGAGCATTTACGAAACATAGTATTTCAAAACACGCGCCATTCGGAAGCTACGATTGCCGGTCCGTCCGCCTTTCTTTCGTGAAAGCCTGCGGGAGCACACTCGGGAAAATGCGACCGAGGAAACGGCGTCCTAGGCTGCTGTGGGGCTGCATGGGAAGGAGGGGGAACAACGGTGGCTTATGGAGGACTGGAGCAATCCCCGCGCGGTGCTCCTTCTACGGCGCAGGCGCAGTGGCGATCTCGGGAAAAGCCTTGACGTGTCTTGAAGATATAAAACCCGAGTAGCACCAGTTTTTAACAGAAGTATAACATTGAACGAAGAAAGTGTGAGATATCTCTCCACTTAAATGAGCTTTCGCACTAGCGCGCGAAACGCTAACGCATTGCTGTGCAGTGTTGCATCCATAAAAATGTTAATTGTATATAATATGTGTATTCTCTTGTGTTTTAAAGTGAGTTGCAATCACAGAACCATTCCGAAGTATTCAAACCCCTAGTGTATTTTGTAAACGTAAGTATTAGGCTACGTTTCAATGTATTTTGAGAAACTGAAATCAGAGAGTTCTTTTTCTGTCAAGGGTGTTTGTGCAACTAACAATGAATAGCGTTGAAAATATGAAACGTAAGAAATCAATGAGTTAATGAAAAAGCCACAGAAAACAATTGCTGAAAAGAAACAATGGAATGGAATTGTTCGGCATGCTATCCGACGTCATAAGATGATTTGTGTTTAATTGTCATTATTAATGTTAATGTGTGTCAATGCATGCATGTAATGTGTGTGTGTGTGAGAGAGAGAGAGAAAGAGAGAGAGACAGACAGACAGACAGAGAGAGAGAGAGAGAGAGAGAGAGAGAGAGAGAGAGAGAGAGAGAGAGAGAGAGTGGGAAAAAGAAGAAAAACGTTGCACACCCTAATCGCATGACCACGAGCCGGCACTGGTGGGTGCAAAACCAGAATGCTACCCAGACTAAGAACAACAAACTAACTCCTACGAGAAAGTCAGTGCCATTCTTTAGCACAACTAGTTTATTAATCTTTTCTATCCTGTAGAGGCATTTCCTAACAAAATATAAGATTTGTCAAACCAACACAATAATGGGTCTGTTCAAGGCTTGAGGACATTCAATCTGCTACAAAAAGATGTGCAAGTTTTGCGTTTGACAAATTATGATGCCCCCTAAACAGGAGAAAGTAGTTAAAACCAGGTGTCTATCTTTATTGTGACAAAACAGATCATCAAAAATGTCATTTTTATCATTTTGTCCTAATTGATCTTGGGAACCACCTGCAATAATAATATCAATCAGTATGTTAGCTTTAACCAACAGCAATTTTTTAAGTCATTTTAATCAACTTAAAGATACTAAAGAAAGTGTTTCCCTATTTACCCAAATTCTCTTGTACATACATATACCATAACTATTGTTTTTTTCATGGGCATCAAATTATATTACATTCATAAATAATATATTATTTTTATGTCACAAAAATGTAATATAAGAGATTTTTCTTAATTGTTATGATTCAGTTTTTGTTTTATAATAAATTTATAAATGTTTTACGTATTTTATGTCAATAAATATTTTTTAATAGTTTACTTTGTTTTACTTTCTTGTAACCATTATTTCTTGTATTAATTGATGAATTGTTTCTATGTTTTGTTTGAAGCATTATGATTTATTCACTCTGAGAACTGCCTTTAAACATTCTAGAGGAATAGTATTTTAATTAGAATCAATAATTAAAATATATTAATAATAAATACTTAATAAATATTATTAATATTTTAATTAGTAACAATAATTATGACTTCTGCAAATGATATAATCTATCTGCAAATCAATAAATAAATAAAGACATCAATTAAATTAAAAAAGTTACATGTCATGTTCATTCGATTAAAAATATTAATTTTAAACATTTTAGTTACAGAGAAATATAACAAAACTAGTAGAAGAACCCTGCATTGCCCAGATATTTATTGGTTATAACTAGACATCGGATGTTTAGGCACTAAAAAATCGTCTTTTAGGCGCCTAAAAAGGCACTGAAAAAGTCAAGAATAAGGAGAAAAAAGGCACTGTCATAAGAGTCATACACAATAAAATTGAAAAATTGTATTTTTTTGTCTATATTATTTTCTAAACTTAAATGCACAAAACCAGTTCGTATATTTTAATGTAAAACTAGATTTACACATTTACAACTCTTCTACATTTTATTCTTAATAGTTTCCATTAATCAGTAATATTCACATATTACCAGTAACTTTTCAAGGATCACAATTTCAAATTTGCGACAACTGGGAGACAAAATCAGTTTGAATGCGGAGAAGGATATCTGAACGATGTGACTGGCATATATTTTAGCAGTCCAACACTAGCAACACTGAAACCTTCTGGGAATTTATATTTATTTCTACTTAAAATTTCGGTTTCCTTGGTGTATTGTCAATCGTCTATGTTCTCAGATCATGGGTGGTATTTATGAAATAGGAAAATAGAGAAAAATCAGTTGGTATACTTTCAGGAATTCTCTCGAAATTTTAAATTTCAAGACGTGAATTGAAGGTTTCGTAATGAATGGTCACGTTGGACCATCGCGAATTATCCGATGTCTTAACATTGTTTATAAATATAATAAACAAAAGGCAAAAAAAGTCCTAAAAAAGGTATTTATGCAAAAAATAGGCATTTATGCTAAAATAAGCAAAAATAAGCATTATATAAAACTTTGTCATATGTCATCATTTGTTATGATTTGTGGACATATATTATCAGCCTTTGAATAAGTTCTCGAGAAAAAAATAGGCATTTCCCTAAACATCCGATATCTAGTTATAACCATCCATTAGATGCCCTAAGGTGGCTCATGGGCAGTGTACTAGCAACCAGTGGTGCATTCTTGGGTTTGATTTCCAGTCGGGGCAAAAATTGAGTTGTAACTTTCCTCTAAAATTATCTGTTTCTGTAGCTGTAGAAGAAAAGCTCAGAAAGGTGGAGTTAGCTAGTTGTGGTGGAGGGAACAACGTCATGTTCACCATGTGTTACTTTTGCCCCCAAGCATGAGAAATAAACTAGGCCTACGCACAGGGGACACTGCTACACGACAAATACACACATCATGTATTTGAACAGGACTGAATTCTATAACATGTATATGTATCCCTGCCGGCCCAGTACTACCTTCTTCCTCCTTACCCTACTCTGTCCTACTTCATCCTGCCTCACACGTCACCCATCCTGCCTTGTGAGCTATAATCATCGTTGCTGTAGTTGTTATGCTAGTGGAATGAATCAAAATGAATGTGGGAGGAAATGTTACTGGCACACTTAAATTTTGATAAAATCTCATGCAGACATTAACTTCTGCTTGCTTTTGAAGATAATGTGTACAAAATTTCATAGTAAGATCGGAATAAAACAGTAGATGTATATGACAAAGAAATATTATTTCTTATAGAAGAAAAATAAATCATTTCAAAATAAGGTAGTCCTAAATGTACCTGATAATCACTACCTTTCAGTAAAAACCACATCTAAATCAGTTCAGCAATTCCAGAGATCCAAGACAGACAAATATTGTAAAAACAATAGAATTTGATCTAAACAGGCATATGAGATAGTAAAAGGGAAGTTAGTTTGAAATCACAAACAAACATTCCAATTTTATTAATTTATATTTAATAAAATAACTCAGTTTCGTATTAATGTTAACAAATTATTATAATTATAATTATTATTACATTATTACTACCATTCTTATTTTATTAAAAATCATTTATAACATTTCTTTTTCAGAACAGTGACTAACAAATTACATTTATCTTTTTATTCATTAAATTTTGTGTAACAATACGCCACAAAGCTGCTTTAAAAATTTTCAAAGATTGACAATTGGCAGCAAGGATGAAAACTGAAAAAACACTTCAATATCAAACACTAGAACAGATAATTTAAAACATTGAATATCACTTGTCTCTTAACTCTATTACTATGTATAAAAGACAACAAAAATGAATTTAGACAGTAGATTAAGAAAATAACCCCAAAACAAACAAAATCGTTCATTCAATCTAAAAGTGGCAAAAAATGCATTCACTCAATAACCTCAAAACTTCCAAGAATTTGTTTAGTACCAAAGCAGACGTGTTTTTGAAGAATGATAAGATGCAAAATCATCAAAATGAGTCAATGAACGGCAATGCAATGCTCAACATCTCTTAAATATTTTACGTGCTCCAGGAAACAGGAGAAGAAAAGGTTCCTTCTGTAACTTCCAAATACTCTAAGTAATATAATACTATATTCACATTACCGACTCCTACACAATAGAAGAGCAATATTCTGCTTTTAAATTCTCACTAGCAAATTTTATATGAAATATTACGAAAGTTTTAACAGTAAAATTGAATTTTACAAAACCAGAAGTTTTGTCGTCCAAAATTTTACTTTTCTCCTTTTTAAAATTTAGGAATTAATTCATGGTTACTTAAAGGGTGATTGATTATTAAAGCTGAAAGAAAGAGTGGACTTAGCAGTTGAATTGTTTAGTCTCTTCGGGTAATGTCAAGAACAGAAGGAACTTAAATTCTTTCCATAAGGCAACTTATTCTGTAAACAATGTACAAAGCTATGGGCCAATATGCATAATTAACTATGTAATACTCAAGTTTTCAATAGGAACGAAAAATTGTTTTACAACCCTCTTGTGAGACACATTACTTCTCTGGTAAAAGAGTAGTATTACATGGATTATAGAGAGCAAGTTCACTCCTACCTCAAGTTTCTTACCCATATGAACAATTTCTGACAGTGAAAACACATAACAATATGAAAATAAAACGATGGCATAAAAACATTTACTCACCCAGAATCAACTTCCATTTTTACTTTAAATACTCGAGCACATTCAACAAAATTTCAAGAATAAGTAATACATAAATCATTTAAATTAACACATTATTAAAATCTCTCCCAGCTTTTCCAGTTGATCACAATAAATAATTAACCACATTAAACAGAAACACCACACAACACTCAATTCATACAAATCCTAAGGACAACAAACAAACCGGTACGGAGCTGTCGTTCGTCACTAACACTCGTTATAGTTCATTGGAACGAATCAAAAGACGGTATAACGGAACGATTGTTTTTAGATCCCGCCCATGATGTAAATTCCTTGCATCTTGGTCCCGCCCACGGTGATTTGATTTATTAGTCAAAAAACAGTAAAAACTATATGTGACGTGTGGGGTAGAAGTAACAACAGCACACGTTTTACTGAGCTTCATAATTTCTTCCCAATATTTTAAGTAGGCCTATACCTATATAGTTGAATGATGAATAAAGGTTTAAACAAAACGAAGTTAGTGACATTTGAAAACTAGACTCTTTCCCTTCCGAGTTACAGAAAATTTATTTGCATCGACAAACGAACTGCAGATTTTAATTTTGTTGTATTACTAAAAATATATGTTATCATACCCCCGGCTTTACTCCTACCACTACTAGCAAAGGTGAGCTCAACAAATCGTGCGCATAATGAAGCTACATTTATGTTCAGTAGCAGACATTTCAGAATTTGCTCAATGGATCAGGGAAACTAGACAAACACTTGATCGCGATGGGGGTCATTGACCCGCAAGCTGAAGAATATTACTTGTTACAGATATATTAAGTCACTTTTAAAAGTATTTAAAGGTCTTCCTGGATCTCTCTTACCTAAAGGTCTTACATCTCTTGCTATTCTGATCAGCCTACTATTATCTGCCCTGGAAACGTGTTCATCCCAGACTTTTCCTCTTGTTCTTTTGAATGTAATGATGTCCTTCACGCCTCACTCTTTCCAAATATCTTTATTATTTTAGTTCTAGTATCGGTCCGTGCGTCTGCTCCATACGTCATACCTCTAACTGGTCTTACTAAGGTTTTATGTATTTTTACTTTACTTTCTGTATTAAGATACTTATTTCTCCAAGTTACATCTTTTAGATATCCCGATATTCTATCTCCTTTAATTACTTATTGTTAAACTCCATTGTAAGAGTCTCTCGTGCTTGAAATTTCCACTCCTAAATATGTTGTTTTCATAACTTGTTGGATTATTTTATTATCCACCATCAATTTACACCTTATTGGATCCTTTGAAATGACCATTGATTTTGTTTCTTTCAATTGATATAATCATATGATATTGTTCTGCAATTTTCGATAGCGTATGAAGAAGTCTTCGTAAATCGTCTTCTGAATTTGCCAATAGTACTGCATCATCTGCATAGCATTCTATTGGGATTCTTTTACATCCCATTTCATATCCTGGCATTTCTTTTACGCTGTCCATTATCTATTCAATAACCAGATTAAAAGGCACAGGACTGTTAGAATTTCCTTGTCTAACATCAGCTGCACAAATGATTTCGTCTATTACCATATTTCCTACTTGCACTTTATGATGATTAGGGGGCGGATTTTAATGAAATGTCATTTTTTTCTTTTCGCTTTAGAACAATGTCATTTAGTATAGAAATTCATTTTATGTTATGACAAAAGGATATGACCCATTTTTATTGGCCATTATTTTGCATTTTTTGTCGATTTCGACTAAAAAGTCATTTTTTACCTTTTCCCATAATTTTTGCTGATTTCATAGAAATTGTCATTCTTAAAGATACTTACTTCAAATAATATTTATGAGATGCAACAAATGTTCTTCATCCAATTACTCGGTACCCTATTCGATGTGTTCTCTCAGAAATTGTAATGACAGCCATTGTGAGTATGTAATTCTCATGACGTATATCAGCGCCATCCCCGGTTCGGCCGATTTCTGGGTCACTGAAGACAGGGATTTCCTGGTAAAGAACAGTCCTAACCAAACATCTGCACGTTGAGTTCACTCGATGGAATGGAAGAAACCTCGATTATACCAGTAACGTATCCAACAGCTTGAGTTGTTAATTCGAACTGGTTTTGATAAGATTTTTCACGTGATTTTTCTTTAGTTTTAGGACATTTTTAATGTATTTTAAGAGAATTTTATTTACCATATTTGGCGATGTTTTAGGTCATCAAAATCCGACCCCTAATAATGATATTCGTATTCATGTCTTCAATTATCTTTATGAATATTTCCGGAATATTCTTCTCTCTCAGAATACTAAACACGTCTTGTAGTCTTACGCGATCTAGAGATCTATGAAGCACATGAAGGATGGGACGTTAAATTCAATCGCCTTTATCGCTGTGGCGGATTTACACATGGGCCGCCCCTGGGCACTACACTCACCTGCCATTCCGCTCTTTTTTCTATTCTTTAATTTTTGAAGTCAGACAAAGTTTCAATAATTTTAAGCATTTATTCAATTAATGGAAATACAACTTTTTATAATAAAATGAATAGCATTACACAAAATAAACTAAAATCTCTCGCGTCTTGCTGATTAGACACCGAATTGCTCGATCACAGTATACTGATTTTAAAATTTCGCATTCTCTTGCCAACAGCGGAAGCTCATTTTATCGTTCCTCGGTCATTTTTGATCTGAGGTAGTTTTCCATACACATCAAACACGAATAAGACCTTTCAACGCAGTTACTTACAAGTGTACAATCATCCGATATGCAATATTAACATTGGAATACAGGTACATCGTGTACAAGTCTTTTTCACGAAGAAACGTCATCAATTCCGTTGGAGACAAGTTTTCAACATTTTTCTAAGTGCATGTGACTTCTAAATCCGTGTCACAGAAGCTTCGCAACAAGTTTGACTTTTCTTGTCCATTACTTACATTCAAATTTCAAAGTTTCAAAATTACGAAGAACTTTCCACTGACCTTCTAAGTTTCGTTTCTTCGACCTTGCAAACTAATTACACTGACCTGCGAATTTAAACTTTCTGATCATTGCATACTGTTTAAATAATGATATTTTATATTTCTAACATGCTGATTCCGGATCTGAAGTCAGTTTTTTCTATCACATCAGTTCTCTTTTTGCAAAATCAAAATGAAAATACAAGACATATGAGACACGCGTAAAGGCAAGTAAATAATTAATTTATTATCATATGTAAGGAAGGCTTATTTATTATTATTTTTACTCATTTAAACACTACTGTATTTCATATTTATGAACATAACATAGAAATATGTAATGCATTGCATATATGATTTGAAGGACAGTAAAATGGACCGATTCCCTCACAATGTAGGTATATATCACTGTACTAGCTGAAGTACCCGGCGTTGCCCGGGCATTTATTATAGTAAATTATTATACAGGAAGAGGAATTCAATCTTTTCATGCCCTGCGGTGGGACCTACCTCTATTTCTTCCATTGTATCCCTTCTCCGCCCTACTCCCTGCTGTGCTCTGCCCGGCCACGCTACGATAGCTGTCTTCTCTTGACCCCCATTTAGAAATTTCCGGATTATCTCGCTCACTTTTCCACAAATAATTACATTTTTCTTATTTGAAGTTACAGCATCTAAACATTCACTTTATAACTAAAAGCAATAAACAAATCTAAACTACAAAATAAAATACGTGTAGACTCACATATATAATTTTTGAGGAGTTTTATATAATATTCCAACACTATCAATAAATTGACACGTTGAAAAACTTATCCTATTTTTATATTTTTTTCTTCTAATGTATTCAAAAAGATAGATTTGAAATTGATCTGTCAACTCGTGACCTTGATGGCACTTACTGTTTTAAGCTGAGTATAACATGTGGAAGTTCGTGCACGGGTACGATAGTAGGTAGATCCGGAGTAATATTTATAGATGTCACAACGTAATTTATGAATCATAATTATAAAATTAAATGAAAATACTTGTATCTATTCTGAAACATAATTATCAGTTTTTATACTTCTGAAGACGACAAAAATATGTATGTTTAATGTCCTATGTGCTAGTAACATGTAGTATAAAACTCATTCAGGAAAATCAATTCATCACACGACCGATACATTAGAAAACGAATGATCCTTCAACATTACACTATGTGTAAATAATAAATTGACAATGCACTGAGAAACATAACAAAACAATATTAGCATCATCATTATTTTATCCCAAGTGATAGAGATTATGGATCCTGAAATATGAATAATAGAAACCAAGGACTCCAAGATATTATTTGCTTAGACAAACATATTTTTCGATAAATTAATTTTGATTTTTTTTAGAAAAATATGAATGAACTCATTCATTGGGAGCAATTGATATGCAAAACACCTTTACAGATCAGTCTTAATATGTAAATGATCATTGCTTAAATCCTAACCACAGCACTAAACTTCTTCACATATAGAAGAAAAAAGTACAACTGCAATTGATGTGCCAAACAACTATACAGATTAGTCTTAATATGTAAATGATTATTCCTGAATTGCATACCACTACTCAAAACTCCACTTATTGAAGAAAAACTTTTACTGGGTGGGATGAAAACATACAAACATTTTCCATTTTACCAATATGAACATGAATACTGAAAAATAGAAACAAAGGAATTCCAGATTTTTTATTTGCTTAGACAAAATATTTTGAGATAAATTAATTTTTCCAATTATTTATTGAAAAATATATAATAATTCCTAATTCATTCATTAGGAGCAAGTGACATGCAAAACAACTGCACATATTAGTCTTAATATTGTAATGATCATTGCTTAATTACCAAACACTGCACTAAACTTCTTCGCACGTAGAAGAAAAAAGTACAACTGCAATTAATATGACAAACAACTGTACAGATTAGTCTTAATATGCAAATGATCATTTCTCAATTACACACCACTGTTCAAACTGCCTTCGCATATTTGAAGAAAAAAGTTAACTGAATGGACTGAAAACATATACACATTTTCCATTTTACCATTTTGAACCTGAGGACTGTGTAAATAGTCAAATTGAGAGTCCTAATGAACTGCTGCCCTACTACTTAGAGAACTATTCACATTTCTCCCCTTCTTGCAGTATTGTTTTCAATGGGGGCAAGTAAGTATTTCAGCAAGTCGATCTTCTCTCTGAGTAACCGATTCAAAATTTTAGTAGACTGCCCATCTCTTGGCATTTGTAATCTGTTTTGACAATTGTAACACTCGTTTAGTCAAACAATTCAGTTGTCACTAATTTCTGTAAAATAAGACGTTGTTAAGATTGTATACGATATGTGTATATTGTACATTGTACATTACTGTATATTCTGTACTGTATATCATTGTACTTTTTATTCTCTCAACCTACCTCAATTATTAAACACTTTCAAACTCACAATGATTTCTTGCCACTTTGTATATAACACGGACAAAGAGCAATGCATGAACATTGACATTATTTACCACTTCAGTTACGGCTTCCTTTCAAATCTTTACATAGGGACATTACATAACCTTATTCAAACTAATGAATTTCGTAATAATTCTGGACATTGATGAAATCAGTAGTAGATCTCAGACGTCATCCTCTGGTGGCGCGTAGCTAAACTATTGGCATTGATGCACTCTTGAATCTGTGATGTAAGGCTAGGCGAAAAATGTCCAGAAAAGTAATTATTTTGAAAATATATTACTGGTTATGTTTGTAAATTATAGCCTATAGTACTCCAGGCCTTTAAAGGATGGTAACACAAAAGTTTCATCAGCATTGGTTCAGTAGATTCAGAAATTACCGCGCTGAAAGACAACGCACTTCTGTCTTTATATATTAGTATAGATATAGATATAGATACAGATATAGAAGTATAGATATAGATTGTGGAAAGTATGGGCCATATTCTCGAACCGCTGCCGAGCAATCTCCTGGCAGCCTGCTACCTGGGGACCCCTTGCTGCCAGGCCGGGGGGCTGCCAGCGGCAATATGGCCGATAGTATTCTGAAATCACTTCCAGCTTTGTCCCAGAATGGGAGCTTGCTCTGATTGGTGGAACGACTTAAGCGAGACTCGCACGCCAGATGAAGTAGTGTACCAACACAATAAATCTAAGTGAAATTATTTTTCTTTCTACTTTCAACTGTATTTTATCATGAAAGTGAATATACAAACGTTGACACACATTGTATACTACCCAGTTAATTTGTGTACATTTCCAGTGAATTGTAGCCTGAAACCAGTAACACATCCACAATTGTATTTTGTGTAATCGTTGGTATGACATCTGCGTTTGCAGATTGTTTCCGTATTCCAACTGAGCCACGTGCATTCGAGTTCTGGTGGTGGTGGTGGTGGTGTGTGTGTGTGGTTACGGGTGTTCGTAGTGGTTTCCTTTGTATTTCTTTCTTATAACGACACGGCTATTCTCCCTTGGTACTTTCTCCATTTTTGAATACTGTTCTATTTTGATTAGAATTTCAAACCTTGTTCAGAAGTTGCTGATAGAAGCAATCATCTGGCAAATTACTTGAGTTATCTGGAAAATTAGAATTAGGGGGACCTATTTCGTTGACCTAAAAATTCGCCAAAAATTATCAATAAAATATTATAAATATGCCCTTAAAGCAAAGAAAAAATTTAAATTCAAGCGTGCAGTTTGACAAAATTATTAAATATTTATGTGCTGCAAAATTGGAAAAATATACATATCTTTTCTTGTAAAAATAAAAAATTAACATGTTATAAATGTGTCTGTCTGAATGTTTTGACTTGAAAAAAGAAAATGTCATCAAATCTGTTATATAATGTCTATATTGACGTATAATGTATAATTGCAAAACACGTTTTGATCATTTATGTCCATGTAGTTGCAAAGCGATTTAAAACAAAGAAATAAAAAAAGAAGAAAAAAGACATTAACAATTTGATCAAAACTAGTTTTGTGAACAATGTTACTGATGTAATAGAGGCTGCTTACTTTCGTTCAAGTGAACAGTTTGCAGTAGTATATTATGAAACATTTCTACGACTAATAGGAACTTTTATAATTTAAACTTTTATATTGAATAGTTTCGTGGCAGTTGCCAACCAGGATTCAATCAAGGCCACCTCGTGGAAAGTTCCTACCCTGCCCTGCACAGATGGCTTTGGTTTACCAGTGCGTTAGTCACACAGGATGAAAGTGAAATTACGATACAATTAATTTTACGTGATATTGCAAACCAAAAAAAAGTAAAAAAAATTACTAATAAGAAAATAACTGAAAACTGGCAAGCATCATTTATAATATTAAATGCCGTTGTAATGAACAAAATCAAACGAAACATTTACTAGAACTATTCTCAATGATTAATTGACAATAATTGGTTTGTTAAGTTCTGGAATTCGTAAGAACCTGTATCGAAATTAGTACCATTATGCAATGAGATGCAGCAATCAAAAGACAGAATTATACAATGGGGGTAGAAACACATGAATTTCAGTTATTTAAGAGGATCGTGCACTTCTTTTTGAGATTTTTTCATTCAAATATTGTAGAGAGGACAATAGGCATATGGAAACAAAGATTTAGATGCCTGTCACGAGGTTTAGGTCTGAAATTGAAAAATACAGCAGCTGTGATTAGTGCTACAAGTGTGTTGCACAACATCGCAAGGGTTAGCAATGACCCTCTTCCTGAAGAAGAAATTGAAAATCATTAAATTGAGGATGATCTACCATTCATGGGAAATGAAGGTCCTGGATTGGTAGCGTGCAGACATTTCATTGAAAGACATTTCTCATGAAGAAGAATATTTTATCATAATTAATAAAACAATTTATATTTTTTGTAATTATTTATTTTCTAATTGTTTTTTCTGCAACAATAACACCTCTATTTGTAAGTTTTTAATAATCTTGTCTTTTTCATGAAGTTCCTGAATAAGTGTTAGTTTCAAATTTTGGATTATAAATTAATTAATTTCCACTCCAAGGGCAGACTTTATAAAAAATTTTATTACACAAACTCACCTGGTACAGGCCTGTGGCATAAAATCTTAATGCAGTCAATAACTTGAACATTGGGGATACTGGCAAACCCCGCAAGTCCCCATCAAATACATTCCGCACCAGAGGAAACAACACATCAACAACAGTGGATTTCAAAAATCGGTAGCGACATTGAAATTCGCGGTCCCGAAATCTCTCTATAGGATTCTGTACATCCCGGATATAATGGCGAGGCATTTGTCGACGCTGCTCTTCTTCTTCCTCCTCCATTTCTTCCATGAATTCATAGAATTCAAGCAATTCGTTATCCATTATATCAATCGGAACTGATTGGCAAAATGCACGAAAGCTTATGTTGCAGTGTATAAAAAAATAATAGTCCGAAAGATTAACCAATAATTCGTCGTGTCTTCGATAGAGTAGTCTAAAAAGTATGCTCGGTTGCCGTAAATCAAGAGGAGTGTACAAAAAGTCAAGCAAAGTCGGTGTAAAATAGAAATATACTTCAACAACAACGCACAAAGGGATAAAAACACAAGTAACCCAGGTTAGGAGCACGCTGGGGGGGCTGCTGGCAGCACTTGCGACCGCTGCCAGCTGAGAGCCGCTGCTGGGAGCATACGAGGGGCCTGCCAGCCACTGGGAGCAGTTCGTGAATCGCAAATTCGAACTCTGGGAGCCTGCTACTCTTGGCAGGCCCCTGGCAGCGGTTCGAGAATACGGCCCTATATCACTGGATGGTGCTGAGTTGTGGGAGATCTCAAAAATTAATGAGAAAAAGTTAAAGGCTATGGAAATGGAGTTTTGGAGACGCAGCTGTAGAGTAACGTTAATGGAAAGAATCAGGAATGAAATTATAAAGCAGCAAATGGGTGTCATTTCGGATATAATGGATACAATAGAAGGGAGAAGGTTAAAATGGTATGGTCATCTTAAAAGAATGCCGGAGGAAAGATGGCCATTAAAAACTTGGAGGTGGCAGGTGCCAATGCACAGGAAGAGAGGTAGACCAAGACTCACGTGGTATGATGCTGTGCGCAAGACAATGAGAGATCGTCACATCATCACAAGATGATGATTGGCAAGATAGAAGGAGATGGAAGCTTGGGTGCGAGAGACGCCGCATGGTGTAGTTCCACTCGCAGAAGAAGAAGAAGAAGAAGAAGAAGAAGAAGAAGAAGAAGAAGAAGAAGAAATGAATAACCTAAAATGAAGTTTACCTTACATTAAACAGCGAACATAGCACTATTTATTAGAAAACTTTGAAGAAAAAATTTGGAGACTTTTTTGAGAAAACGAGTTAATGTGGTTCTGAAAATGCGGAATTTTTAGCTAATTTTTTATAGAAAACTGTCGTGTTTTCGAGAAACTTTATTTGACCTTATTTAAAGCGAATGTACTCATAAATACAATAACGTGAAGAAATTACTTCTAATGTAAATATTACCGACTTGAGAGACAGGTAAAAAATATTACATTTTTGCAATTTTTGCAGGAACAAAGAAATAGAGCAAAATGGCGTTTATGTCATCGGATAGGGTGCATTTGCTAATAACTCTTCAAAACTTTAAAGAACAAATTTGGAGCAGTTTTTGAGAAAATCTTGTTTTTGCAATTTTTTAAAATTGCAAAAATTTTACGCTTCATTACATAAAAACTACAAAGATTTTCGAAAAAATGTACATGACCTTTATGATACAACTATATATGGACAACAAATTTCGTTGGAAGGAAAAATCTTTATCTTGAATTTTATAGTTGTAGAAAGACGCCGGAAAATTTCAAACTTTTGCAATTTTCGAAACTTCAGAGTGAACCGTGAAAATCAGACCTATGCCACCTCTATAAGTGTATTTCATTCAGTTCTTACAAAAAAAAAATTAAAGAAAAAATTGGAGCCGTTTCTGGAAAAAAATTAAAAATATCCGGGGGCTTCATGTAAAGCACCCCCAAATATTAAAGAATGTTTTTCAAAATATCAAAGCTTCACCTAGAGCCAGATCGACAGGGCTTTCTTCAATTTGGAAAAGATTGTACACATGGTTTAGACGCTAGCAGTGGTCACAGACAGCCCAAAATACATTTTTTTGACATTTCCTCAACTTTTGCTTTCCTAGTTGTACAACCGAAATATTTCTTCATGAAGAGTAAAAACTCGTTCTAAATAGAAATTTTCATTGAAAAATGAGAAGCCATTTTTAAGAAAATTGCAATTAAGCATTGCTGTAAATGCGAAATTTGAAGCTCTTTTACACATGAATATATTAAGTTTTCGAAATAGTTCATTTGAAATCATTTGAAGCACTTCCACTCACAATTGTTACAATGGATACAAATCGATAAAAATGCCCATATTAACGGAGTGTGATGTATTAAAAAAAATTAACATTTGTGTAATTTTTGAAAAAAACAAATGAATACACCAAAATGAACTTTGCCTCACATTAAACAGTGCGTATAGTATTATCTATTAGAAAAATTTGAAGAAAAAATTTGGAGCAATTTTTGAGAAAATGGCGTTTGGGCGTTCCTGAAAATGCGGAATTTTGAGCTTATTTGTGCAGAAAAGGATTGAGTTTTCAAGAAACTTTAATTGACATTATTTAAAGCAACACATTCATTAATATAATAATGTCAAGAAAATGCCATTAATGTAAATATTGCCGACGTGAGACAAGTAAAAAAAAATCATATTTAAAATTTTTGAAAAAATAAAAGAATAAAGCAATATGGCGTTTATGCTATGGTATAGGGTCGTTTGGCACTAAACTTACCAAACATTTAAAGACAAAATTTGGAACCTTTTTTGAGGAAATCATGTGATTTTAATTTTAAAAAATTACATATATGCATGCACTATTGCACAAAAACTACTAAAATTTCCGAAACAATGTACGGAATCTTATTGAAAGAACTATTTATGCACAGCAAATTTCACTTCCAGTAAGGATCTGTCTTCAATTTTGTAGTTGTAGGAAGACGCCGAAAAGAATTCAAAGTTTTGCAATTTTCGAAAATTCAGAGTTAACGGTGAAAGTTGGACCTTCGCCACCTATATAAATGTATTATACTCTATTCTTACACGAAATTTAATGAAAACATTTGGAGCAGTTTTTGAGAAAATTTTAAAAATGTCCGGGGGCTTCATGTAAAGTACCCCCAAATTTTAAAGAATATTTCTCAAAATCTGAAAGCTTCAACTGGAGTCAGATATACAGGGTTTTCTTCAATTTGGGAAAGATCGTACGTGTGGTTTAGGCGTTAGTAGTGTTCACAGACGGACGAACGGACAAACAGACTGACAGACGGATGGACGGACGTTTTTGGGAAAAAAAAAAAAAAAAACTTTTTCGGTATCAGTGGACCCCAAAAGTGTATTTCCGTTGAAATCTCGAAATCGATTTTCCGCAGCATTACATAACTATACTACGTATATTACTCCAATGTATGTATGTATGTATACGAGAAAGTAAAAACTGCTGCGAAATCCATAGCAAACGGGAATACTGGCTCTCGGCCTGGGAGTTACGCTGTACAAATCATTCTATTGTGACCACTGGTTCTCTGAAGGCACGAGAGAAAAACCGCGACAAACAATATAAATTATCAATTAATTTAAAATCATTTCTGAAAGGTTTATTTGGAAACACTAGAACGACTAAATAAAACTCTATCTTACCACCGCCTCATCTCGCCGTTTATCAACAATTAGCTTCTCAAATATGGATGCGACATTGGTTGGAACTTTCTATTAAGCTTTGCGGATTGCTTAAACAGAAATATATCAATACATTAAAAATAAAAATTGAGGAATAGTAAAAAAGCGAGAAAATAAAATAGAACTAATATTGGCATTTTCAATAGTAATTATAATTAAAATTAAATTAATATTCTTTCAATTTTTCTCGTGGTTCTTAGTTGGTATGAAACATGTATATATTTCATTAATTTCAACCAAAAATTACGCAAAAACTACTCGTTTTTCAAAAAATTGTACGTGACCTTTTTTAAAGAGCTAATTTTGTACAAGAGTCTTTGATGCAAAAATTTTTCTTCACTTTTGAAGTTTTGAATTTTTTTGCAATGTTCGAACAAAATGAACAATACCCGAAAATGAGACCAGCACCATATTTCTTATCGTCTCTTATTACATATATGGAGAACATTTATATAAAAAATTTAAAACGGTTTCTTAAGAAAAAAATTAAAATTCAAGCGTAAATTACAAAAAAACTGTTTTTTTAAAGCATTGTACATGACCATTTTTAAAGAGCTAATTTTGTACAGCAGACTTTGTCAGAGTCAAAAATGTGTATCTTCATTTTTGTAGTTAAAATTTTTTTTTTTTTTTTGCAAGTTTCGAAAGATCATGGAAGTCAACGAAAATGAGACCTATACCATTCTCTTAAACGTCCTTCACACTATTCAACAACACAATTTAATCGAAAACGATGGAGCCATTTTTTTGAAAATTTAGAAAATGTTCAAGGAGCTTCATGTAAAGTACCCCAGAAAATTAAAATTTCGGTTACAAATTCAAGGGGTCGCGAATCTGCCAGATCAATTGGCGAATATCAATTTTGGAGAGTAACGGCTGCGTAGCGTTGTTCACGGAAGAACGGACAGACAGATTGTTCGGTACCAAAGATCCATAAAACATGGATTCTGGATATACCACGAGTTAGAGGATTTTCTTCTGTAGCAACTGGCTTTATCAACTTTTTCGTTACAATGCCTTGTAATAATTTTTTTTTGCCGAACATTTGCCATTTTTTCACTACATAACTTTCTATCTACTGCGTAAGGGTTAGGGAGAAAGTAAGGGGATAATAGCGCAGATTTGGTTATGAGCTGAATGCGATGTGCATTTGTTCGCTGATGTCATCCACATCACTAGTTGTAATCATACTTCCAACCTGAGCAGAAGAAATATGAAACAGTAATGGATACGGGCCATATCCCGTATTAGCATACAATTTGTTTCCACCGCATTTTCATGCCAAATTACTTTCAAAAGCAAGTTTTCTCGCTTCGATCGCCCGAATCCAAGTCACGGCGAGGCTCGGGCCTTCGGCCCCCGGGTTCACTATAAACAACCTTGAGTCTATCCACAGCCTCATTACTAATACAAGAATCACTTTTACAAGAATGTACATTAATGGTTAAGTTTACTACAATGCATTTCATCACTGCGTTGACAGACAAATGAACATCACACAGCGCATAACCCAGTCTCCGCTCGAATACCCGAAAGTAAAACTGATTGGTCTTTCTTATCCGATCACAAGTTGTGTCAATTTATCTAATTTGCTATACGTTTCACTTAAATTAATATATACATTCTACATCTTTCCTCCTCTTAAGAAACACGCAAGAGCCGTCACTGGCAGCTATTTCTAATTCACAGACAGACACTCCAAATTGATCTACATAGAAGATGAGTAAGCTGTTGCGCCAAATCTTTCTTATCTCTGGAAAATGAGCAGCTGCTTCCTTCCCTCGCGGGACCATTTCTCTCCAGATCCCCAGGGGGCGCCCGCGGAGCGCCACCGCAGTTTTATGGTCGCGCGAATAAAACGCAGCCGTTAATTTCCCCTCCCTGCCTGGTGCTTTTCCAGACAACGCGCCGCTCCTCAGAGAAGGGATGTGGCAACGATGCCCATATTTCCAAAACATCGATGTTTCTATAAAAATATCCATGTTTTAATCATCGATCTATTGAAGTTATGTTTTCTGAATATCAATGTTTTGAGCTCCATATTTCTACGTCTTCAATGTTTTATTCGTGGATGAAAAATTCCCATTATCAGAATTATAGAAAAGTTAAAATATGAAATAATAACTGATGTCTGTTTATGTGTATTCAAAGCACACGGACGCTGTTTGCACTAATTGCATAGAGCAGACAATCCCTCGATTGAGATTATCCTGATACCTTGGCATTTACTTCGTCTTTCCTCGCATTTCGCATATGGACAGGCATTTTATAAACTTTTTTTGTTATTTAAGGTCATCGTCTAGATACCGGGAGCGGTAGCTCAGTGCATCAACCGATGTCACTGCAGCGCCTCTGACCGGGAGGTCCTAGGTTCCAGTCCTGACGGCGGCAGGATTTTCGACACTAGCTTTTCAGCTACGTCTAATTCAGTCGCTGTCTGGAGAATTCTAGCGACCGGCTGCTCTGATCGGTAGTTTTCCGTGGTTTCTCCGATCAACACAAGGCGAATGCCGGAGCAGTACCCTACCAAATGGGCTACGGACCGCGCGCCATATCTCCTTCCTCTTCCTTGTCCTATCCTCACCCCTTACACACACACTTACACTAACATGCACTACACTACCACATATTCCGGGAGACCCGTCGGGAGCTTAGAGCTTGTCCCAGGCGGGGCGGTGCCCCGCTGGCGGGAGAGTCCTGGTTAGGGGGAAACCCCACTAGCCGACAGTAGGTCGGCGCCGGATCTCGCCATCCAGTGGGAGAAGATCACCGCCATCTCCCGAAAAAAATATGCACTACACTAACGGGACTAATGACCGAAGAAGTTGACGCGCCCGGAAACACGAAGAAATCAATCAATGAATACAAAAAACATCTAGATCATTAGCGACCACTATTGGAGTTAACGTGATGGTAACTGTGAAGATGAAACGATATGGTGATGGGCGAAAGTATGGACACAAATAGAACCAGGCTTAGGCGGGACTCAAACTCGCGACCCTTCGATCCGAGGGCGTTACGACACTACTGCCTTAGCGATCTCGGCCACCGCATCGGCTTTTCAAACTTTGTTTTCGGTTAAATTTTAATTATAAATTAATATACATAGCCTCTGACACATTAAATTTTGTTTCGCACCAATTTAATGTTAGAGGTTACTAAACCAACTTTGAAACATTCGTTTTTGAAATCACCAAGATTTTGGTCGTTGTATTATTAACATAGATGTTTTAATTTTGAGCCTCGATGTTTGGCAACATCGATGTGCTGTTGTTGATGTATCACTATATCAGAGTGGCCGGATACGTTCCGAGGTTTTTCTTTTCCTCTACTACGGAATTTCTCAAAGACCACTCCAATCATACAAAAGAATAATACCAATTAATTCCCAAAATTGAAGACGAAAAAATGACCCTAATTATAACGTATTTTCTCATTGTGCAATGTACAATTAATTTGACAAAATGTATAAATAATATTCAATTTACAAACAAGTTTTATATCATTTACTAGCAGAACCCAGCAGACGTCCAGCTCTCTCTCTCTCTCTCTCTCTCTCTCTCTCTCTCTCTCTCTCTCTCTTCCGTGTCTTTTTTCCCTCTCTATTTTCCCTCTGTCTTTCCATCTCTCTCTTTTTCACTCTCTTTTCGCCTTCTCACTGTTTCCTTTCCTTTTCCCCTCTATCCCTCTATTCCCTTTCTCCCTCTTTTTCGCTTTGTCTCACTTTCCCCCCCCTCTCTCTCTCCCCTTCCCTCTCTCTTTTTCCCGATCTCTTTTTCCATGTTTCTCTTCTTTCTAGCAGACCTTGGCAGACGTTCTGATCTCTCTCTTCCCCCCTCTCACTCTCATTTATGCTCTTTCCCCCTCTTTTTGCGCTCTCTTTTTCCCTCTCTTTTTCAATCTCTCTCCCTTTCCCCTTTCTTCCTTTTCCCTCTCTCTTTTCCCTGTTTTTCTTGTTCCTTCTCTTTTTCCCTCCCTCGCTCTCACTCTCTGTTTCTTCTTATCATCTTTTTCTCTCCTCTCCCTCTCCAACCCGCGCCGTCCGCTCCTCTTGTCCTCCTAGACCTCGCCCCGCGTCACATGGCAACGCCCAACAACAATGAAGCCCAGAGCGATTGGAAACTGCATTCAAATGAAGCACCGTCTTCTACTTCAGCGCCACCTAGCGGAGTTACAACAAAATTAACCGCGTAAAAATATTCTTCGAGAAATAACACGTAGATGTACCAACTTTCGTGGAGATCGGTGAAACGGGGTCGGGGTTCATCGATCTCGAACACACACACACACACACACACACACACACACACACACACACACACACACACACACACACACACACACACGCACACACACACACACACACACACTCTATTCTATTTAAAAATCTCTTTCTATTTAAAAATAAGCCCCTACTTGGAGGGACATTTTGAAACATAATTACTACTGACAAATGTAATTTGGGGACAGGAAAAGGTTACCTTGAAACCTAAAGATTCCTACGCAATTTAAATATCTCTCCTTACAAAATTATATTGGGCTACCTCAGTTAATTGGGGTTCGAAGTTCTTAATTGTTGCTACTTACTCTGCAAGATTCAATCTGCCATCCATACGGAGTGGCGAGGAATCTGAAAATCTTATTAAAATTCCGGATTGCACATAACGAACAATGATAATCAGCTTTCTTTCAACTTAACAAATTAGAATTTATTATAATGATAATCAAAAATGAATAATTCTTTGGTCATGACCAGTAATCTCTGTATTACAATAGTTATAAACCTTGTTATTCATTCGTGGGTCTTTGTGCGCTCTCCACTCACACAACGAAGGTTCGGTGGCGCTCCGTAGATCCTTCTCCGTCGACGCAGCAGAATCTTGCTTCTGGATAAAGTCCTTGCCTAATGTCCGTGATCTGGTTCCAAATTCTCCCGGCGATATTATTATAATCCGTGACTTCCCTCACTTGCGTCAGGGGTGGATGCCAGGACACGATTTTTACTTCCTACAAGAACGTTCTATCCTAATTTAAAAACGATAGTTAATTTAAACAACTGTCAATTACACTCTTTCCTCGATCTAATAAAATATATCACGAGCCGAACCACTCATCACCGCATTGCTCTAGCGAATGATGTTCTTATAAAAACGCGGAAGCATCCGAATTTTATATCTTTTTCTTTTGTCTCTTTGAAACAATGCTTATTCCGCCTCTGCTCTGTCATTTCAACCTAATGAAAATGAACCTATGCCACCTTTATAAGTGTATTTTGCTTTATTCTTACACGAAATTTAAAGAAACTAGAGGTGCTACAGAACTGCACAGACTTTCTCGTTGTATAGTTTCCTAATTTTCTTGGTGTGGTCAGGCTTTAAGGTTTTGCTCCATTCTCTGTCCAGCAGCCATTTATCATCGCCCAAAGTACATTTTTTTGACATTTTCTCAACTTTTGTTTTTCTAGTAGTAACACCGAAATATTACTTCAAAATATTAAAGAAGAGTAAAAACTCGCCCTAAATAGAAATTTTCATTGAAAAAAGTGAAGCGGTTCTTAAGAAAATGGCGATTAAGTATTATTGTAAATGCGAAATTTGAAGCTCTTTTTCACAGGAATCTATTTAGTTTTCGAAAAACATCATTTGAAATCATTTCAAGCACATTTACTCACAATTGAAATAATGCATATAAATCGATAAAAATGTCCATATTAACGGAGAGGTAATTAAAAAAATACATTTGTGTAATTTTTGAAAAACAAATGAATATACCAAAATGAACTTTACCTCACATTAAACAGCGCACTGAGCTCTATCTATTAGAAAAAATTGAAGAAAAAAATTGAAGCTATTTTTGAGAAAATGGCGTTTGAGTGTTTCTGAAAATGCGGAATTTTGAGCTCATTTCTACAGACAACAATTGACTTTTCGAGAAACATGATTTGACATTATTTAAAGCACATGTACTCATAAATATAGTAATGGAAGAAATTGTCTTTAATGTAAATATTACCGACGTGAAAGATAAGTAAAAAAATTCATATTTAAAATTTTTGAAAAAATAAAAGAATAGAGCAGTAGGGCGTTTATGCCATGGTATAGGGTTTGTTTGCCACTAAACTTACCAAACATTTAAAGAAAAAAATTGGCGTCTTTTTTGAGAAAAAAATGTTTTTGTAGTTTTTAAAAATTGCAAATATTGCACGATAACTACTAAAATTTCCAAAACAATGTACATGACCTTATTAAAAGAATTATTTTTGCACAACATATTTCATTTGAAGGAAAGATCTCTGTCTTCAATTTTGTAGTTGTAGTTGTCTTCAATTTTGTAGGAAGATATCGAAAATAATTTAGACTTTTGCAATTTTCGAAAATTCAGAGTTAACGGTGAAAATTGGACCTATGCCACCTTTATAAATGTATTATAGGCTATTCTTACAGGAAATTTAAAGGAAAAAATTGGAGCAGTTTTTGAGAATATTTTGAACATGTCCAGGGGTCTTTATGTAATGTACCTCCATATTTCAAAGAATGTTTTTCAAAATTTCAAAGCTTCAAGTAGAACCAGATGGACAAGAAGAGTTTCATGAATTTGGAAAAAATCTTGCCCACGGTATAGACAGTAGACACGCTGTTCGCCGACCGACGGAGAGGCAGACAGATGGACGGACAGCCAGACGGGCGGACGGACGTTTTGCTTTCGATTTGTTTTTCGGCATCAAGGACCCACAAAACAGGGATTCTACCTATATCACTTATTAGAGGATTTCCCCCTCCCTTAATTTAGTTAATGGATTTATCCACTTTTTCGTTGTCACGGCTCAGTAATGAATGTTTTGTACCAAAAATCCGCCGTTTTCTCGCGTAGTGTTACGTAACTTTCTGTATACTACGTATATTATTCCGTACATACGATATATTCCGTACATATTATCTGTACGTACGTATACGAGAAAGTATCTAGAGGTACTACAGAATGACACAGATTTTCTCGTAGTAAAGTTTTTTTAATTTTGTATTTGTGGTCTGGTGCTGTACAGTCTTGCCCCTCCTTCTTGCTTGCTGCCATCTATGGCCGCTCAAAATATTTTTTTTTTTTTGAATTTTCTCAACTTTTCGGTTTTTATGTAGGAGAACCCAAATATTAATTTAAGAATATGAGAAAAGGGTAAAACTTTGTCGTAAATAGCAATTTTCATTGAAAAGTTTGGTGCGTCACCGTAAATGCGAAATTTGACGCTCTTTTTCGCAGGAATCTATTGAGTTTTCGAAAAACTTCATTTGAAGTAATTTGAAGCACATCCACTCACAAATGTAATAATGTATACAAATCTAATGAAATGTGCATATTAACGGCGTGAGAGATATTTCAAAAACATTACATTTGTGTAATTAAAAAAAAAGAGTGCACCAAAATGAACTTTACGTCATATTAAATAGTGCCATTACTATTATCCCTTGAAAAAGTTTGAAGGAAAAATTTGGAGCCATTTTTTAAGAAAATAACGTTTGAGCGTTTCTGAAATTGCGGGAATTAGATATCATTTTTACAGAAAATTGTTGCATTTTTTAGATAGTTCATTTGACATTATTTAAAGCACATGTACTCATAAATATAACACTGTGAAGAAATCGCCTCTATTACTGACGTGAGAGACAAGTAAAATACTTACATTTTTGTAATTTCTGAAAAATAGAACAAAGGAATAGAGCAAAATGGCGTTTATGTCATCGTATAGGGTTCGTTTGGCACTAACAGTACCAAAAAGTTAAAGAACAAATTTGGAGCCATTTTTGAAAAAAATCTTGTTTTTGCAATTTTTTAAAATTGCAAATATTTCACGCTCTATTGCACGAAAACAGCTAAAATTTTCAAAAAAAAATTTAATGACCGTTATGAAAGAACTATTTATGAACCACAAATTTCATTTGATGGAAAAATCTGTCTTCAATTTTGTAATTGTAAGAAGGCGCGTTTAGGCGCTAGGAGTGTTCACAGATGGACGGAGAGAGAGGGACGGACGGACGGCCGTTTTGCTTCCAATTGGTTGTTTGGGATCAAGGCCTCACAAAACAGGGATTCTGGCTACACCACATGTTAGAGGATTTTTTTCTCTTAATTTAACAACTGGTTTTATGCATGAGATCCCAGCAATGATTTTTTTCCTCCGAAAATCCGCCGTTTTTTCGCGCAGCATAACTTTATCTATACTACGTATATTACTCTGTATTGTAATGAACCGTCCTCCTCATATCTATAAAACAACTATAATCGCTCCTCGTTAGGCGCACCAAAATATGTAATGAACCATTACCTGCTCTAGATCAACTATAATCTTTATAATCGCCCGGCGTTATAACGCCAAAATAATAACCAAAACCCGCTCTTATCAATTGCCCTGGTTATACTCAGCTTCCACCTCCAAGATTGCCCGTCGACTAGCTGCCCCCCCCCCAGAACTTCCGATATTTTCTTACTTACACATAAAATCTGGGCGTGAGGTTGTGGCTGACCTGTACAGGATCTAACAACTATTCGGGCACGTGGGCGTAGGTCATTAACTAGCTACATGTAACAATTAAACTACGTTCGTTTAATTTAATGTCGAACCAAGTGATGTTCGCCATTTATTTTCTGTAATTCCTGTGCTAGTCGTTATTCCAGTTGAAATATATACATAAACACAAACTGGGGTCGTTGCTCTCCCATGACTCACATAATACACTTAACGACAAACAAAATAAACACATAAACACATGAACGATATAATACCCTTAAATTACATGACACAAAATCCAAAATATTTCCATTCATACTGACAATTATAAATAAACTCATTCACATCCGAATGCGCATTCTGCCTGTATACCTATTGAATCTATTTTACGTTAAGACAGAACTTGATCTTGTACAGAAGCTAATTTTAATCTTTCTTCTCCTTCAAAATGTGAATTTCATAACAAAAAAAAACAACAAAGTTTCATAACTTCCCTTTTGCAGAAAACGCTGTAATCCGCAGCAAACCATTGCTGCGCGCCGTCCTCGATGTATATTACGCAGCATCCTCCAAATCCATTCTCCCGCAGCATTTCTCCATCCCCACACATTACCAAAATTTTCTTGAGTTCGCTAATATCTTCTTAGCATGTCCTTTCATTCCCCTATCATCCTATTTCCATTACGCAACTAACAACGCGATTATCTGTCTATCGCGTGCTACATTTCCTCCAAAATGTCCTATTGTTGAATATACTGCGACACATAAAATATTTCCGCGTTACGCATTGTTATTTCGAACATCATTGCCTAAACTCACTATATCCATTCATGTTCACCGTGTTTCTCGCACAATTGCATACTAAATTTTTTATCTTTTTCCGGAGCATTCTTCCCCACGTCTGACTTCGAGCTTGCTACGCATCATCCTTTTTTCATTGTTGCCTTGTGTCTTCAACATTTTTTTTCTGGAACATTTACCGATCGCTTACGTGTCTTTACCAAAAATATCATACCATTTTACTTAATTCTGTCCTTTCCAGGCTATTTCTCTTTATTACTACTTTTAATTATCAATTTATATCTTATTACTATTTCTTATACGATCTCCTCATGTTTATTAACGCCAAAATTGCTTTATTTCCGTCGCTCGCGACGCATCATTGTTCTCTCGTAAAATTTCCAAATATACAATTTCAATTGGCATCTCTACTGCAGCTCCTCGATATTTTTCAGAGTTGCGAATAATGTCATAATTTTCCGCGTGATTTTCTTTGTTAATCCCGAAAGTTTCATTTCAATCGCTTTACGCGTTCTCTTAATTTTTAGGAAAAACCGCTTCTTTACATTACCTTTCTTATGATAACAATGGCTGTAATAATCTCTCGTTATATTGTCTAAAGTGTACTTTCAAAATCACTCATATCTTTTAAACCCCTGATGCGATTCTCTTCGAATAACTTTTGAAATGTTCCTCTAAATGAATGCTATTGATTTGTACTGTCCAAATCGGGATTTTGTCGCGTCTTCTTTAATTTATAAAAAAATTATTAGTGCGCGACACCGCTTTCTTCTGTTTTTCCATCTCCTACTCATGCCATTCCTTGTTATGTTTGTTCTTTGCATCTAAATTGTTCGTTGGGATCTTAGATTGTTACAGTATATACGTACGTATACGAGAAAGTAAAAATGGCATGCATGTCATCTTGTACAGTACATTTAGCGCTATCCCTACCATATGCTTAAAGAAATATAGTGGTGCTACAACACTAGATTCTCGCCTTAATTGTAACTGTTCGCATTATTTCCTGCACTTCATAGAGACTAGCAAGGATAATTTCACATATAAATTAAACATCCAGAACTAAAGACCATCCAATATATCGTAGTTTGAATGCATTGGAAACGATTATATCATTAACTTATACATATCTGTATATACATTCTCGCGACTTTAATAAACTTGAATTTGCCTATTTATTGAACGTTGAGAACATCGTAACACAAACGTTAAGTAAGTAAAACTCACTAATATTATCTTTCTCATCGAGTCGCCGTTCAACAATGAACTTCTCTAATATCCTTCGTTGAATTGTGGCCCAAGGCAGCGTATGGTGGTCCTATAACATTAATGTTAAATAAAATTATTATAAATTTATGGTACTCGATTTTTCAATTTTTCTTTCATGTTACTTTTAAATCGTATATTTAAGAGAGAAAATATATTTGGGCTAATTTCTATTAAGGTTTGCGGATTGCTTAAAAGAAAATGCAGCAATACATTGAGAAACCAAATTGTAGAATACAGTAAAAATTGAATTAATATTGTGATTTTAAATGATAAATTAAAACTTTTTCATATTCTTTTGATTCACTTCTGTTCTCCAAAGTTTTTTTCTCGTGCCTCGTAGTTGGTGGGACACTAATATATGTATATATATATATATATATATATATATATATATATATATATATATATATATATATATATAAGAAAGTCGTGTTAGTTACACTATTTATAACTCAAGAACGGCTGTAGCGATTTGGCTGAAAATTGGTGAGCAGGAAGCTTAGAGCCAGGAGACGGACATAGGATACTGTTTATCCCGTTCGACAGCGTTCCTGTGTGAGAAATGCACGTTTTTGCACGTTTTCGCACGTTTTCGCGTGATTTCGCATGTTAGCGGTCATTGTTGCCTGTTGTAACCCATTGTTGTAACGCCGCACTGATAACAGAAGGCGATAATGATAGCCGCCTTTCGTTCGCCGTTATATCTATATATAGTCGTGTTAGTTACACTATTTATAACTCAAGAACGGCTGTACCGATTTGGTGAGCAGGAAGCTTAGAGCCAGGAGACGGACATAGGATACTGTTTATCCCGTTCGACAGCGTTCCTGTGTGAGAACGCACGTTTTTGCACGTACGCAGTGCAACAAGGATAGTACAGTTTCTCACAGTGAGTAACACGCGAGAAAAAGATGGGACGGCTGTTAAGGCGGAACAGAGTTCGCCGGGTCAGCTAGTATATATATAAAAGAAAGTCGTGTTAGTTACACTATTTATAACTCAAGAATGGCTGTACCGATTTGGCTGAAAATTGGTGAGCAGGCAGCTTAGAGCCAGGAGACGGACATAGGATACTGTTTATCCCGTTCGACAGCGTTCCTGTGTGAGAAACGCACGTTTTCGCACGTTTTCGCGTGATTTCGCATGTGTGATGCTTAACTGAAGAGTGCAACCTATGCACCAAAATACAGGAACAATAATGAATGATTAATCTACTTAATTTTTTATTTGTATTTTCTAATAAACAATTTAACTTAATAAATTCCAAAATCTGCTTATTTATTGCCTTTAACAGCCGGTCCCTATGATTACAGCTTTGTATTTCTCTCTTAAACAAAAATCAATTAAAAAACGCTCTGCTACGTAATAGATTTTTTAATTATCTATTTAATATCAGAGCGTTTTATTTAAATTCTTCTTTGTTTGAGAGAAAAACACAAATCTGCAATTGCTTTATTATCACGAGTGCAACAAGGATAGTACAGTTTCTCACAGTGAGTGCGACGCGAGGAAAAGATGGGACCGGCTGTTAAGGCGGAACAGAGTTCACCGGGTCAGCTAGTATATATATATATATATATATATATATATATATATATATATATATATATATATATATATATATATATATATATAATTTCAGGGAGAAATTTCGCGAAGATATGAGATTATTTCAAAGGAATGTGTGATCTTCTTAGTGAGCTAAGTTTTTAGAAATGATTTTGCTTCAAATAAAAATCTCTTTCTTCCATTTAGTAGTTTCCAAATGCTAATATTTTACAATTTTTGAAAATACAGAGAGTTCAATGAAAATCAGACTTGCGTCATTCTTTTAAACGTCCCTTCTTTTAAACGTGTAAAAAATGTAAAGAAAAAATTAGGAACAGTTTTTGAAAAAATATTATTTTTTGAAATTGCGTAACTTTCAAGAATAAATTACGCAAAAAATAATTGTTCTTTCAAAAAAATGTACGTGACCATTTTAAAAGACAACAGACTTTGTCTGAATTTCTATCTTCAATTTTGCAGTTTTGGACTGTTAACTTAGTGCAGTATTTGAAAAAGAAAGCCGAAAATGGGAGTACACCATATTTTTTACCGTTCGTTATTACATATGAAGCGGTTTTCATAAAAAATGTTCATTTTATTTTAAAAATTGCATACATTTCTCCCAAAATTACATTACTACTCATATTTTAGAAAAATTGAACGTTATTTCAAATATGTCTTGAAGGAACAGATTTTATAAAGGAAAAAATCAAAATCTTCAATATTGTAGTTGTAGTAAGACTCCGAAAAAATATAATTTCTGTAATTTCCGAAAAAGCAGAAATTTTAATGAAAATGAGACCTGCACCATTATCTTAAGTGTTATTTACGCTAACAATAGAGTCTAAACAAAAAAATTTGTATTGGAATATTTTGAAATTTTTGATTTAGTTTTGGAAGAAATCGCTAAACGTTTTGGGAACTACCGTTGACTGTAGACAGACTGACAGAAAGACGTTTTGCCGTCAGTCGAGTAATATACGTACACTGTCAGAAATTAAATTAAATTTAATGTAGATTTAGTGTATGATTGTACATGAATTTTAACATACGTTTATATTAAAGAGAGATTAATGTTCATATACATTAAATTTAAGGCTTAAATTAAAATCAATGTAGATTTAATGTACGACTGAACATGAAAAATAATGTAGCTTGTACATTAAAATAAGATTAATTTACTTTTACATTACATTTAATGCGTAATTTAAAATTAATGTATATTTAATGTACGACTGTACATGAAATGTAATGTACTTTATGCACGAATATTATATTTAATTTAATATAATTTCATATGTGTATTAAAAATATTTCGTGTGTATATTAAATATAATTTGAAAATGTTTTTAAAAACTTAAATACTTAAAATTTGGATTCACATTCAATTTGGTAACAAATAGGCCTGTGTGATAAAATCATATACTCATGAATAAAGACCGGATTTTCATAAAGTAAAACTCTCTGAAACGAGCAGTAAAAACATGAAAACCAGCCATCTAAAAACTAGTAGTGCCCGAAAACCGATTCAAACAATCATATCCCAAATGATAGGCTAAATTTGGCCTAATTGAGTGCTCTATTCCCGAATTTTAGACTCCTTTGGATTTCCCAATATCGTGGGCGCTGCTAGCTTTAGACCAAAGCTAGCAGCGCCCACTCAGAAAATCCATCTAAAAATCAATTTAAAAATATGAAACCACGCCCAAAATTTAAGGATAATTATGGGCTCTAGGAAAAAAATTACTCCCGCATTTAAATTCCAAAATTCAGGGCTGTGCAAAAGGAAACATTTAACATTGGTTCTTATGTGCGAAAAAACATAAAAATGTAAAAACCACAGAAAAAGTTTGAAACCCTACCGAAAAAGTATGAATAATTTTGGGCTCTAGAAGGAAAATTACTCTCGCAATTATATTCCAACATTCAGGGCTGTACAAAGAGAAACAATTAACATTGGTTCTTAGGGGAGAAAAAACACAAAAATCAATAACCCCAGAAAAAACCTGAAATCCTTCCCAAAATTTAAGAATAATTCTGGGCTCTAGGAAAAAAATTGATCCCGCATTTATATTCCAAAATTCACGGCTATACAAAGAGAAACAATTAACATTGGTTATTACGGACGAATAAACATCCAAATTAAAAATCCTTACAAAAATTATGGAACACCTCCTAAAATTTAGAACCAAATTGAGGCTCTAAAAAAGTTATTTCCACATGTATATTCCAAAATTCAGGGCTGTACAAAGGGCTGTACAAAAACTTAACATTGGTTCTTACGGGCGAGTAAACACCTGAATGAAGAGAAGAAATAATCTGAATCTACTCAAAATTTAAGACTAATTTGAGGCTCTAGGAAAAAATTGTTCCCGCATTCATATTCCAAATATCAGGGCTGTTGAATGAGAAACATTTTAACATGTTTTCTTATGAGCGAATAAATACCAAAATGAAAAAAAAACCCTTGGAAAATATATAAAACGCTATAGAAACTGAAGAGGACCTCACAAATGCGGTTGAAACGTCTTTGAATTACATATTTTTAAAACCTTGTCTAGAATCATTGTTCTTTATTTGAATGTTTGTCTTATCCTGTGCTCCTCGTGCCATTGATGATTTATTACTGACATTATTATTTGAATAACACTGTTTTCATCACTTACATTTTTGCTTTGTCGTTTTCTTACATATATAGGGAGAATTGTACCTCGGCAAAGTTACCACCCCCCACTTTCGAAAACCTGAAAAATTCTTGCACCATAATTTGGGCTAATTTTGGTTTAATTTTAGACCACCTCCAAAAATTTTGACTATTTCCCAACACCCCGAAATCAAGATATCAATCTGGAGCTGGTAAAGCTAGCACTCCCACTTACTCAAATTTCAGACCTTTGGACGGTGTAAACAAGTGAATTTTGGACTCCCTTGGGCTACTATTTAAAATTTCGAAACTCACCCCTAAAAAAGAAAACAAAAAATCAAAAACACCCTAATTTTTCAAAAATAAAAAGTTCTCGCACCATAATTTTGCGCTCTTCAGTGACACCAAAAACTTTTTTGAAACCCGACAACTCTCCACCAAAAAATTAAGGGTTCAAAAATTGGGAAAGTAAAGTTAGTACCGGCACTTACTCAACATGTTTGTACTGTCATAACGTGCGAATTTTGGGCTTCTTTGTTCACTTTCAAATTTCGAAACCCACCCCTAATTACGAGAACAAGAACTGAGAACCACCCCAATATTCCATAACTAAAAAATTAATGCGCCATAATTCTGAATCTTTAAGACACCAAAAACATTTTTCTGCTACATCACAATGCCCCGCCAACAATTAGTTGGTGGTCTCAATTCATTTGCCAGTATGTGTACAAGTGCCAATAAATTCCTTATTTCCATATGTTCTGTATTTTTGAGCTTATTTACTGAGAAATGAGATAGAGGTCATAAGGTATATTATTGTACGCTCGAGAATTTTCCACTTTTTGGAAGGAAAAGAAAGAGGCCGAAAATTATTTTTGGCCGTTGTCGAACTCCTTAGTATGTTTTTCAGACAATATTCGATTGCTGGAAGAGAAATTTGTTTGGTTAAGGTTTTATAACAACGCAAATAATGAAGATCAGAAAAAAATTGGGATGGTTTGATTAATGTGTATTTTTTGAATAAGAACGAGACTAGTCCAAAATTATTTCAGGGTCACATATAATTTGCAAAATGTGTACGCTTCCAAATAAATTCCTTATTTATATACGTTCTGAATTTTTTACTTGGAGTAATGATAGTGGCCAAAAAGTCCAATATCCTTCGTACGAGAATTTTTCATTTTTTTGAAAGAAAAAAGAGACACCCAAAAATTATTTTGGGTCGCTATCGCATTCTCTGGCATGTGTTTTAGACAATATTCTATTGCCGGATGAAATATTCATGTAGTTAAAGTTTTATAACAACGCAGATATTGAAGAACGGAAGAAATTGGGATACTTTTTATTAGTATATATTTTTTCAATAAGAATGAGACAAGCCCAAAATTATTTGAGGGTCGTATTTCATTTGCCAATATGTGCAAAATTGTCAATACATTTCTTATTTCTCAGGTCTTATTTCAGCTCTTATTTCTTAGATCAGTATTTTAGAGTTTATTTACTGAGTAATGGGAAAGTGGTCAAAAGGACTAATATCGTTCGCATAAATATTTTCCATTTTTCTAGTCCAAAAATATTTTTGGACATTGCCGAACTCCCTTGTATGTGTTTTAGACAATATTCAATTGTAGGAGGAGAAAGTTGTGTAGTTTTGGTTATATAGCAATGCAAATATTGAAGAATGACAACAAATTTGGGATAGTTTGATTAGTGTATATTTTTTAAATAAGATAGAGGCTAGCCCAAAATTATTTGAGGATCCCATTTCATTTGCCAGAATATGTACACTTACCAATAAATTCCTTATTCTTACGTTCTGTATTTTTGAGTTTACTTACTGAGTAATGATAAAGTGGTCAAAAAGTCTAATATCGTGCGTGCAAGAATTTCCCATTTTTTGTGAAGAAGAAAAGAAGCCCAAAGTTATTTTCTGTTAGTTTTACAATTTCCATACTAATTGCAATTCCTGACGGTTTTTCATCGCCTTGAGTACTTCTTAAAATGTCAGTCTCTTGTCAAACAAACTTGTAATATTTTGTGTGTATTGCGAAAATACGACCGTACATGTTCTCATAAGAAGAGTCGTTTGTGCTCCTTTACTTATAAATAGTTATTTATAACAGGTTATGTGCCACAGTGCGTGCAATTCGCATTGATAAAAAGAATTTGAAAACGTAAAGAAAAGGAAAATATTCAAAAGTTGTCATCTATATCTATCTATCTATATCTGTATCTATACTAATATATAAAGACAGAAGTGCGTTGTCTTCCAGCGCGGTAATCTCTGAATCTACTGAACCAATGCTGATGAAACTTTTGTGTTAGCATCCTTTAAAGGCCTGGAGTACTATAGGCTATAATTTACAAATATAACCAGTAATATATTTTCAAAATAATTACTTTTCTGGACATTTTTCGCCTAGCCTTACATCACAGATTCAAGAGTGCATCAATGCCAATAGTTTAGCTACGCGCCACCAGAGGATGACGTCTGAGATCTACTACTGATTTCATCAATGTCCAGAATTATTACGAAATTCATTAGAGTTTGAATAAGGTTATGTAATGTCCCTGTGTGAAGATTTGAAAGGAAGCCGTAACTGAAGTGGTAAATAATGTCAATGTTCATGCATTGCTCTTTGTCCGTGTTATATACAAAGTGGCAAGAAATCATTGTGAGTTTGAAAGTGTTTAATAATTGAGGTAGGTTGAGAGAATAAAAAGTACAATGATATACAGTACAGAATATACAGTAATGTACAATGTACAATATACACATATCGTATACAATCTTAACAACGTCTTATTTTACAGAAATTAGTGACAACTGAATTGTTTGACTAAACGAGTGTTACAATTGTCAAAACAGATTACAAATGCCAAGAGATGGGCAGTCTACTAAAATTTTGAATCGGTTACTCAGAGAGAAGATCGACTTGCTGAAATACTTACTTGCCCCCATTGAAAACAATACTGCAAGAAGGGGAGAAATGTGAATAGTTCTCTAAGTAGTAGGGCAGCAGTTCATTAGGACTCTCAATTTGACTATTTACACAGTCCTCAGGTTCAAAATGGTAAAATGGAAAATGTGTATATGTTTTCAGTCCATTCAGTTAACTTTTTTCTTCAAATATGCGAAGGCAGTTTGAACAGTGGTGTGTAATTGAGAAATGATCATTTGCATATTAAGACTAATCTGTACAGTTGTTTGTCATATTAATTGCAGTTGTACTTTTTTCTTCTACGTGCGAAGAAGTTTAGTGCAGTGTTTGGTAATTAAGCAATGATCATTACAATATTAAGACTAATATGTGCAGTTGTTTTGCATGTCACTTGCTCCTAATGAATGAATTAGGAATTATTATATATTTTTCAATAAATAATTGGAAAAATTAATTTATCTCAAAATATTTTGTCTAAGCAAATAAAAAATCTGGAATTCCTTTGTTTCTATTTTTCAGTATTCATGTTCATATTGGTAAAATGGAAAATGTTTGTATGTTTTCATCCCACCCAGTAAAAGTTTTTCTTCAATAAGTGGAGTTTTGAGTAGTGGTATGCAATTCAGGAATAATCATTTACATATTAAGACTAATCTGTATAGTTGTTTGGCACATCAATTGCAGTTGTACTTTTTTCTTCTATATGTGAAGAAGTTTAGTGCTGTGGTTAGGATTTAAGCAATGATCATTTACATATTAAGACTGATCTGTAAAGGTGTTTTGCATATCAATTGCTCCCAATGAATGAGTTCATTCATAGTTTTCTAAAACAAAACCGAAATTAATTTATCGAAAAATATGTTTGTCTAAGCTAATAATATCTGGGAGTCCTTGGTTTCTATTATTCATATTTCAGGATCCATAATCTCTATCACTTGGGATAAAATAATGATGATGCTAATATTGTTTTGTTATATGGCTCAGTGCATTGTCAATTTATTGTTTATACTTAGTGTAATGTTGGAGGATTATTAGTTTTCTAATGTATCAGTCATGTGATGAATTGATTTTCCTGAATGAGTTTTATACTACATGTTACTAGCACATAGGACATTAAACATACATATTTTTGTCGTCTTCAGAAGTATAAAAACTGGTAATTATGTTTCAGAATAGATACAAGTATTTTCATTTAATTTTATAATTATGATTCATAAATTACGTTGTGACATCTATAACTATTACTCCGGATCTACCTACTATCGTACCCGTGCACGAACTTCCGCATGTTATACTCAGCTTAAAACAGTAAGTGCCATCAAGGTCACGAGTTGACAGATCAATTTCAAATCTATCTTTTTGAATACATTAGAAGAAAAAAATATAAAAATAGGATAAGTTTTTCAACGTGTCAATTTATTGATAGTGTTGGAATATTATATAAAACTCCTCAAAAATTATATATGTGAGTCTACACGTATTTTATTTTGTAGTTTAGATTTGTTTATTGCTTTTAGTTATAAAGTGAATGTTTAGATGCTGGAACTTCAAAAGAAAAATGTAATTATTTGTGGAAAAGTGAGCGAGATAATTCAGAAATTTCGAAATGGGGGTCAAGAGAAGACAGCTATCGTAGCGTGGCCGGGCAGAGCATAGCAGGGAGTAGGGCGGAGAAGGGAAACAATGGAAGAAATAGAGGTAGGTCCCACTGCAGGGTATGAAAACATTGAATTCCTCTTCCTGTATAATAATTTACTATAATAAATGCCCGGGCAACGCCGGGTTCTTCAGCTAGTAAAATATAAAATGCAGTCAATAAGCGAACTCGAAAATGGCGCACGCAACCCGACACGAAATGGTATCACGTGATAGATATGATACGTGGGCTATACAAGCCGAAACTTTATTAATAAAAAAAATTATACATGGGGATGTGTTTCTAGAGAAATTCCTGAACCTTCAGAACCGACCTGTAACGCCGCCGAGCTAGAAGCTGGACGCGTTTTGAAGGCGGCTTGGATAAAAGCCGACCGCAAGGCAAGAGTGGATTTGATTTTGTCAATCAATCCCTCAGAATTAAAACAAATCAGAACTTGTCACATCCCATGAGGTATGGCTTAAATTGGAATTCATATACGCCTCAAAGGGACCCGCGAGGAAAGCGACGTTTCTGAAACGCCTGACGCAACATAAATGAAAAATGGTGATGATATAAAGGAACATCTAGCTGGATTCTTGGATGCGATTAACAAATTGCAGGTAATAAATGTGGAAATCAACGAAGACTTGTTGGCCATCATGATGTTGTACAGCCTTCCTGAATGCTACGACAACTTTCGATGTGCTATAGAATCTCGTGATGATCTGCCGGACGCTGAGACGCTCAAGATAAATATTTTGGAAGCGCACAACGTTAGAAAACTGAAGAACGACGACGGGTTGACAACCGCAATGATTGTGAAAAATATAAAACGCTTCTTCAAGAAACTAGAGACGACGTCAAAAGCAATTTTAAAACTGAGCAAACTCTAAAGAATTCGAAATTGAAAATAAAGTGTAATTTCTGCAATAAAAAAGGACGTAAAGAAGCCGAATGTTTTCTGAAGAAGAAATTGATTAAAACCTCAGAAAACAAAAATTAAAAGGGTTATTTATGTCTGTCAGTTGAAATTCTAATGAGAATTCAGATCAAACAGGAAAATTGTGGTGTATTGACAGTGGTTGTACCTCCCACTACCATGTCCAACGACAAAAGCGCATTCGAGCACGCATATAAAACCGTGAGTAAGTTAACACTCGCTGACGATTCTGTTAAAGAAGTAAAGGCAAAGGGTGACGTACATTTCTCAATAGTGGCAAATGTATGTGATGGAGTGTCGCTGAGGAACACTTTGTACGTACCTAATCTGAAAAAAAAATTAATTTCGGTTGCCAAATTCGTCGATCAAAACTTGAGGGTGATATTCGAAAAGGAACGTGCAATTGTCTACAACTCAGACAACGAGGTGAAACTCATCGCTAAAAGAATTGGGGACTTATTTTATTTGGAAAAAGACAACCAACTTGCATTTGCCAATACGGAGACAGCAGCTATCAAGAATTCAATAAAACGTTGGCACGCTCTACTCGAACGTTTCAACTCCACGGTCATGAAACTGATGCTGAAGATGTCATAGGACTGAAATTTGAAGACTCACTTGACTCAAGTAAGTGTGAAACGTCTCGCAGGAAAAATCACAAAAATCACATCCGTTCACAAAACGCGAAGAGTTATCGACAAGACCCCTGGAGCTGATTCATTCAAACATATGTGGACCAATGAGAACATATTCACAAGGTGGTAAACAATATTTCATCACGTTCATAGATGATGACAGTCGTTGATGTGAAGTTTACTTCATTCGCGAAAAATAAGAATCTGTCGAAAAATTTATTAAATTTAAAAATGTTGTCGAAAACTAAACAGGTTACAAAATCAAAGCAATTTTGTCTGGTAACGGGAAGGAATATGTGAATAAGAGAAAGGAAACAGTTCTTAAGGACGCAGGAATCCAACAACGGCTGACAATGCCTCAACAGAATGGGATCGCTGAACGGAGAAACCGGACCCTCGTCGAAGCTGCTAGATGCTAGTTGATAGAGTTCGGAATGCCTTCATCTTTCTGGGCGGAAGCTGTTGCGACCGCTAACTACATTCGCAACAGGTGCATTACGAAGAGCTTGCCCGAGGGAACTCCATATGAAAAATGGAACGGAAAACGACCAGATATCTCAAAGCTATGTGCATTGGAAACCAATGCTTATATCCTAGACAAGACACCTGGCAAAGGTAAATTTGAAAACAAAGGGATATGCGAAAACTTCGTTGGATATTCTTAGTGCAATAAGGGATATCGTATCTGGGTACCACTTGAACGAGCAAATCGTATTTCACGCGATGTAAGATTCCTGGACAAGTTTGATTGCAAATAGTCCGAAGATTTCTTTCCTGGAGAAAAAGATTTTAACAAAATAAACCAGAAACTCAAAATAAATTCACCGAACATAGTTGAAATAGACCCAAATCGTCTAAATTCAGAATGTTTAATCGACAGTGATATTGGATATACTCCTCTTGAACGTGAAGACACAAATTCCTCTCAACCTCTCGAAGATAATGATGACGTTGCTACAACCAGCACGTGGAAGACCAAGAAAGGTAAAAACGGAAAAAGAGGACGTCCACCCAAATGGGGAAATTCACAAGTAAGTAAAGATCAGATTGAAACTAATTTTGTCGAAGATCATACAGAACGTAAGCCTCCCATATTGCCAATTATGGACTTTTCTCCAATCGGTTACGAAAACAAAAATGACGTTGAAGGAAACGATTCAACACAAAGTAATAACTTTGTTTTCAATGCAACAGAAATAAATATGCACAATGCTATAAATGGTCCCGACAAATCCGAGTGGCTTGACGCAATATACTCGGAAATCAAGTGTCTGAATGCCAATGTCACGTGGGAATTAGTCGACCGACCGAGCAGTAATATTGTCATCGACTGCAGAACTGTGCTCCGTAGCAAGATGAATCCGGATGGATCCATCCACAGACGAAAGGACAGAGTAGTCGCCCGAGGTTTCGCTCAAATACCCGGAATCGACTTTATTGATACATTCTCTTTGGTCGCCAGAATTGAATCATTTAGATTCCTCGTGGCATTATCTGTCAAACTTGATCTGAAAATTTCAGAACTCGACATCACCACCGCCTATTTGAATCCTATCGACACGTTACTGTTCATGGAAAATCCGGCATACTTGAATGAGTCATTAAAACGAATAATTGAGACTGAATGAGACATTAATTTAATCAAAAAGGCCCAAAATATGCTCCAACTCTCAAAATATGCTCACTCTCTGATAAGAAGATAACACTTCGTCAAAGTGGATAAATTAAAGACATCTTGAAGATATATAACATGGAAGATTGTGAGCCCGTGAAAACTCTCTTCGCTACTGGAATGAAGCTTCAATCCGACACCATTTCAGAAAGAAAGATCAACGACCATTCCGTGAGCTCATTGGTTCTCTTATGTATGTAGGAAGAGGCACACGTCTGGACATCGCATACGCTGTTAACATGCTAAGCCAGTATAATAATTGTCACAATGAAAGTCATTGGCAGGCTGCCAAACGTATAATTCGACACCTACAAGGGACAATTAATAAAAAATTAGTTTATGTTCAAGATGGTACAGAATTACGGGGTTATGCCGACGCCGACTGGGCCACTTGCCCAAATGATAGAAAATCATATCCGGATATGTCATCTTGATGTCCGGAGCAGTAACAAAGAACGTAAACAAAGAACTTTCGCGCTGTCTTCTACGGAAGCAGAATACATTAGCATTTCCGAAGCTGCTAAACAGGCAATACACAGCCTTACTTTCGCCCAAGAACTGGGAATTAATCATTCTAACAAAATAATTATTTACAATGATAATCGATCAGTTGGAAAATTAGTTTATAATCCAGTGTTTCATGCTAGATCGAAACATATCGACGTGAGATATCATTTCATTCGTCAAGAAGTACAAGAACATAAATTGAAAATAGAATATTTGAGTACTGAAGAAATGGTTGCCGACGTATTCACTAAGCCTCTACTCCATAATAAACATGAAAGTTGCTATCAGATGTGGGTTACGTGCCTGATTAAGAAATAGCCCTGACATTGAGGGAGGGTGTTAGTATGAAGTACAATTTCCACGTTAATTGTAATTCCAGACGGCTTTGCGTTGTCTTGAGTACTTCTTAAAATGTCAGTCTTTTGTCAAACAAACTTGTAATGTTTTGTGTGTATTACGAAAATACTTGTTCTCATAAGAAGTTCGTGCTTATGTTCGTGCTATAGTTATTTCTAACATTTTCGGGCACTATGATATTCCCTCGTACGTTTGTTAGACAATATTCGACTACTGGATGAGAAATTCGTGTAGTATAGGATTTATAACGCAAATATTGAAGATCGAAAAAAATTGGGATTTTTTGATAAGTGTATATTTGTTTGAGTAAGATCTAGACTAGCCCAAAATTATTTGATGGTCGAATTTTATTTGCTAATATGTGTTCAATGATCAACAAAATCCTTCTTTCTATTCATTCAATGTTTTTGAGTTTATTTTCTGAGTAATGGGAAAGTCGTCAACGGTCTAATAACGTTCACACAAGAATTTGTCATGTTTTGGAACGAAAGGAGAAAAGCCTACAATTATTGTCGGTCACTATAGTATTCCGTTGCATATTATAGAGCCTCAAATTGGCCATATTTGGGAGGTGTTTTATCATTTTCCTGAGGAATTTTAATATCGGTGTTTATTTGCCCGTAAAAGCCAATGTTAAATGTCTCCCTTCGCACAGACCTGATTTTTGGAATATAAATATGACAAGATTTTTTGTTCTAGAGTCTCAAAGTAGCCTCAAAGTTCGGGAGGGGTTTCATATTTTTTCTAAGTTTTTTTATTTAAATTTTGATGTTTATTCGCCCGTAAGAACCAATGTTAATTGTTTCTCTTTGTACAGTCCTGGATTTTGGAATACAAATGCGGGAGTAATTTTTTCCCAGAAACCAAAACTATTCTTAAATTTTAGGTGTGGTTTCATACTTTTGAATTGATTTTTTGATGGATTTTCTGCGCCCACGATTTTGGTAATCCAAAGGAGCCTAAAATTCGGGAACAGAGCACTTAATTAGCCCAAAATTAACTTATAATTTTGAATATAGCTTGGTTGAGATTGGTTTTTGGGCGCTGCTAGCTTTAGATGGCTGATAAAACGTGCAAATACATGCAATAAAAAGATCAAGACTTTGCACGGTGTTATGCAGCCCAAAAACTCCAGTCAATCCACTTATCAACCTATTTTTGTATTTTGAATGAGATATTTCAAGTATATAACTATAAGTAAGTTTGAACTTGTTTAAGCAAACCATATTTGACATTTTATATATTATTCTCACACAAAATTAAATTAACATAAAAAAGTGAGTACAAAAATAGAGAAATACCAACATGCATTGAAATATCAAAAATAATGTTTTCACTATGCATAATTTACAATTAACATTTGCATTGCATAATTTACATTTATATACATTTTCAAATTATTTTCTGAGAAATTATATTCTTGAAAATATTTCTATCAACTAATACAGTTTCAGACATTCTCCATTTATTCTTGTCTGTTTGCTGAGCCTGATTTTACGTACGTGTACACGCTGCTAAAACGTTCAGAAACTGCGTTCATTCTCTCTTGTACTTCGTAGGGCAACGTCTGTTCCGAGAAATTCGGTGAACTTGAAACGCAGTGCAGCTTGTTGCTAAGCTTCGGGCGCGAACGTAAGGTCAAATGTGACTAGCTCACACGTTGACAAGTTCGGTATTTCTCAACCAGGTATCTCCCACCAGAGGGGCACCGCTCCAGCCGGAACAAGTACTAATTCCCCGCTCGGTCCCGGCTTGTGTAGTAGTGTAGTGCATGTTAGTGTAAGTGTGTGTGTAAGGGGCAATGATAGGAAAAGGAAGATGAAGATAAAATCGTGCTCGGTCCGTGGCCCGTTTGTTAGGGTACTGCTCCGACATTCGCTTGGTGTTGATCGGAGGAACCACGGAAAACTACCGATCAGAGCAGCCGGCCGCTCGAATTCTCCTCCAGCCAGCGATTGAATTCGACCTAGCGGAATAGCTAGTGCCGAAAATCCTGCCCTCGTCGGGACTCGAACCTAGGTCCTCCCGGTCAGAGGTACTGCAGTGACATCAGTTGATGCACTGAGCCACCGCCCCCAGTGCGCGCATTCGAAATTAATATAGATATAGCATTATCATTTCCTACATTCCAAAGAAGAAATGAGGAATTGAGAGCTTCAGCAAAGAATATCTTGTGTAATTCGGTATGCAGAGTAGTTCTCAAGTCACCTACCTGTAGTCGTCTTTTCCGAGTGAGCGCTGACGTTGATGCTTGTCCAGTCTGGTTGATGTTTAGCAGACCAGTTGGTGCTGACCGATAATCATTACGAAACGTATACTAAAAAAGTTGTGAAGATGGATTCATTTGAAAATAAGAGATACATGTTTGCTGAATTCTGGACTCCTATTCGACAAAAGGACGAGCGTATGAAAGTAAAAGGTAATAGTACTCTCCAGCTATTTATTTTTTCATTTAGACCTGGTGAATTATATAATTAATTTACGCATTTGTTCTTAGTTCCCAAGTGGGACAAATACAGATCCAAGAGTGACTCGAATAGTCCATTTCCTGACAACTATTTCGATACCCAAACGAGAAAATTCACGAAAGTCAGCGAAAATGCATTTCATAGGCAAGAAAACAGCGTAAGCCGATGTGCTTCTCATCCCCGGACTCCGCTTCAAACTCTGAATAAGACAGTTGAAGTTGCAAAAGCTAATGGCCAAAAGACTGCGCCAAGAATCCTCATTAGTGAACACTTCACCAAAACTGAATCAACGCTGGATGTTCATTTACGTGCTGAACGAACCCCGATTTCGCCCAGGTCTCGTAATTTTTCTTCTTGGAATTCAAGCTGTAAGTAGCCTTAATTTTTATTTATAAATAATTGAGTGTCCAATAAATTTCGGTAAATCAATCACGAATTTCTTTGATTAAGGTCAATCAGATCACTAATACTATTTTGAATAAGTTGGAACACCAGTAATTGAATAAATGCAAATTTTAAAATATTTTAGGGAAGAATAATCAAGAAAAAACAGGAATAAATAAATATAATTAAATTATGGCATGATAGTAGTTTTTAATTTCATTTTATAAAGTTGACACAGGTGAGCTATTGTTTAATAATTTTGTGCTCTTCAACATATTGTTATAATAATTTTAATATGTACCATATATTACAGTTCACCTGAAGCATTCAAAGGTAGATTCTGAAACATAACGTAAAATAGAAAGTATGGTATAAAAAAAGGTTGTGCTGTATTTAATAAACAGCACTTTTAGTGATCCGAGTGTTCTTAATCAAAGGAATCCAAGATTAATAATTAATGTAAGTAAGCTTAAATAGAGAATTATTTTCATAAGTATTTCATTCCAGAGCAATATTATTTTTTTTTTTTCATTGTCTTGTATACTGCAATGTTTTTATCTCTAGAAATGTTCAAGTTTTACTATTTTCAATTTGTTGTTAGATATTCCAAGAAGTACTTTCATAAATGGGCCTATTGGTAATGAGACTGACATAAGGAAAAATTTTATCATATATGATGAAAGTCGTGCTACTACTTCAAAAGAGAATAATGAACAGCAATCATCATCAATTAATCTTATTCAAGATTTGAATTTGGTCAGCAATTATTCTGACAAAAGTTCTCAACAGGAAATTCTTCTGTCATCTTATCAAGGGAGGAATGAGAAAAATGTGAATACTGGTGAGTGGGTATGATGCTTAGTTGTTGCTAATTTTGAAGAAATTTACCTATTGTAATTTTATTTAACGTTTTAAAATTGGTTTTTCACACTTTCATTAAAGTTTTTTCAAGAGTAGCCTCTGAAACAGAAAAATGTGGAATTAATTTCAACAATTCTTAGATAACAAATTATTTTTTAATGTTTTGAATCCAGTTACTAGATGAAAAAATCCAACTTCCTAGAGTAAAAATTTTTCTTTTCTAGGTGTTCCTACTCCCTGTAAAACTCAATCAATTTGCATTCAAAACAAAAGGTCTGAGAGAAAATTGATTTCTAGTCCCTTGAAAACAGAAGTACTTGAAATGTTGCCTCCTGTAGAGAAGATAGGAGCCCCTTTTTGGGGTGCAGGTAAAAAAAAACTTGTCTTTAAAACATCCACAAGTATTGCACTGTTGTGAAATGTTAAATACTTACAGACGAAGGCAATATTGAAGATCTTCTTTCTTTGGAAGATATTACTAGATCTGCAAGCATTTGGGATATAAAAGAAAACAACAACAACAACAACTATTATTGTTGCTCTAATGGATCTGATGGTTTATTTGAATATTTTCCTGAGCTTCAAATGATGCAAGGTAAGTTGTATATTACAGAACATCACCAAGACATTTTATTAATTATGTTTCTTTAGTAAAATGAATTGCATACATAGGGTGTGCACAACCTAAAACAGGAAGGAGGCCTGAAAAATAATTCTAGGTCCACTTTTCCATAAAACTTTTTATTTAAAAGTGTCTTCTTTGATTAGTAAATAAATAAAACATAGGAGGAAATTGACATTTAATGATACAAATAAAAACTATATTAGATGATAACATCTAATTTATTTAACAATTAACAATTTTAAGAGGGTTGCCAGATGGCATGGAGAGTATCTTCCTAAATGTATAAGCTATTCTCAAAATTGTCAGGGTAAAGAATTTGGGAATGATTGTATTTATGTAAATAAAATGTTGCATTATATAAGGCTAAGAGGCCACTTTCAAAATTTTCCGAGGGGGGGAGGGTCCCTATGGTCCCTCCTGGTGCTGGGAGGCCAGCTCCCCTTGTTTCCACACATCTATGGAAATGTAGACTGTCAGTAAATCCTACTTTTGTTTTTTGCACTACATTTCTTGTGCTATTGAGGTTTGTGTGGATGATTCACTTGTATTTTCTTCTCAAATTAAAATTCTAGACTGTTGGGGATCTATTTTAAGGAGAAAATTTCAGATTTGCATGATTTTTTAATTAAAAGTGAGTGGGAAGGAAGGCTCTGGTGTACAGATTTATCATGGTCTCTTAAAATATTGAAATGGATAATGCTGTTACTTGTTTAATCTTGCAATTGATTCAATAATGAAATACATTCTTTCATCACCAATGTGAACATGGTTTCAAATATATGTAATGGTAATAGGGAAATAATACATTAAATATATACATTAGGACATTTGCCCTGCAATATTCGTTCTCAAAATTCATTTAGTTTACAAATTCATGTTTAAGCAGAGACAATAAAAGTAAATGTACCCACTTAAATTGATATTGAACATTTAAAATGTGCACAAGATAATGTACATTGTTTTGTTCTTGGAGTTGTCAGGACAAACAATTCAAAATGTTATAAGAGAACTAAAGGAGAAACACTAACAATTTGTGTTTTTTCTGGAATGCTGTTGTAATGCAAAACTCCTGTTTTGTTCAAGAAGGTGCAGTTTAATTTTTGCAGAACTTAATTTGCTTTCCATTAATCATCTATAAGTAATATCATCGTACAAGTTATATAAATAATTGTTTACATCTCTTTTTGTTTTTTCAATAAAATGGATTTTCTAAAAATGTGATTCCTGGGCTTCATTATTCAATAAAAAAACAAATGGTGATCTCTGTCCATGAAATAGCAATGCATCTGCCACTAAATGGCAATTGATATAATGTTAGAGATAAATACTTATTCTTCACAAAAAATATTATTTTTTGAACAATTCACCTTAAAATATAAACTTTTGTTGTTTTTTTGTCACAGCTGTGTTCTAGAGATGTGAAGAAGTTGACTAGCAAATTCTAGGTACATAATTTTAAATAAATCAACTATCACAAAGAAAATATTATAAAACGAAATTGCTGTGAAATTTATCTTTATCATTCTATGAAATTGCGAAGGGAAAGTGGCTTAGGGAAGAAAGTGAAAACTAATAAAAGATATGGTTTCTGTTTTTTCTACATTTTTATATTCTTAATTTTTATACATCAGGAAATAAAATACATTTCATTTCATATCCAACATTTCCAGTACTTCAGTGCACACACATATTTCTTTATTTATTTTTACCAGAAGTTATTTATCTTCTATTAATTTCTTATATTTCAAAGCAAAAAATATTGTTTTTTCAAGATTTAATGAAAAAACATATTTCAATGAAATGATTGTCAGGCAGTTCTCCCCAGAAAACCTTTTTCTTTAACTGCATTGAATAAGTGAAAATCTTATATTCAGTTCTTGCATTTGGTCACAAACAATTTTGGAGGAACACAAGTACTGTAAATATTTTATGAATTTGAATTGTTTTACAGCAACAAGACAGTTATTTAGTAAGGATATTGCATTCTTTCCTGTTGTACAAGAAGTTCTGCAAAGGCAATATTTTACAAAAATTTAATAATGTACCTTTTTTTTTTTTTTCAGAACCCTTTTTTCCTATGGAATTAGAGCCAGCAACAATTGAAGTTCCGTGGAATGAAAGTTAAATACTTTCACAATCACCTTCATGAAATGAACATTAGGTAGTTTGATAATGGCAACATTCTTTTAAAGAAAAGTGAACAATTTCAAGGAACTTCATAACCATCCATTTTTGTCAAATGCCATTACTGTTCTTTCTAATTTTTTCTTTGATAAATCATTCCAAGACTGCATTACATTTTCAAATGAAGTGATATTGTGTATTTCCTTTACGGCAGTTTTATCCCCATATATTACTGCAAGCATAAAAATTACATGATAAAATTGAGTGGGTGCAAAATAGTCAATTTCTTTCTGGAACTTATCTTTTGAAAAAAAATGTGTGTTACATTGCAATTCTTTAAGCTTATTTATGAAAGTGTCGTAATAAACATCCATTAAATGGTTGCAATATTTATTTAAAACTTCATCATCAGCACTAGAATATATAAAAAAAATTAAATCCTTTACAGGAGAACACATAACAGTGTTTTGAAAATCAATGAATTTAACATCTGCTGGACAGTTTGTTTCATTATGATTAGAATATGAAAATAGTATATTGTTTGTCCAAAGATCATTGTGTATCAATGTAGAAAATGGTTCTTTATTCTGTGGGGCAAATTTCGAATCATTGTCTGCTAGCCTGTTTTTAATTTTATTAAAGTAAGGTCTAAGTTGAGGATTGTGTTTTTCCAAAGCTTGTACAAACTCATTTCTAAATTGTTCCTTGACAGACGAGTTGAAACCAGGATCCTCATGGAAAATAGCTGTTCTCATGACTGTTTCCTTGAAAGTATGAGATTCTTTCTGTTTCATGGCAATGGGTATAGCATGGAATTTGGCAAGCTGGGAAATAACCCTTGTACAATGATTTAAATTCAACCCTTCTCGTTGGTCTCGTATGCTGTAACCCTCTGCTCGCATGTCGCCCAACAAAAGCATGGCGGACTCATCTGCTACTTCATCTTCATCCCCAGACATAGATGTGCGAGCGCCCAAAAAGGGAGGAATTATATTCAGAACATTTCTTTCATGAACACCGCTTTCTTTCTCAAGTTTTGCGTATGCTGGGTGGGCAAGTTTGTAGAAATTCATTTCTTTACAGAAACTTACTGGAAAATCAAAGACAGATTTGAGGAATTCAGTTGGTGGTGCTAATTTGGCCAAAATATGTAATGTTTCAGATTTTGCAGTATCTGAATAAGATACGTCAGCAACTATAGAAAGTAACAAACTTCCATAATTCTTCCCCTTTTCATTTGCTATTTTATAAGAATATTGATTTAGAATGACATAAGTCCCCAACCCTCTCTTCAAAATGTCTTGCAGCTCGTCCTTCCTCACGGCCGCTTCCCGAACTTCTTCAGACATTTCTGCGGTAGACGTTGCCGAGGTGCTGCATGGAAGAGACACCAATTATTTTACCTGAGCCGTTAAAAGCATTAAAGGCCGTTCCACAATAGCTTACGAACGGGAACGTAAAGAAAGTTGAAATATGGGCATGTCAGGCAGGCGTTCACAACACGACGGGGACGCGAAGCTTGATGGGGACGTTAACAGGAACGATGGTCAATGGTTTTGGTCAATAGGAAGTTTTAGCACCACGCGTAAGGTAGCGACTTATGCAATAACACTCACGTGACGGACCTTGAAGTCATAACGTCTTATTTAGACCTAAGATACGACCTTATACCTTCATAATTAGTACACGCCTATATGAGTCTCTACGATCACCTTACAAGCGGCAAAATGGCCGCCTAAAAACAGGAAATGTTGGGGATTTTTCCATCTTTGACAAACCTATTCTCGTATGTGAGGCAGTTACAATTACTCCTTACTAACTCCACAACGCTGGCAAGAATTAGCAGGAAATGTTGGAGAAGTGATAGGAATGAAATTCGCGAAAAAGAAGTTGAAATCATATCTTCGGGATAGGTTATGTCTTACTCTCATAATGAACGCCGTTTGAAAATATTTCCTACGTTCTCAAGAACAGTCAATTCAAAATTCCAGAGTGCATACTCATCGCAGAGGGCCACAAAATCTAAAACTCCGAATACAATGTACATTTATTATACTCTTATATCGTGGTTTAAAAGTCTCACCGCCAGCCTAGACTCTCTGATGTATTATGTAACTTCTTTGTCCAAAACTTGAAAGGTTTCTTTTGTTATAATGCGTAACGCGATGTCGCGATTGCTAAAATTCTTCTGAACATTGTTCAATATGACCGTATAAAGTCGTTAGTCACGTGATCAATAGAGTTTAAGGATGTCTCCATACGCCTGGCGCTAAAACTCTGTCAGTCAATATCTTCTTTATCTTGGCCCGGGAACGGGAAACCTCTCTATCAATGAAGTGCAGCAAATGGCAGCGAAGTTTTCCAACAAGTTTTCCAACAAGTTTTCCAACAAGTTTTCCAACAAGTTTTCCAACAGGTTTTCCAACAAGTTTTCCAACAGGTTTTCCAACAAGCTTTCCAACAAGTTTTCCAACAAGCTTTCCAACAAGCTTTCCAACAAGTTTTCCAACAAGTTTTCCAACAAGTTTTCCAACAAGCTTTCCAACAAGTTTTCCAACAAGTTTTCCAACAAGTTTTCCAACAAGTTTTCCAACAAGTTTTCCAACAAGTTTTCCAACAAGTTTTCCAACAAGTTTTCCAACAAGTTTTCCAACAAGTTTTCCAACAAGTTTTCCAACAAGTTTTCCAACAAGTTTTCCAACAAGTTTTCCAACAAGTTTTCCAACAAGCTTTCCAACAAGTTTTCCAACAAGTTTTAGCAAGTTTTCCAACAAGTTTTCCAACAAGTTTTCCAACAAGTTTCCAACAAGTTTTCCAACAAGTTTTCCAACAAGTTTCCAACAAGTTTTCAACAAGTTTTCCAACAAGTTTTCCAACAAGTTTTCCAACAAGTTTTCCAACAAGTTTTCCAACAAGTTTTCCAACAAGTTTTCCAACAGGTTTTCCAACAAGTTTTCCAACAAGTTTTCCAACAAGTTTTCCAACAAGTTTTCCAACAAGCTTTCCAACAAGTTTTCCAACAAGTTTTCCAACAAGTTTTCCAACAAGTTTTCCAACAAGTTTTCCAACAAGTTTTCCAACAAGTTTTCCAACAAGTTTTCCAACAAGTTTTCCAACAAGTTTTCCAACAAGTTTTCCAACAAGTTTTCCAACAAGTTTTCCAACAAGTTTTCCAACAAGTTTTCCAACAAGTTTTCCAACAAGTTTTCCAACAAGTTTTCCAACAAGTTTTCCAACAACAAGTTTTCCAACAAGTTTTCCAACAAGTTTTCCAACAAGTTTTCCAACAAGTTTTCCAACAAGTTTTCCAACAAGTTTTCCAACAAGTTTTCCAACAAGTTTTCCAACAAGTTTTCCAACAAGTTTTCCAACAAGTTTTCCAACAAGTTTTCCAACAAGTTTTCCAACAAGTTTTCCAACAAGTTTTCCAACAGGTTTTCCAACAAGTTTTCCAACAGGTTTTCCAACAAGCTTTCCAACAAGTTTTCCAACAAGCTTTCCAACAAGCTTTCCAACAAGTTTTCCAACAAGTTTTCCAACAAGCTTTCCAACAAGCTTTCCAACAAGTTTTCCAACAAGTTTTCCAACAAGTTTTCCAACAAGTTTTCCAACAAGTTTTCCAACAAGTTTTCCAACAAGTTTTCCAACAAGTTTTCCAACAAGTTTTCCAACAAGTTTTCCAACAAGTTTTCCAACAAGTTTTCCAACAAGTTTTCCAACAAGTTTTCCAACAAGTTTTCCAACAATTATTCATAGTAACATACGCAAACACAAGAGACATAGCAAATCAGAGTGAATAGAGCAGAGGAATTAGAAGTTCATTGGGGTCGGCAACTGTTTTTTGAATTTTTTTGCCGCTTCAGGCTCATAGCGCTATTCCTCTTCCTGCTGAATTTTATTGGGAAGCTCACGTATTTCGCGGTCCCTTTCCCGTTCCCGTTCCTGTCCTCGCCTTCGCGTTCTCGTCCTCGCTTTCCCGTTCTCGTCCTCGCCCTACTGTGAAACTGCCTTTAGTAAGCACGTTTGACCAGAGGTGTATCAACGGTATAACAGACATTTCACATGCCATGGACACCACTCACTAGGGGGCGCTATTTAGAGTGTACTTGCTAAAACAACTAATAATACTAATAATAATACTAATAATACTACTAATAATAATACTAATAACAATAACATGGTCGCTAATGATCTAGATGTTGATGCGACCTTAAATAACAACAATAATTTAAAGTATTCTGGCAGGAGCGCAAATTCTATGTTTGGCCTTGGGTGCCTGAAAACCTAAATACGCCTCGGTGTTGACGCGCATTCGCTCTCGCCGGCGCACAGGCCCACAAACACCCACGGTTCAGGATCAGGGTCGCTAGATTAGACGGTATTCCGCTTTTCGGGCAGGAAAACGGCTCTCTCTCGCGGACCAAAAATCGACTTCGCGGAATACCGCCCAATGGGCGGAAATCCATCGAAACGTGTGGGTTTTCAGATAATGACGAAGTTTTCCACAAAAAATTGAGTTGACAGAGTTTGATTTTGTGGTTGTTTACTTTATACATGATTTTTCATTACTCATTTGTTAATTCGTTCAGATTTACTTTTAGAAGTGAGTAATGAGAATTTTTAGACCTCTGGTGTAGGGTGTGTTCTAAAAGTCACAGCGTCTTTATGCACAGCATGAATATATAATACATCACATCACATTGGCAGTACTTGTAGTTAATTTTAGAACATGCCATTTAAAATAAGTCATTGTTTGGAACTACGGTATCACTGACAGCATTTTCCGTTAAGCTATAGAGAATAGCATGCATATGTAAGCATTTCTCTGGTAATATTTTTAAGCACGTATATTTAAGAGGAGCAAGGAGTGTGAAAATGGGAGAGCGGGGAAAGTATTAAAACATTAAAATCAAAAATGGGGAAAAAAGATGATTTTAAAGGTAAGTCGATACTGAGTGATTCTGTTGACTTTATTTTATCCTTTAAAGCCTTCCTCTGTTGTAGTCATTAGAATAGTCAAACTCATTTTTAAATATTAAGATATAACTTATAACAAAAAGTATACATTTTTACATAAATTATTACTTACAATGTTCACAAACCAAAATAAAATAAAACTATTCAATTATTTCTTAGGTTCACTACCCCCCAAAAAACCTCCAAATACATATTTTAATGAAAATTTAAATTTCCCGCATGGAAAGTTGAATTTTTCGTATTGGGCGTATTTACAGACTTCTAGCGGCGGATGTTTAAACGAAGTATCAGACAACCCTGTTCGGGGTCAGACGGAAGAGCTATATTTCTAAAGTCTTTATTATTTTTGTCATTAGCTAACACGCACACACGCTGACCTTCATGCAAAAGGACAATATTAATGATAGGTGATTAATGACTCAGGATTCTTGATTTACGTCCAGTTACTGCGACGACTGAGCTACGGAGACGGCTAATGTTTTGAAGGGTTTCTTAGATCTAATGTATTAAAATATATTTTCTGATTAGAACATATTTCCGATGTAATTACCTGCTGAGTTGGCTCAGAGTCAGCATTGCCAACATTGTCCTGAGTCTGCAGCGACTCTGACCGGGGGTTCCCAGAGTTCGAATCCCAACGCTGACGGATTTTCGACACACATACAGTTACTGAGTTCGCATTAAACAGCTGTCTAACGACCGGACGCAGTGGGTGATACTTTTCCTTAATCAACAACAGGCGAATGCGGAAGCAGTACTTAACGGCCACGAATCTCATACGTCATAAGTATAAAAAAATAAAAAAAATACACTACACTACCGCACATGTTGGAAGACCAGTCGGGAGCTTCGAGCTTGCCCCGCTGGCGGAGATATTTGGAGGTGGAAATCCCACAAGCCAACGTTTAGGTCGGCACCAGATCTCACCATTCAGAGGGGAGGGACACCGCAACCTCCCGCCATGCAACGTCACTAAACTTAAGGGACCAATGACCATTGCAGTTGAAGCGCCCGGACTGGGACAGATGGCTCAGGGCCCTGCAGGCCCTCTGACCGAGGGTTCCAAGGTTCGAGTCCCGACGGTGGCAGGATTTCCGACGCTACCTTGGCAGCTAGGTCGAATTCAGTCGCAGTCTGGAGGAGAATTCTATCGGCCGGCTGCTCTGATAGGTAGTTGTCCGTGGTTTCTCCGATCAACACCACGCGAATGCCGAATACCCTAACAAACGGGACACGGCGCGCGATCTCTCCTCATTTCTGTCCTATTCTCTCCCCTCACACACACGTACACTAACACGCACTACACTACCACACATGTTGGGAGACCCGTCGGGAGTTTAGAGCTTGTCCCGGCTGGGGCGGTGCCCCACTGGTGGGAGAAAATTGGTTGGCGAAAATCCCACTAGTCGACTGTAGGTCGGCGCCGTATCTCGTCATTCAGCAGGGGAATAATACCGCCACATCCCAAGAAAAACATGCAACACTAATGAGGCTGGTGGCCCTTGCAGTTGACGCGCCAGGAATCATTAATTAATTAATCAATCAATCAAGCGATCAATTGAAGCGCCCGAAAACATCGGTCAATCAATCAAACAAGCAGATAATGAGAAGTAGACTCACAAAAGAAATTCTTCAAATGTCCAGCACCCTGCTTTGGTGTTCCGTGCGAGTTCTTGGCAAGATGCCTTAATTATGAGCTTGATATGCGTCCGCAACTCTTATCTGAGTTTTATGTAACAGAGGGTCTCAAGCCTGCCTTTGACTAGGCTTATATCTGGCACGCCCAAGATCTGTTTGTGTGTGAGATGATGTTCATAAATCTTGAGTCACCATAATGAGGAAAGTGTCCAGCTAAAAGGCACAAACAGACGTAAACACAAAATAGGACCAATTAATATTGCAAATAATATCGAATGCTACAAAGAATGTATGAAGGTGACACGTGTAAATACGATACAACGAAAAATATTTTAAAAAATTGTTATGTATAGAACAAATATGTGAAGTACGAGCGCTACAGTTACTAGAACAAATAATGTTAAAATTATGTTTGCCTAATGTTCTGTGTTCTTGGGGTATTACAGTTGATTATTAGTGGAGATGAATTAAATTTTTCAATTACTTAACAATTGAAAGCGTTATGTGCTATGAGGGAGTTTGATTAATTGTGATTACGGGCGCGTCAACTACTAGGGTCGTTAGGGACTTACAGGTAAGTGCAGTGTTTTTATCGCGGGAGGCAGCGGTGATCTTCTCCCGCTGAATGGCGAGATCCTGCGCCGACCGACCCTTCGGCTTGCCCCGGGTTTTCTCAAACAGGTATCTCCCACCAGCGGGCGCCACCCCAGCCGGGACAAGCACTAAGGTCTCGACTGATCTCTCGACTTGTGTGGTATTGTAGTGCATGTTAGTATGGGGTGAGAGTAGGACAAGGAAAAGGAAGGGAAGATCGCGCGCAATGAGTTTGTTAAAGTTTATTCCGGCATTCGCCTGGTGTTGATCGGAGAAACTACGGAAAACTACCGATCAGAGCAGCTGGTTGCTAGAATTCTTCAGATAGCGGCTGAATTCGACCTAGCCATCCATGTAGTTAATGTCGAAGATCGTGGCACCGTTGGATCTCAAACAGTAGGACCTCCTGAGATGAGAGGCACTGCAGGGATATCTCTGATGCACGTAAGCCAGTTTGAGCTTTGGGTATTTTTTCAGAAAATCTATAAGAAATACAAAAGGTACTGTAAGAATCAATGCTTTTAAACATCATCCTCATATTCCATAAAAACTTATCACACTTTATTTAAAGATCTTACCCGTGGTCGAAGGTGCAAGGCACTCATGAGAATGTGCATGGATCGTGTCATCTTGTATTTAGGATCACACGGATTATTCAGCTTTAGATTAACACAACTTCAAAATTTGGTTGGTTTTGAATGGTTGAAAGGCCAGTTTCGTCTGGTAACCAATTTTTTTCTGATGTAAAAAGGACCGAAAAATCTAAAAGTGCTCCATAATTTTCAACGACGGCAATTACATTGAATCCACTGAAGCCTATAGGCCATGGGCATAGCTTCAGTTCCCAAGTTGGGTCCTTCGAATAGCGTTTCATGAAGAGGAGCTTTCTTTTTCAGTAAATTTGTGTTCATTCCGATTTTTGGGATACCTCTTATTATTTGCAACTGCAAATTTATAGGCAAACAACGAAACCCCTTCTTTGAATCAGTACTGCATTTTTGCAAAATACAAAGTATCTTAAAATAATGCACTAAACGTAAATTTACATCGCTGTAAAATATTCGCTTTACACAAATTGAAGAGCATGGCAGTATTTCTCTCCCCGATAAGCTTTGATTGAAAGAAGTGGGCGTGGTTCAGGGTGCGATTTCAGATATTAACATTTTTCATTTAATGCATAAACCAAATGCATTAAATGAAAAATGTTAATATTTTTATTTGACCTTAAAAATAAATTATTTTCAGTTGTTTACTGCGAACATTTTTCTTCAGTATTTTCTCTGGATCCGTCTCCAGAGTCCGTGGCCACTCTGTACTTCATTTTGCATTGTCCGCTATCTCTAAATATCGTAATGTAGTCATTGGAGTTGATCCCGATCAATGTCATCTCGATCAGAGTTTCGAATTTTCTTTGAGGCTTCTTATTTAAGATATTCAACAGTCATTCCTCGTTTTTTAATAAATTACTCACAGTGACTTGCTTAGTTCTTATCTTCGACAAACTTACGCTTGTAGAATCCCACGTTGAATTTCCCTAATAATGTCGGCCTTATCTTGCGAAGTTAAAACATTACGCCTCGTCATTATTTTTGAAGACTACGTTCACTAGTAAGTTAACGCTGTAAACGTTTCTTCTCAGGATTCACCTCGTACGTGCACTGTATGTCCCAATCTTCCGAGGTCCTTTTGCTCGCCGTAATAACATATGAGATCTTTCCGGTAGAGCAATGTCTGGAGGTAGTAGATTTTAGCAATTGCTAAAACTAAGAACTGAAAAACTGAACACTGAAAAAAATCAGTATTTGTTTGACGGTCGGAACAGTATATTTGTGAAAGATTTCAGTTTGCGATATCGATCGCAAAACGCAAAATCAGCTACAATGTTCGAAATGGAAGTGAATGTGCAAAATAATAACAATTATTTTATTTTATGGTTTTCATCGCTCTCTAACTAAGGGATGCGACATCAATAACAACACATCGATGATTGAAAACATTCAATTTTAGTGATTATTAATGTTTATTATGATTATTAATGTGTGTTTATTAATTATAATTAAGATGTTTATTGATTAATAAGTAAGATTTAACTGAATAAACAAAGTAATAATAATAATAATAATAATAATATAATAATAATAATATTAAGAAGAAGAAGAAAACAAAAAACAGTTCCTGAAAGCCTGTGCGCTCAGAGTCATCAGCTTCCTCAGCTCGCTGTAGGGAGAAGGTCAAGGGAAGAAGAGAAATGCTCTACGTCCACGGCGCACGACTTGATTGATTGTTAGTGATTCCGGGCGTGTCAACGACTGAGGTCATTAGTCCCGTAAGTGGATGCTTTTTCATAGGGAGGTGGCTCATCTTCCCCCGGTGGATGGCGAGATCCGACCTACTGTCGACTAGCGGGGTTTTCCCCAACCAGGTATCTCCCATCAGCAGGGCACCGCCCTAGCCGGGACAAGCCCTAAGTCCCCCACCGGACTCCCGGAATGTCTGGTAGTGTAGTGAATGTTAGTGCAAGTGTGTTGCACTGCATTGAATGTTAGTGCAAGTGTCTGAGCCACCGCTCCTGGTTTGCACGACTTACTTCTTTCGGTTTTTAAGATTATTACCCTTTTATATTTGTTAAAGTCTACAAACAGCGAAATAATAAATTGATTTCCCTTATTTCCTGATTTTTAACGGGAAAATTTAAAAAAGCAACAAAATTATTTTCCCCTTAATACATGTTTTATCAATAAATAATATAAAATGCGTAATCTTAATTTTTTTAATGTTATAAAAAGCTGTGCCTTGTTTTCACAATGCGATTTTTTGAAATTTAACGTTATGAATTTTAACATCACTAGCAATGGCGCACGCGGGTAATGAAGCCGATCGCTTTCCGCGCAGTGGGGCGTGTGCCACAAGGTTATGGGGTTGTGGCACTTCCTGTCGCCTACGTAGAACACCATGCGCTGTGTCGCGCGGAATCTCAACTAAGAAAGTTTGAAATCAATAATCAAGTTTGAAACTGAAGCAAGCAGTCGCGCGTCGGTGCCACCAGTTGTAGTCCACGCAGGATACAGCCTTTGATTTCGTTGTGAAATAGAGTGGCGCAAGGTCTTCAGTAAGGTCTCCGTTCCGTGTTCGCTACCTCCTTAGACGTCTTCGATTATGACCTTATTTTTACTATAAATACCTGACGATATTTTTTCCAAGCTGCCTATGTTGGAATTTGTGGCAATGAGCCGATATATAGTTTTTTCCAGGAAGGAATTAATTTCCAGGTCATTGCAATTCCTACGTTCAATACAGCCGAGGTTTATACTTTACTATAACCGTATTTCCTTGTGCTTGTTTGTAAATGTAAGTGAATCGGGACCAGTGATTTAAGTTCACTATGACCGAGAGTTCGCTTTATCCGAGTTCACTGCAACTGGAGTTGACTGTACGTGGAATGTAATATAGATACTCGAATAGAACACCGGTAGCGGTAGCTCAGTGCATCAACTGATGTCACTGCAGCACCTCTAACCGGGAGGTCCTAGGTTCGAGTCCTGGCGGCGGCAGGATTTTCGACACTAGCTTTTCAGCTAGGTCGAATTCAGCTGCTGTCTGGAGGAGAATTCTAGCGGCCGGCTGCTCTGATCGGTAGTTTTCCGTGGTTTCTCCGATCAATACCAGGCGAATGCCGGAGCAGTACCCTACCAAACGGGCCACGGACCGTGCGCGATCTGTCCTTCCTCTTCCTTGTCCTATCCTCTCCCCTTACACACACACACTTACACTAACATGCACTACACTACCACATATTCCGGGAGACCGGTCGGGAGCTTAGAGCTTGTCCCGACTGGGGCGGTGCCCCGTTGGTGGGAGAGTCCTGGTTAGGGGGAACCCCCACTAGCCGACGGTAGGTCGGCGCCGGATCTCGCCATCCGGCGGGGGGAAGATCACCGCCATCTCCCGAGAAAAAACATGCACTACACTAACGGGACTAATGACTGAAGCAGTTGACGCGCCCGGAAACACGAAAAAAAACAAAACCAATCGAATAGAACGTATTCAGTTCTAAACGCTATTTGCAGCGCGCGCGCTGAGGGGAGATTTCGCGCGGATGGAAACGAAGAGCGCCCTCGAGGGACTCGCTTCTCGTCCATTCGAATGATTCCGAGCCCGTCAACTGCTAAAGTCATTAGTCCTGTCAGTGTAGTGCATGTTTCGTCCCCGACAGCTGGCGGTGATCTTCCCCCGCTGGATGGCGAGATGTGGCGCCGACGTACGTCGACTTGCGAAGATTTTTCCTCACCAGGTATTTCCCACTTGCCGGGACAAACTCTAAACTGATCTCCCGATATGTGTGGTAGTGTAGTGCGTGTAAATGGGAGTGTAAAGGGGGAGGAAAGAACAAGGAAGAGGAAGGAAAGATCGCGCGCGGACCGTGGCCTGTTTGTTAGGGTTACGGTACTGTTTTCAACGTTCGCAGTACTCTAAAAGGACATGCAAACGTTTGTTGAAAACAAACAGAAGTGGATGAATTATAATTCCAGTACAACACATTTTTATTTCTTTGTGACTTGGTTATTTTTATGTTTAGTTGGTTCATTTTGTTCTAAAATGAAGAAAATCAACGACATAATTTCTCTGATTTACTCTTAGGCCAGGATTTTGATTTTTTATTTTGTTTTAGTCCCATTTTTATATATTTTTTACCTTAATTTTGTTCCAAATGATCAATAACTGTTTTTATAGATATCCTTATACTAAAAAAATCAATAGAAATGTCATGACATGAAAAACTCATTTCTATAACCCTATTTTTTTGAAAAAAAAAGAGCTTTTTTTGGCATTTGGATATATGATAATATTTTTCTACGTCTGTTCAAGTAGCGTGATGAAGTAACAAATCTAGTTACGAAACTTTGAAATATATGTTACGAAAGTTTATCTGAAATATATGATGTAAAAAAAAACAACAACAGAAGACTACGCTTTTATACAAATATAAATCTTACTGACAGTCAAAAAGTTGGCTTTTCATCTGCAATTTCTATCAAAAGCTTTTTAATTTTTTCCACCACGAGGAGACCGACAGATTGAAGGCCTCAGGCCGACCAGGGCCATGCGCCTTTCGCCGTGCCATGCCCTGCCGACAGCGTCAGAGGGCGGACGGAAACACGCGGCGCAAAAGCCAAGGCGAAAACACTGCCACTGACGCCGTCGCCATGGACGTGGATGCCGTGGATGTCGTGGATGTCGCCGAAGCGCCCGCCGTCGCCATTGCCGTCACCGCCACCGCCGACGCCGCTCTCGCCTTCGCCCTCGCATAAGGAGCATTTCGCCAAGAGAAAGGTCACAGAATGGCGGTCGAAACGTTGACCCCTCTACCTAGGATGCGGCGTCTCCCGGACAGCCAAAAGTCGTTGAGAGAGAGAGAGAGAAAGAAAGAGAAAGAGAGGGAAAGAAAGAGAAAGAGTGAGAAAGAAAGGGAAAGAGTGAGAAAGAAAGGGAAAGAGTGAGAAAGAAAGAGAAAGAGTGAGAAAGAGAGGGAGAGTGGGGGGGAGAGGGAGAGAGGGGAGGTAGAAAGGTGGTGGGAGAGGGGAAAGGGATAGGGGAGAGGGAGAGAGGGGAGGGAGAAAGGTGGTGGGAGAGGGGAAAGGGATAGAGGAGGAGAGGGATAGGGGGAGAGGTATAGGGGGGAGAGGGATAGAGGGGGAGAGTGGGAAGGGGAGAGGGAGAGGGGAGGGAAAGAGCAAGAGAGACAAACAGACAGAGAGACAGACAGAGAGACAGACAGAGAGAGCGACAGACAGACAGAGAGGGAGAGACAGAGACAAAAAAGGAGAGAGGGAGCAGGCATCTGCCTGGTTCTGCTACTACTATGTAAATCATTATTAGTGTTAGCTAAGAAAAACTGTAAAAAGACAGTAAGAACTATTTCTAGGTATGTCAATCTTAGGTAGCCGGCCATAGCCCTGGCTACTTCCATAATTCAAGTTAGTTATTTAAGTACCGCCCTCATTTTTGCTGCAGTGAATGTATCCCTCAATCCAGTAAATGACCGCCTCGCCGGGGACACTGCCGGGGGGAAAATAAAATAAAATTAACAACTCTGCAGAACGTTGGCTCGTGCACCACCGACCCGATGACAGGCTCCGAGAGAGAGGAAAGTGCCAATCAGGACCAACAAATACGTTGATATTCCAGTCATTTTTAAATTACATAAACTCTTCAGATCCAACTTATATTTGTGTTTTAACGTAACATCCGAGGGTATTATCTTCAAGATGGAATAAGGCACAACTTTTTGCGTCTTTCTTGGTTCTGCCGCAAGATGTGGCGTGATCACGACCGTATCAAGCAGTGATGTAGATCAAGCGATTCTAGCAGCGTTACAATAAGTTAAATATAATTATAATAATCTATATATTTAAAAATATAAAGTATTTTGCCATGGCTTCATTTAGAGCTTCTACGGAACCGATTCTAGTATTTTTTCCTTTAAATGAAAGAATGTGATCCCCTAGATGTGTTATCAGATTTTGTTTGTGTTGATTCACCAACATTTATGGTGTAAATTAATTAATTAAATCATTCTTTAAGAGTACGCTTATCAATAGTCAATTGTTTTCTTCCAAAGAGTGGCTGTTTCAAAATGGCTAAATATGAGTTGATAGAAATGAGTCCACGCTGCTTCATGGTGGCGCTGCTTGATGTTTTGTTTTGATTGTTGAGATTTGTTTACAATTTGCCAAGGTTTTGTTTCAGTGTAATAATTGCATTGTGGCGTTGACAGTTTGCATGCATTTGCTTTTGTGGTGTATTTTGTAGAGAACATTTGGACAGTGGGTTTTGCTCGGTTGTACTGAAGTAGTCAAGTTTTTCACTGGTTATGTCAAATTCCGAATCGTTGCCCACGCGCCCCAAAAGACGCAAACGTACATTAACTGGACGCACGGAAAGAGAAAGCGTAGGTGTGATAGTGAGGTCATTTCGTTTCCTGTTGGGTCGTTGGGTCTATGAAATGTCAGTTTTGTTCTGCTTTGCACTTCCCATGTGAGAGAAATTCTGCAAACGAGTTTACTATGTGTTGCTTAAACAGGAAAATAAGTTTACCTTCGAGCAATATGCCAGAGGAAATCAAAGTTGTTTATAGGAGATGATGACACATCAAGAGAACTTTAGAAATAATATCCGTCAGTATAATAGTGCTCTTTCTTTTGTGTCATTTGGTGCCGATATTGCATTGCCACCTGTTCATGAGCCATACGTGTTCAAAATTTTGGGAACTCCACATCACAAAATATCTTCGTTATACCCTGAAGATCCAAACAATGCAACATATTGTGAGCATTAGTCTGGGCACAGTATTTTACTTTTATCTCAGATCTCACCGTCAAATTTTGACGGGTTCTCACTAGTAAAAATAAAGTTTCTACATATTTATTCTAGGTGCCAGTCAGTCTGCAAGTATTCAAGTTGACATTACAAGTATGATCTGACTTTTTCGTAGCAAAAGAATTTCCACGAAGTTCAATAGCACGCTAAGCTGGCCTGAAACCACTGCGTTCGAAATCTGTCCCTCTCCGACACAAGGCAGTTCGCGACCAATCGGCGAGGCGCTCAGTTGAGCAGACTGGGTTTGGACCAGCGGTGTAGCGTAGTGGGGGGTGGGCAGCAGGGGCGGCATGTTTAGGAGGTGCAAAATTCCACAATACATAAAACACGATACATAACAAATGCACCTGGTATGAATCTAACAGTACTTTACATTCTGATTTGCAAATTCCAACTATCCATCAGACCATTAGAGAATATAGCAAAAGATACGAAAAAGACTGGAAAACCACCCAAATTGCCTTGCAGTGAACATCCTGGACAACAGTGAAGACCTCAGAAGATTGAAACGACACCTCCCCTAGTTATTAGCCGTAGATATAAAAATGCATAATAGTAACAAAAATGACAATGTCATTGCAACGGTCATTGAAAATTTGTAATCACTGGATTAAGTAAAAAAAATCAATTTTTATCTGAGAAGTGCTGTCAAAGGACAACTCTTTACTCAAGTTATTTTCATTTATAAATAATTCACCGAATGTTAATGTAAAGAACAAATTGTGAATGAACAGTTGATTTAAAAAACATTCGCAATAAATAATTGTCTCCTGTATTATTTCAGTAGTATAATACCTTTTGCGGCTCTCATACGCAAAAATCTTTATCAATGAGGTCTCTAAAGAAAGAGAATTTCACGGAGACGTAACGAATTGCACTTTGACTTTAAACATATGAACGATTTGTTAAAAAAATCGCATCTAAATATTCATGTCAAATGCAACCCGCAACTCTCGACAGTATTTTTGCCTCTATATCGTTAAATAAGTCCTAAACGAAGCGGTTTAGGGCCTTAAAAACTAAAAACTGGAGGCCAAAGGGCTCAAAGAGACGTTAATCACATCGCAATCTACAGGATAAGTTATAAAATGGATGGATGGAAAAATAGGGAAGAGGATGGGGTTTATCGTGCAAGAGTTCTCGCACAGATATGCTAGCTTGAATAGTATCTTATTAAAAATTTGATTCATTTCATTTCATATTTTTGTCGCACCTTCGATTCGGACCAATTGAAATGACTTCTTTAAATCAATGTGTAATAATGACATTTTGCTTATTGTAGCGACTGACAATACCGTCTGTACTTTTTGTAGGGATTTGTAGGTATTAACCGTATTTTACTTTGTGCTTGGATTGTTTATGACTAATATTCAAAGAGAATGACTTATATCATATAAAGAATAGTGTTCAGTATTGTGTAATAACACCTGCAAATTAAATAAAAGTACGGATAAGTCCCACGAGGGAAGTCCGTGAGTGACGTTTTGATAATGTAAAGAAAGTTTCATTGATTGATCGTCAGAAGTCCAATTCACATAAACTTAATTGTCTGTATGTATGCATTTTCCAAACTGTGATTTTAGTGCTCATAAGTACTAGTAGTGATTGTTAAATAATTGAACTTCGTTGAAAATGGTATTGTTCGTGTACGCATACATTCGACAATGTATTAAATATTTTATTTACGTTTTTATTTATGTAACAATGTTTGAGTTACGGGGGCCACAAAACGTGTATTTCCGTTGAAATCTCGAAATCGATTTTCCGGGGCATCACAAAAGTTTCTCTATACTTCGTATACCAGGTGCGACATGGATGAGGTCTGCACGGTACGACGTATCTGCTACGTTGTCCAAGCTGGTACATTTCAGACTTTTAAATTGAAATGCCTAAATAAGGGAGCGGCGAAATTTTCCTCATCCCGGCCGGCTGACACCCACGCCACGCCACTGGGACGGGCAGTTCGCGAGGTGCCTTCGCAGCCCCAATTTTCCGCAAGAAACCGCTGCGCGCGTTTACGCGTGCTGGCAGCCGACGAGCGAGAAACCCTCACACGGGGCGTCCATGGTAACCATGGTACACTAGTTTTCCGTCCACTTTGCTGGTGTGAAGGGGAAAACTAGTTTTTATGCATGTGTATTTGGACGTTGTATTATGTTGACAAAGGCATATTTTAGCCCAAAGTGGTGTTTCTTTACTTATATTTATTTTTCAATCATTGATATGTAATTACCATGGTTTGCCTGAAGAAGAAATCAAAGGATGATTTCGAAACGTCGCGCATTTAAGTCCATTAATAAAACAAAAATGTGATATGTTGTCTATAAAAAATGAAGCTGTTTTTGTTTATAAATAATTTTAATCATAATTTTTCTGTAAAAAAATGGAAGGAAAATTTCGAAAATGTCCTAAGAACTTATTATGAAGTATTCCCGAAATTCAAACATATCTTTTGATTATAGCAGAGCTTAGAATCGGGTAGAAAACGATGGGGGGACATTAATTTTTGGCTAAAATCCTATAAATATTAAAATATTGTGCGTGCGTGCGACGCTAGACATTCACAGACGATTCACAGACGGAGGGACAGACGTACAGATTGTCGGATGTTTTGAGAAAACAACTATTCGATCGGCATCAGGGGAGACACCAAAACGTGTATATCCGTTGAAATCTCCAAATCGATTTTACATTACATAACTTTCTCTGAACTTTGTATACCAGGTACGGCATGGACGTGACTTGCATGGTGCGACTAGACCTGCTGCAAAGAGCTGATGGCGGATGAGCAGTGGGAGCGGGCGATTGGGGGATCGAGTGAAAGCTGCTGCTGTGTTGCTGCGAGTATTGAGCGGGCGGATTGGGGTGGGCGGGCGTTGCGTTGTTTCTAATTGAGTCAGCGCCGTAAGAGGCTTACGAGGCCGAAGGGGCTTCGTCTCGGCAGCGCCCTCGTCGTCTTGGCTCTGCCTCCGCCACGCCACGCCACGCCCCCTGTGGCTATGAGAAGGCAATGCTTTTTTAACAGCCTTACTCTTTGTTCTGGCTGTGTTAGGTCAGAGATTTCTCTTCAGCGTCTTTGACCGGGAGGCTGTAGGATTCGAGCCCCTACCTTGACCGATTTTTTACGCGACTTAATTTCTAGAACGAATTTAGTCGAAGACTGGAGAAGAATTCTAGCGACCGCAGCTCTGGCAGATGGTTTGAAACACAGCCACCCTCCAGGATAAAGCATTTATTAAACCAACGGGACTAATGATCACAGTAGTTGACGTGCCCGAAAATAATCCATCCATCAACCCGTCATGCCTAGCTCCTCCGATATTATTAACACCGATTTATTGAAGGCTATGTTTTAACGCACTCGCGCTCATTGGTCAGCGTGCTTGCTTTCCATGACGCGACCCCAGGTTCGATTCCTGGTCGGGCAAGATTATAATATTCGTTTTCCTTGCAACGTCCCAGTAGATGTAGCTGTGTGACAATGAGGAAAACCTCACTTCTCAGGTTGAGAAGATCAGAACACGGCGTAGGGATGCCTATGTGCTAACCACACGTACTCCGTGACCAATGGCCGCAAGGCCGGGTCGCCGCTGGTAGGCCAGAGTTCGTCAGAGGCTATTGCGCCAAAGTACATACATACCAACATTTGCTTTTAACTCCCCCAGAGGTAGGTTACTGATCAGCGTGCTCGCTTTTCATGACACGACCCCGGATTCGATTCGCGGTCGGGGCAGATTATAGTGTGCACTTTTCTTGCGATGCCCTAGTAACTGTTGCTGTGTGTCGATGAGAAAGCTCACTTCTCAGGTTGAGAAGACCGGAATACGGCGTAGAGATGTCTATGTGCTAACCACACGAACCCCATAACCCATGGCCGCAAGGCTGGGACGCCATTGGTAAGCTTTGGCCCCATCAGAGGTTGTGGCGCCAGTACGGATAGACAGATGTGATTTTAACGTAGATGGTTTGAGCTGATGGCTTTATTTAGCCACAATCGCTGGAGAGTTGGGTGCTCCTGGCCAGAACGTAGTCATGACTTGCGAGAGTTCAAATCGTCTGAAACCCTACTTAGCTGTCGTAAGGTTCTAGTTAAGTCGGAGGGGGGGGTGCAAGAGGTCGGTGTAAAGCAAATGGTGGTTGGCCCACACCGAAATCTTTTTGTCAAAAATTAAAACTTTCACTCTTCTATCGCAGCAGCAGATCATGGTGTCAGAGTGTGGGAGAGAGTGTGAAAGGGTTTGAGGTGTGGTGCTTTAAGTTTGTCTTCTGTTACGTCTGTGAAAGATTCACACTCCCACATCAGAGGCTAGCTAGCTATTCTGCAACAGCTCATATTCCACCCATTATTTGTAAGTTTTGCAATTTTAAAAAATTCAGAGAATTCGACGAAAATCGAAATTTTTACAATTCTTCGCACTATCAGAGGATAATTAATGAAAACATTTGCAGCCGAATATCTTGTTTTTAAAATTGCATTTATTTAACGCAAAATTATACGAAAACTACCCAGATAAAGTTTAAATAAGATAAAAAGGTAACATTTTGAAGAATAGGTTTAATTATGAAAAAATTGTCAATATTGTTGTCACAACACACCGAAAAAACTTAAATTTGAGACATTTTTGAAAATTCAGCCCGTTCCGCATACTTTTCGTTTGAAATACAACCTGCTACCGAATGTAGATCTCATATATTTGCGATATTGCCTTCTTCGCGACGTACGCATCATGCAAATTCCCACAATGGATTAACTAATTATCTTCGACGCTGGACGTGATTTATGTCACAAGCTTATTTGTCTTGTTCTAATCAGCATCATTGTTCTCAGGCTTCGGCTCATTCGCAATTTCCCATAACTCATTGTGAAAAGCACGGCCTATAATTTTTTTTCCAGAAAATGTACTTTCTTCGGTTCAGCAGAGGAATATTCATTAGCACTCTTTCTTGAGTCATTTTGCACAATCGCGATCTCCACGCACAGCTACTACGCTGGGCCCATAAACTTACGAAACAACGACCGATTTATAGCTCAACTGCTTATTTTTAGACAAAGTTTCAATACAAAATCAGTTTCATTATTTATTTTCTAGCACTTACTTCGTGAGAAGAGAAAGATAAGTACTCGTGCGCCGGAAAAAGGCAATTTTCGGGAGAAAAATTATTAAATATAGAAAAAATCCTCTAACACGTGTTGCCAAAACCCATGTTTTGTGGGTCCTTAATGCTGAAAAATTAAATGTCGGCAAAACGTTTGCCTCTCCGTCCGTCCGTCAGTGAACAACGCTAGAGGCTAAACCGTTCTGATGATTTTCTTCAAGATTGTTATTCCTCGAACGATTTGAATGAACTCGAGGCTTTGGAAGTTTCAAACGGATATTTTGATTTTTGAGGGTACTTGACATGATGCAACAAAAATATTTTCATAATTTTCTCAATGGCACAAAATTTGTTGATTAAACTTTATCCTCAGATAGAGTAAAGGACGCTTAAGAGAATGATGAAGGATTTCATATTCATTGAAATCCCAGATTTTTCGAAAATCGCGAAAATGCAATTTTTTAGGCGTCTTCATACAACTATAATATTGAACATAGACATTTTTCCTTAATAAAATATGTTTCTTAAATAAAGATCTTGAAATAAAGTCCTGTACAATTGTTCGAGGATGTGAGTAGTTTTCACATAATTTGGCGCGAAATATAAGCAATTTTATTTTAAAAAAATGTTTTTCTCTAAAACGGCATCAATATTTAAAAAACAATTTTTCCTCATATGTATCAAGGGACGGTAAAAAATACGGTGCTAGCTCCCTTTTCAGAGAACTCTCCGTATTTTCGAAAATTGAAAAAAAATAACATTTCAAAACTACGAAATTGAAAATAGAAATGTTCGCCTTAAAAAAATCTTGTCTTTAAAAAAGGTCATGTACAGTTTCTTAAAAAAATGATTAGTTTTTGCGTAATCTGAGTTTGAAATTAAAGCAATTGAAAAACATTTTCTCTAAAACCGCTTCGAATTTTTTCTTCAATTTTTTTTTCGCGGATACAAAATATTTTTTTTTGCGGACGCTTAAAAGAATGAGACGGGTCCCATTTGTGTTGAAATCTCTAAATTTTCGAAAAATAAGAAATAATGTGCTATTGTAGAATCACAGTTATTCTTCGATTACTCTTATACACAAAGTATAACAAAACTAATTCGCGTGACAATAATACATACATAAGTATATTCCATTGGTGGCGCACAAGTGATCTGCTGTTCCGCGGCATTATGTAAACTACGAGTGTATTCCAACACGAACGTTTTGAGAACAAAATTTAATTGTTGATTTATGAAAAGCAGAATGAGAATTATAATTCTGTCCGTAAAGAAAATGTTTTTTGCTGTGCCATAATTTTAGCTTTGCGTTACTTGAGTGCTCGATCGTTCTCGATTAATTTATTGCATCCTGGTACGTCAATTGCTTTGATCATTAGTCCTGTTAGTAAAGTGGATGTAGTATTCAGGATAGAGGAGGTGTTACTTCCCCGCTGGTGAGAGTTGGCGCCAACCACCACCTCCTAGAGTTATAAAGCCTGCTTACTAGTACGTGACGTCACTAAGATGGCGGCGTAGGTAGTCATGAGTCATGGGTGGCCTGGGCACAGCCATGTTTTCAGTTGAATTTGTGTGGTGTTGTCTGTGTGCTCGGTGCAGTTCATACTTATATTATATTGCCGCTTCGATGCCGTTTAGATATGTGTAGTTTCGAGGTGTCGAGGAAACTACGATGAAGCCTCGAAAGTACATGTTTTTGGTTTTCCAAAAGATCCTGCTTTGCGGAAGAAATGGACGGCTGCTATTCGCAGAGAAGATTTTGTTCCTTCCAAATCCTCGAAGGTAAGGCTGTAGTTCATATGCACATGTAGAACCTACATTTATTATATTTAGTATTCATTCAAAGCATAAATTGTATGTAAGTTGCTACATTTGACATTATTTAGTAATATTCCTAATGTTCTATCACGAAACCAAGTTGTTTGCAATTAGACCTTACAATTCTTTCTTGTAATATGATTCTGAACTTGCAACTATTTTCTGTATACTGTTAAATGAATAGTGATAGTAAAAACATAAACTATCAGTTAAATAATCTTAGAATAGTAGCACTTAAGTAATAGGATTCAATTGTAAGTAATGCGTAAAAAATTCATAACCTCACAAACAATCTTAGAGATTTCCTGTAACTTGTAGGAATAAGTTACTAAAACAAAACAATAATTAATGTCAAAGGAATTACCTTAGGGAAGTATGAAAGCAAAAGTCTCAGAGGTGCATGAATTAATTTCAAATTAATTTTTTTGTTCTTTGGTAAAATTGGTTTGAAGTGAAATTCAAATTCTATGTACATATTTGATATTATAGACTAACCACTTTACAATTTTCGTTTACCTCACATGCAACCTTATTATTATTATTATTATTATTATTATTATTATTATTATTATTATTATTATTATTATTATATTATAATATATTATTTTTTCTTGTTTCAGAAATGCCACCTTCATTTCCATCAAAATGACATTATTTTGGAGAAGGTGGTATATAATGGACAAGGAGAGAAACTGTCATCGAGACTGAATATACCGAAGTTAAGAAGTGATGGTGTACCATCTGTGTTCCATAACTGTCCAGCTCACCTTACTAAGGAGTGTTCCAGACGGGAAGGCCCTTGTGAAAAGCGAGAAAGACTGGAAATGGAAATTACAGAGAAAACTACATACCTTCCAATAAATTCAGTGATGTATTGTAAATAAATAGATGTGTATTATATTGTAAATAAATAAGTGTTGTGTAGTACATTGTAAATAATTAGGTTTAATGTATTGTATTGTAAATAATTTGGTTTAATGTATTGTATTATAAATAATTTGGTTTAATGTATTGTATTGTAAAGAAGTATGTTTAATAAAAACCATGTGCTTAGAACAAAGCTTTTAATCATACATTGATATACTATTGTATTAAAAAAGGGAAGAAAATTTAGTTTCCTGGAATATGTACTGAAGAAAATGTAAGAGGATAATGGGTGACTGATCACAATGACTCCTTGTAGTAAGGAATGCTTCAAAAGTCAGCAATGAAAGCAATGTTTGGTGCCTCATAATCTTAAAATATCTGAGTGAGAATTAGTTCGTGATGCTTATGTTAATGGTTATTCAGTAAATGATTTAGTCAAACATTTACGCTGGAAAGCTGTTTTTTGTTAAGTTTTGTCAAAAGAAAATAATAGATTATCAAACAAATTGCAGAAGATTGAATATTTTCCAGTAAATTCATCAGTTGTATTCTCAATGAATAGGTCATAATGTACTGTATTGAAAACCAATGTTTATTAAAAAATGTACTTAAAAGAACTTTTATCATGAATTGTTAATTTTTAATACAAAAGGAGTGAAAACGGGTTTCTTCTTGGCGTGGAAAAGGTAAGCGAGGAGTGACCGACGCTCTCCATGACTATGTATGGTGACGTCACGAAACAGTGAGCAGGCTTTATAACTCTAGGAGGTGGTGGTCCAGGTCTCGCTTCCATATAACAATACTGGTACTGCCATAGTCTTATAGCATTCAAATCTGGTCTGAATGTGAAATAAACAAAATTAAAAAACAAACAAACTTGGAGCTCGTGTGAGTTTATATTATAAGGAGTGACTATTCAAAATTATATTAACTGTTCTGGTCAGGAAAACTAGGTCAATTTCTGCTTAATGAGATACGGAAGTATCGTAGAAACACATTTCAGGCGGGGTTCATAGTTATTCAGAACAGCATAGAGCATTTCCGGCAGAATTGTATGCGTCAGTGCTTCTATGAATAAATAGATGAATATTATACTTGTAATTAGAAAGGGGAAAAATGAGTAAAAGAAATGAATTTAAATAAATTACAATGACATTTAAATTACAATGACTTTCACAATTTCAATTGGAATGACAATACAATTTATTACAGTTAGAATTACAGTATTACTATGACTTTACAATTAAAATAGCCCCCATATTTGTTTTGCTACTTTCGAGAACATCATAAACCCTACAAGGCAGCCCCTGGCGTAGTGATCCGACTCCACGCCTTCCGCTGCTGATGCCCGGGTTCGATCCCAGGCGGTTCCAAGTAGAATTTGTGGACAAAGCGGATTCGCTGTAGGCTTTTTCGGGCTATTTCCGTTTCCCCTGCCAAGTCGCAGTGCACCTGTATGCACCATAAATCATTCCCTACCCTCTCTTTAACCATCATTCCGCTAAGGATCCGAGGATCAGAATGGCGTCTAGGCGTTATCCGAGGTATATTAAAAGGCACGTCACTGTTTCAGTTTTGTCGATAGGCAGGATCCCGCCGCGGCGAACTAGAGAGAGGGGAAAATGGTGAGAGAAAAGGGTCGCCCCCCCCTCACAATCCCCAGCTACGGACCGGGAGCGGTGGCTCAGTGCATCAACTGATGTCACTGCAGCGACTCTTGACTGGGAGGTCCTAGGTTCGAGTCCCGACGGCGGCAGGATTTTCGACACTAGCTTGAGAGCTAGGTCGAATTCAGTCGCTGCCTGGAGGAGAATTATAGCGACCGGCTGCTGTGTCGGTACTTCTCCGTGGTTTCGATCAACATCAGGCGAATGCCGAATCAGTGGCCACGGACGATTCCTTGTCCTATCCTCACTCTTTATACATGCACTACACTACCACAAATGCCGGGAGACCGCTCGGGGAATTAAAACTTGACCCGGCAGGGGTGGTGCCCCGCTGGTGGGAGATACCTGGTTGGGGAAAACCCCGTTAGCCGACAGAAGGTCGGCGGCGGATCTGTCCATCCAGCGAGGGAAGACCACCGCCACCTTCCGACCAAAAACACGCACTTCACGTACGGGACTAACGACCATTAGTAGTTAACGCGCCCGGAATCACGATCAATCAATCCAGCTGCGGCTGATTAGGAGTGGTGATTAGGATATGGATAACATCCATATGAAGAGCAACATATCCAAATTATTAATCGCAGACAAAATCTCTGAAGTGATCACAGCGCTGGAAAAGAACATCTTTTATTATTTTCATTTTTTACATGAATGGAATATTTATTGATGCAGCATAATTTTAATGTACGTCGAGAAACTTTAAAGAGTAAGTGTTTTGCTTCAAACTAAATTGACATTAATGGTGGATAATACATTTGGAACTGTTGCCCCGCCCATGATATTTTATATGCCTATGATTGTATCGGTTATTCCGCAGATTGACACATTCTGCTAGCAGTGGCTGTTCACGTTCCTTATGTGGAGGAAAGACAAGGGAGTAAATTCCATAAACAACTCCAAATTAACTACGCAACAAAGTACATTACTCGGGATGACTTGCGATGGGGATAAGAGAGAAAGATTTATCGGATCAGTTTGCCCCATCATACGGTCTCCTGCCAGCCCGCGTTGTGAGATGACCCCGTGCGCTAGCTGATGTGCCCTCTTTCGGAGGTGTCCTGACTCTTGGTGGCGTGTGACATGGCCCACGTCCCACGACACGTTGGTTTTGTTGAAAGATGTGTTTGTAGATGGCAGTACAAGCGAGGAGGAGATCCTCCTTTGAACTGTATAGTTCCAATAAAAAACTTGTCTCCTCTGGCCGCGTGAGCGTGAGATATTGACTGTCAACCCTCTGGGGGGAACATGCTTTTGTTTTTTTCATTTAGCTGAAACATCTGCCTCGGAGGCAGATATTACCAAAAAACATCGATGACCCACCATCATGGAATTCAGTAAATTTCTTGTTTTCTCCTACATATTCTTAATTGTTCATAGTGTTGTAATTATGAAAATGGAAATCCATAAAACTCTGACAGAAAAATATTTCAATCGTATGAATAAAGCCATTGAATAAAAAATTTTCTTCATAGAAACTTCAATGAAAATTAAACAAACAGCCTAAATTTCATATTATAAGATATTTTTCTATGTTTGTGATAATTTGCCTCGCGATTTATTGGATGCTGCGTGTATTTAGTGCGTCTACAGGAACATCGATTTAAAAGCAGATTTTAAAAATTGCATGTATTGGATCATCTGCCCGAGAAGCAGACGTCAAAATATACAACTGTGAAAACATCGGCTGTGAGGCATCACTAATTTCAAAACATCAGAGTTTACATGAAAAGGTCTCATGCCACAGCTGTTATGACCCAATCTCTTTGTAGGTTACATGCATACTGAAGCACTTGAGAAAGAAGACGCTTGGTGTACTTATAACGCTCCCAGTGATAACAATAGATACTCTGACTGTCAGACGTATGTTCCCATGTGAGGGTTTACACACGAGTGGAGGAAAAGATGTCGATTTGTCCTTAGAGCGATTAATAGAGCTTTAAGGGCATCTGAAAGTGCGTGTTGTTTTATATACGTTCAAACCAAACGTCCTCAGTAACAATTAAACAAAATGTAACAAAGGTTGCTAACAATTTAAAAAAATACTTTCACCCTCAAAGACGAAAGCAAAGATTGTATTTAAATATTTCATTTAGAAGAAGAAAATATGTGAGGACTTTCCGCCCTTGAAAAACCACCATTGCATCCTTGCTTTTAATTGATTGATTTTTTTCGTGTTTCCGGGCGCGTCAACTGCTTCGGTAATTAGTCCCGTTAGTGTAGTGCATGTTTTTTCTCGGGAGATGGCGGTGATCTTCCCCCGCTGGTTGGCGAGACCCGGCGCCGACCTACCGTCGGCTACTGGGGTTTTCCCCTAACCAGGACTCTCCCACCAGCAGGGCACCGCCCCAGCCGGGACAAGCTCTAAGCTCCCGACCGGTCTCCCGGAATATGTGGTAGTGTAGTGCATGTTAGTGTAAGAGTGTGTGTAAGGGGAGAGGATAGGACAAGGAAGAGGAAGGACAGATCGCGCGCGGTCCGTGGCCCGTTTGGTAGGGTACTGCTCCGGCATTCGCCTGCTATTGATCGGAGAAACCACGGAAAACTACCGATTAGAGCAGCTGGCCGCTAGAATTCTCCTCCAGACAGTGACTGAATTCGACCTAGCTGAAAAGCTAGTGTCGAAAATCCTGCCGCCGTCAGGACTCGAACCTAGGACCTCCCGGTCAGAGGCGCTGCAGTGTGCATCCTTGTGTTGCGCTGGGTCGACCTACTTACCGACGACAAGCACGGCGCTGGTCTTGTATCTGGTGCGCGGCCTAAAAGTGGGTGCGATCAACGTCATGCGCTCGAAGAACATGATGACCACCAGCACGGCGAGCGCGCCCAGACCGCACGTCGTCCAGGAGTCTCCGAAGAGCGGGCACAGCTGCATCGCGTACGTGCTCACGTACACCGCCATGAACAGCTGCAGCGTGGACACCATGGCGGAGATCGGGGCTGCGGAGCAACACACAACTCTGTTTCATACAAGGGAGGTTTCTGTTTATCGGGTCGCTGTGGGCAGGGTTGGGGTTTGAAAATTAATGGAATGTTCCGGTAAATCAGACCGCCTTGGGTCTAGAGACGGGCTTAGCAGCTTTTCTTCAATAACTGTTATCACAATAACTGTTGACTCATAATAGTTATTGTTAATAACGGTTGAAAAACATGTCTATGACCAGCAACCTAACATAACCGACTGCTAAGAGTTAAATCAGTTGTGGCGACTGCTAAGAGTTAAACCACGGAAAATGAATAACATTGGTAGCATCGTAAAGCTTGTGCAGCTACCTTACGGATCTTCCTTGCACTACTTTCCCTAACATGTTTGGACAGAGAAGCTGATATGAAGAGAGACGAACTGCCAAGGATGAATAGTAATTCATATAATGCGTAGCAAATGTATATGGAATATTACTAAAATAAAAGTGATTCGGGTTTAGATTGCAAATATTCTTTCAAACATGTAACTTGTGCCGTGTGACGAGTGCCAAAAATAATGAGAAACCGTGTTTTTGCTAAAGTGTTAATGACTGTCGAATATCTAATATTATAATGCGAGTTATTTGACCGTAACTCATTTTATTTTATCGGACCTACAGAAATATTAGTTGATCTCACATAAGCAGCAATGGGACAGAAATAAGTTAACAAACATATAGGACGGACTTAATTTAAAGAATCTATAATTTGAACACTGGCAAATCATGATTGATTAGCTCCAGTGAAGCTGTTATCGTACAAAACGGTTGCCACAAAAGCTTGTAGTAGTTCGGATTAGGCCCAGTAGATTGCAGTTCTTTGCATTTCAACCGATAACAGCCAATAACAGGATAAACGAAATAACTGTTATTTTGTGTAACAGTTACGAAACGTTAATGGTTAAGAAATAACAGTTTAGCTGTTAAGGGCACATCCCTACTTGGGTCGTGTTAAAATATAATTATTGTCAGCAGTTAATGCCCACGCGTAAGCATCACACGCAGCCACACCCTGGGCAGGGTCGTGGTGCAACATACGTCAACTTGCATACACCCTAGGGAGGTTCCAGTCTATCGGCTCACATGGAGCGGTGTTAATGGTTGAAGATTATTGGCGGCAGTATGTGATGGCTGTGTCAGCATTAGCATTGCCTCTGCAGCCTCGTTGACCAGGAGGTCCTCGAATTCGACTGACGGTGGTGGATTGTTAACTGGAGCTACGTAAATAGCTGGGTCGAATTGTACATTCGTCAGCAGGAGAATTCTAGCAACATTGCTGCTTCGATCGGTATTTTTGCGTGGTGTCACTGATCTGTACTAGACGAATGTGAGAGCACTACCGTAACAAACGGATCACTGATCGCGCGCGATCTTTCCTTCATCATTCTCCGTCCCCCTCTCTTTCACTCACACTCACTCTCACACTCTCTCTCACACACACGTACTACACTACCACACATGTGAGATTAGATCTTGTCGCGGCTGGGGGAGTTGCCTGCTTGGGGAACTTGCCCACTTGGTTGGGGCGACAAGAGAATAGCGTAACTTCTTGTTATTAAATTATGATGATTGGTTGATTGATCCTGTATTATTGAACAAAGATAAGGATACCTTAGGGATAACTGCGTAATGTTATTGAAGAGTTGATATTGAAAATAAAGATTGCGACCTCGATGTGGGATTAAGAACATTTTTAAGTGCAGCCGACGTTAGCTCGCTGGTGGATCTCACGTTCCAGCAGGGAAGGAACACCGGCTTCTCCTAGGATATGTCATGCACATAACAGAAGCAGAAAACAATTTCGCGACCAGGGCAAGTGGCAGAAGTGTTCGCAAGGTCGTGACTTTCAAGTCGGTGGAGAAAGGTGCGTGTGAAGAACTGCTTACTGGCGGCATGCAGTACATGCGGTATGAGAAGACAGGGTTTTACAGTGACGAAAGTGTAGTCTTCAAGATGCTAATTCTCTGAAGTACGGTTGTGCCGAATGTAAAACTAATCAATCTCACCTCGTTAATACCAATACGAATGCAGGAGTTCATTTTTATAGAAACTATGTGAGAGGCAAACGAACACGAAATAAATCATAATACAAACTAGATATCTGGGAATGCACTGTGACAGCCAACATTTTAAAATTGTTATGGACGAGGAAGAGGAGCACTCCGTCCTCAGTATATTGTAGGTTTGGCAACAGAATCAGTTACTTTGATCTTTTCATTGTACCACCACATTGTGACAATTGGAAAGCAACTCCTTTTTTGTAGCTAACTTTCGTCAATTCAAAAACGTGTCTTTCGGTGAGTGGCCTATGAACAGATTTAGACCCCTCCCCCTTCTCACTGTTTCGAATGTCGTCGTTGATACCCTTGTTCCCGCAGTTTACTGTGACGTCCGAAAAATTAGGATTTGCTTCCGATGCAGCATTCGGATGAGGTACGTCAGTAGGGTGTATCCACACGATGCGTCTTTTCTGCATAAAAGTGCATGCACGTAGTTGCAAAACGCACGTGCAACTTGACGCTTATGCGCTAGGGTCAACTCTGTTTGTCCTTGTTGGATGAATCAGACCACATGCTTAGGATTTGTACTGCCTATATTCGTAATCAAACAAAAGAGCAATTGGTAAAAAGCATTTGTAACAATGAACGTTTTAAGGAATCTAGTAATGAGAAAGGAACATTTTACTTTAAATTGTAATAACAAAATTATGTCTTGTGCTAAAGTAACAACATAATTCAATACGATTCTCTCCGAAAAACATAACCTCAATCTCCAGCAGACTTTAATAAACAATTTACTCTCATTTCTGAAGACTATAGTAGTAAAGATTGATACCACAAGACTTAGACAAATACTAAACACAGATCTGCTGTTCGAAAAAACTAAATTGGACTAGAAAGGCATGCTTATTGATTTGAAGGGTGAACACTATTTGCTCTTGGGATAAAATGCACAGTCAAGACGCACGAGATTTCTGTCTCCTGCTGGAAGCCATGCGCTATTGCATGCGTCCTTTCTTTCCGAGAAAAGATGCACGCATGCCCGATATTCGTGCGCTATTGTTTACGTTAGATACATGCGCAAAATAGAACGCATCGTGTGGACGCAGCTGTATGTCAGTGTAAACTTCGAAAGTTCCAGAGTAAAAAATTTATTTATTTATTTATTTATTTACGTCAAAAAACAGTTAAAAACTGCGTATGACGGGCTATGGGGAAAAGTGAATTGTGTGCACATTTTCAAAATTCTGTGATCCCTACACTAAATCATATAATACTTAAGTTTTGAATTTTGAAAGGGAGAAAAAAAAAAACAAAAAAACTCCCATGTAATAAAATCGATTTTCAAGGATAAATAAGCAATAAATTTTGAATTTTGAAAGGGAGAAAAACAAAAACAAAAAAACTCCCATGTAATAAAATCGATTTTCAAGGATAAATAAGCAATAAATTTTGAATTTTGAAAGGGAGAAAAAAAACAAAAAAACTCCCATGTAATAAAATCTATTTTCAAGGATAAATAAGCAATAAATTTTGGCTCTTATTACTTTCTCCCGCGACAACGTGGAAACGATAATTTGAATAATTGTATTTCCCACTGAATTCTAGAAGACGTGGGAAATACAATTATTAGTAGTAGATGACAATTATTAGAGTAGGATGTCAATTATAGTCTTTGTGGGTTTTAAGAATAGATACACAGATAAATAGATTTCTAAAAGGGGTGATACGGCCCCCGCCCCAAGTGGGCACTGGAGTTACAATATTTAAAATATACAAATAGTTACAAATATTGCTCGTATGAGCGGAAGCAAGACCACATTGGCAGCAGTCGGAGACTCTTTTCTTAATATTTCCCAAAATGAGAATCTATATTTAATTCAATGCAGATTTTTTTTTCAGGAGAAAGAAATTCCTATTTGCTAAAAGTGGCTAATTTACTGTCAAGAAGTGTGTCAAGAAGTCATCATGATCTGCAATTGGTTTTCGAAATTGAAACTAGATATTGACAAATTCTTGAAACTCCACTAGCTTTACCCATGTCATTCGTTTTTTATGTATTATTAATTTTGTATTCATGTCATTATTTTTATTTCTTATTGATTTTTGTGTTAATTTTAACATTTTTAATAAACACTCTTATTGTACATTTCGTTTTTGTTTTATTTCTTTGTTATTTTTAATAGATAAATTATGTGCAGACAACATACAATATTTTGATATTTCATATAAAATTAACTGTTAAATTAACAGGGCGTTTGAAATCTTTTTTCTTCTACAGGGGCGGTAGTCGAGAAAAAGTTGGGAACCTCTTGAATTAGATTTACTATTAGCATGTCACGAGTTTTGCAAGAATGGTATTCGGAAGTTCTGTATGAGAGACAATGGACATACCAGCAATCGGAATAAATGTTGCATGCAAATGCGATGTAGTGTGCTGTTTTGTAAAGTCAAATGAGAATTCGGCCTGTTGTGAGTGTGCTGTTCTTGGTGTGATATAAGATAGTGCTATAGTTTGCGATTTTGACACTGATTGTGATTTTGGCCCACTTATGAAATTGGTCCTAATATGACGAGTGACTTATAATAAACGTTTCTTGACGAGAGCTTCATAAACTACGTAGCAAATCTGAATTTACAACAAATTCGAAAAATTACAGTATTATGAGTAGGGTAAAGGAATGGTGGTATTGTAACGCAGTGTAGTACAGATAAGTCGTGTAGAAGTGTCGAAGTCAAATAATGAAAGAAGAAAAAGAAAGAAAAAGTATTGCTATAACAGCACATACTTCCTCGTGTAATTAATTGGTAACGGTTTCCTAATATAATACTGCACCTTTCGTTCTTAACACTGTAGCCTTCATTTGAAAAATTGAAACAAATTACGCAAAAACTATTAATTTTTTTCAAATAGTGTATGATTTAAAAATTTAGAATCGTGTATATATTGCTTTAAGAAGGAAACCTCTAGCTTCAATATTGAAGATATGTTTGTTCCAAAATATATAACCAAGTAACTCAAATTTTCGAAAAGAAACTAATGTTTTGAAAAAATAACACACAAAGTGGGTCAAAGAAATTTCCAGGTTTAATAATAAAAGTTACGACACGTTAAAAAAATGAACTTCTGTAATTTTCGAAAATCCAAAGATTTCAATGAAAATCAGATCTGTGAAAAAATATATATTATTAGACGAACTTTATTTTATTCGAGCATAAAATTTAAAGCAAAATCTTGGAGCAGTTTTTGAGAAAATCTTGTATACATTTTTATCATTCCTCATTCACTCAAAATTATGTGAAAACAACATAAAGTTAACTATTGATGCTACAAAACGGCACATAATATTTCGAACTTGGCCTTTTACTTTTAAGTAAGGACTGCCGTTTTGCTTTTGTCCCACCCTCTTTACACCTGCCATCAACAACTAAGGACCTATCAGGCCTTCCCCAATGCCTACCTCACTCCTGCGGATTATTCACTGTGAAGAAGTCCCTTGCGCCCGCCAAACACCATGCCGACATAGCCATTAAGCCTATCACGGTCCTGTCATTACACGTATGCTAATGGGAGCTCCTGAACTTATATGGCCCTGATTCGGTGTTTGTACATTATTCTGAGTGTAAGGATCCAATTCTTAATTACACAGACTGATTGCACGGAAATCTCACACGCAGTTACCGATTGGTCCAAAGATTTCCGACAAAATACAAAAGATTCCCAACGCGCCCCATAGATAATAACAGTTACATTTAAATGATATTTCAAAATATTGTGGCGTAATGTCTGTACATAATTCTGTTTGTCTATTAAAAATCATAAAGAAATTAATAAAACGACAACCAAATATACAATAAAATTATTTACTAAAATATCTAAAACAAACACAAAATCAATAAGAAATAAAAAATTCTTATAAAATTAATAATAAATAATTAGTTTTTATTTAGTATTAATTTTGTGTTTAGAAAATTATTAATAAATAAAAAACGAATGAGATGGTTGAGGCTGCTGGGGTTTTGTGTTACACGAGGAACTGCGAATGCCCTACACGCCACAAATAAACTGCAAATATTCATGCATTACTCGGGCTTTGAACTCCCATACTTGTACACACACGCCCCAAGTTCATCACACATGGCAGTACTATTTGTAAATGTGTTAAGTTATGTAACAAAATAATTGTAAATGCATAACTGACATTTTTACGAACACGCGCTCAATAATGTTATTTGCAACATTGAATCTATGTATCTCAGTGATATTTAACATCATTTGTTTGCACAGCAACAATGCAACCGAAGTTGTTTTAATCAAATATGAAATAAACGAAATATAACTTTGACATACAGTTACTTAACATTGAACTGTCAATATTGCATCCAGTGTACAGATCATCTCAATTAATACAATGTTTTAGTTTTCGTTCCTGCAATATTTATAAGGAGAGATTATTTTTATTCAAAAACATGTAGATTTTTTTTCACATTTTCTCAAATGTTTGGTCCCCTAATAGTTTAATTGAAATAGGTAATTGAGAATATCATAGAAGAACAAAAACTGTTTTCATAAGGAAAACTTCGTGCGAAACATTTAGAGTTAGCTTTCAGATAATGTCGTCTTAGCATTACTAAAAAATTTGCCCGATTTGAGGTCATTTACACATGAGAACTTGAGATTTCGAGAAACTTCATGACAGATCATTTGTAGTATTTGTTCGCAAATGCATTAAATTATACAATACACATGGAATGTAAATATTAATGACTGACATTATGCAAACGAACAGAGTTGTAATTTTTGAATAATCAAATTGGCGATAAAGTAGTTTTGTGTTTTTAGTTGCATCTGTACGAAAATTTGAACAAAAAAATTGCAGCGGGTTGGGAAGATCTTGCTTAGAGGTGTTTTTATAATCCTATTTCAGAAAAAACTACACGGAAACTACTCGTATTTTAAAAAATGCCATAGAATTAAAGATCTAATGGAAAATAAATTTCGTTAAAAAATCTCTTATCTTCATTAATTTAACTACATAAAGTTGTTCAAATTAACTTTTTCAATTTTTGACAATTTAAAGGTTTTAATGAAAATAGGACCCTAGACAATCTTTATAAACTTGTATAATACAATTCTAGCTTGAAATTTTAAGTAAACAGTTTGATGTCATTTTTGAGAAATTTGTGAAAATGTCATTTGTACTTCATATAAAGTATTCCCTCACAAAACAACAAAAAACTAAAAGATTAGTTTCAAATTCCTAGCGTCTCGAGTCTGGCTTTTGATGGGGGAAGTTCATTGAGGGGAAAAATCGTATGGGTATTTCAATAAAAATGTCGACATTGATTTTCCCCAACCTAACTGCATACTACGTATAGATGAGAAAATAAAAAATGTAGTTCTTAAGCACCTCCAAATCTTAAAATCCTACGCTTGCCGACTTAGTGCATATACGTACGGTTGTGGTCGTGCTGCTCCTCTAGTGTGGCCACGGGTCGTCCCTCGACTGGACAGTCCTTCACTCAGTGGCCACCGGAAGAAAAAGGCGATGCCTGTTACCCCCCCCCCCGCTGTCCCCGTACCCCCCACCCCCGCCTTCGACGACACCCCCTCCCACGCCCGTGTACGTCGCGATCGTCCAGGTGCCCCCTCTGGACTTCACCAGCGAGGACGGGTGGGGGGGGAGGTGGGAAAGAGGATGTGGTAATTAGCCCGAGGTGACGCTCCGAATTGGTTGCAATTAATGCAAAGATAGAATATTGTTGACTAGTTCGAGAATGTTGGCATTTCAACGCATTAATTACGTCACACTCAATACCTGTCGGTCATTTCCGAAACAACTTCGTGGGAACACATTTCCCGTAAATGACATTTAGAGAAATGATGACACCAGAAAGGAAGTTCTGGCATTGATTTTTACCTAAAATAAAGCACTTTTTTACTTAAATAAGCATTGAAAAGGGTTAAGTTTTAAATAGAGGTGCAAAAGGCAAATAAACAAAACCATAATTCGAAAGGAGTTATTGTTCAAAAATCATAATTACTGTAAAATGATTCTGTTTTTTGTAACTCTAAAATGAAAATTCTTCTTAGTGGCACACCGAATTGTGATATAATGACTATCAATTTGTTTCACTCGTAATGCTGTCTCTACGAAATATTATTGTAGCCTGGTTTGAATGACATAAGTGAAAATGGTATAATTAGTTTGGTTCTTAAACTTGTCCTTGCAAGTACTGAGAAGAGAAATGTCCTTGTGATGGATGGGAGGCAGGTAGAATTGAATTCCTTATGCATCTATCCTCCATAAATCTTAAATCTATATATATAAAAGAAAGTCGTGTTAGTTACACTATTTATAACTCAAGAACGGCTGTACCGATTTGGCTGAAAATTGGTGAGCAGGAAGCTTAGAACCAGGAGACGGACATAGGATACTGTTTATTCCGTTCGACAGCGTTCCTGTGTGAGAACGCACGTTTTTGCACGTTTTTGCACGTTTTCGCACGTTTTCGCACGTTTTCGCACGTTTTCGCACGGTTTCGCGTGATTTCACATGTTAGCGGTCATTGTTGCCTGTTGTAACCCATTGTTGTAACGCCTCACTGATAACAGAAGGCGATAATGAAAGCCGCCTTTCGTTTGCCGTTATATCTATATATAGTCGTGTTAGTTACACTATTTATAACTCAAGAACGGCTGTACCGATTTGGCTGAAAATTGGTGAGCAGGAAGCTTAGAACCAGGAGACGGACATTGGATACTGTTTATTCCGTTCGACAGCGTTCCTGTGTGAGAACGCACGTTTTTGCACGTTTTTGCACGTTTTCGCACGTTTTCGCACGTTTTCGCACGTTTTCGCACGTTTTCGCACGTTTTCGCACGTTTTCGCACGTTTTCGCGTGATTTCACATGTTAGCGGTCATTGTTGCCTGTTGTAACCCATTGTTGTAACGCCTCACTGATAACAGAAGGCGATAATGAAAGCCGCCTTTCGTTTGCCGTTATATCTATATATAGTCGTGTTAGTTACACTATTTATAACTCAAGAACGGCTGTACCGATTTGGTGAGCAGGAAGCTTAGAGCCAGGAGACGGACATAAGATACTGTTTATCCCGTTCGACAGCGTTCCTGTGTGAGAACGCACGTTTTCGCGTGATTTCGCATGTATTCGCGTGATTTCACACGTTTTTGCGTGATTTTCGCGGGTTTTCGTATGTTTGGGCGGAACGGAGTTCTCTGTTAAGGCGGAACAGAGTTCGCCGGGTCAGCTAGTGAAAGATATTTTTCCTGTTATCGAGTCTCCATTTCCAAAGAAAGACTACGCGGTGGTGCTTTCCTTTTATCAGTACTTGCAGGTATGTTTTCAGCTTGATGGAGATCGGTGCCAGGAAAAGACGGAAATTAATGACGAAAAATGAAGAAAAAAAGTCAAACCAAGGCAAAATATGTAAAGTAGACATCACAAGTTAAAACAGGCAAAGTGAGAATCATTTAAAATAACCTCGAAGTACAGTTAAGTGATACCTATTGTTAACAATCATAACATTAATAAAAAAGACATTTGCCAAACTTCCGGGCTCTGAGTTGAAATGGTCTTTTAAAGAGGCAAAGGGGCATTTTTACCAGGTAAGCATACTCCCAGGCTGTTCTTAAAAATCCCTCTTCTTCAATTTTTGCTTTCTCGCCTTGCTATGTGTATTGGTAGTAAAGGGAAAAAATTGAAATGCTACGGTCAAAAACGGTTTTTCTTTCTTTCTCGCTACTGCTTACGCAATTTAATGCTGCGGGAGATAACTGCGAGCTTAAGAAAAACTCGTATTGGCGGGCCCTGCTGACGAAAAAGAGGATAAATCTTGTTCCCATGTATAGGAAATTACTTCCTCTAACACTTTGTGTAGTCAGAATCCATGTTTTGTGGATCCTTGATACCGAAAAATCCATTGACGGGAAAACGCCTGTCGGACCGTCGGTCTGTGGTCAACGCTAGCGCGTAAATCGTTCAGCAAATTTTCTCCAAAATTGATATTCCCCAATCGATCTTGCAGAAGTCGTGCCATCGTGAATTTTAAAACGAGATTTCCCCTGGGATATTTTCAAAATTGAAAAAACATTAGTTTTTTTTTTTTTTTTTTTTTGTTTAAATTTGTTGACGGATAGGGAAAAGGACGCTTAAGAGAATGGTGTAGGTCATTATAATCCCTGATTTTTCAAAAATTGGAAAAGTTAAATTTCTTTCTTTTCTGTTCTTTGAAGACAAATTTTGAAATAAGGCCATGCGCAAGTTTTCGAGATTTTGAGTATTTTTCGCATAATTTTGCCTGAAATATAGAGAATTTTTAATTTTTTAAAACGTTTTTTCTCAAATGCGGCAACAAATATTTTGATTTAATTTTGACCTCGAATAGCGTAAAGGATGCTTTAGAGAATCTGGCAGGTCTTATTTTCGTTCAAATCCATTTTCTTTCGAAAATAGCTAAACTTTTTTTTCTCTTTCTACTACTACAGTTATGACGATAATATTTTTTCTTAATGAAATGTGTTCATCAAAAATAGTCCTCAAATAAGAGGATAATGTTCAATTTTTTGCAAATAAATATGTTTGCGTAATTTTCGCCAAACAATTTTAAATTTTTAAACTATTTTTGTTATCAACAAACGAAATCTTTTAATTACTTTTGAGCTCCGATAGCCTAAAGGACGCTTAAGATAATGGGACAAGTCTCGTGTTCGTTAAAACCCCTAATTATTCGAAAATTGAAAAATTCAATTTTTTAGGCGTTTTTCTACAGCTACAATTAGGAAGATTTTTTCTAAAGGAAGTGTGTTCATCAGAAATAATTCTTCAAATAAGGTTAGGCTCAATTCTTGGAAAATATGAATGTTTTTTGCGTAAATTTGCACGTAACCGGCAAATTTTAAATTTGAAACAATTTTCTCAGAAACGGCTCCAATTTTTTTCCTTTATTTCTTTTCACGTATGTAGCAAAGAACGGTGAAGAAAGTGGCTCGTCCCATTTTGCGCGCACTCTGTATTTTCGAAAATTGAAAAAAATATCGAAACGGTTAATACGAATTTCCCGCGCTTCGTTTGAGGCTGTGTTGTCACACATTGCTCTCTGATTAACAAGCAGATAAATTACGTAAATAACATATCTATTATTTATGTTAAAAACGGAATTGATAAATAACGTATTATAATAATCATAAAGTTACTGTAATGTGCTTAAAGTTAAATGATCTTATCCAACACAGCACTAAGCGTTGGATACTTTTGTAGTATTTGCCTCAAATTTACACGCTTATTCACGTAGACACATTGTGAAAGATAGAGCCAGAAGGGAGTAATATTTAACTGCCATAAATATAGATTTGTTTATAATCCTATTCGTTCTTCAGGTAGCATAATGAATTAAAATTATATGAAGATATACGGGAAACAAAACTTTAAATTATCAAAGTAACACTGGAAAGACGAAATGGTTTTCCCTCTACGTGATTATACTTTCTTCAGTATCAGACATGTATGTTTTCAGTTGCGTTTGGTCGTGGTTAATTTAGGTTTTCTGATTTCTAAAGAAAGTATTGTTTACAACTTTGTGGTTAGTAACACACGCACACACAGGGAGTTATATATCAAGTGATTTTGATCAATGGCGTTAAAGTACCCCCCTGATGAGCAAATCACTGCTGTATTCCTCCTGGGAAATTATAGATTTTGTTTTAACAGCCCGTTTCTCATCGGATGACGATCCAATGTTCTTAATACATCTATTTATTCAAACGTTGAGTTTTGTTTCTTATGCAGACCATTAACAATTTAGATTAACGGACAGTAAGTACTGCTAATAAGTTGTGGAGACGTTCTTAAGATGGTCTCACAGGACTTAAGATACAATGCAGTGGCGGCACGTGGTGATGCCATTAGGATGTGCAACTTTTCGCGTCTTTCTCCCCTTCTCTGTCTCTCACACTCACTCTCACACTCCCTCACTCTTTCTCACACACATATATACATAGGCATACATTGTATGCACACACACATATACAAGTATATATATTCATTTACATAAATAATGACAATTGAACACAAATCAACTTATGAAGTCTCATAGCATGCTGAGCAGTACCTTTCATCAGCAGTGAGGGTTGCCCGCATTTTTTTTCCCAACATCCTCTTCGACATCACTCGGCAAGGACCCCTCCGAAATATTTACTACTAGGGGCGGCTTACCACGTGTCGACTCAGTACGTAGTATTTTTTTTCCCAACATCCTCTTCGACATCACTCGGCAAGGACCCCTCCGAAATATTTACTACTAGGGTCGGCTTACCACGTGTCGACTCAGTACGTAGTATTTTTTTCCCAACATCCTCTTCGACATCACTCGGCAAAGACCCCTCCGAAATATTTACTACTAGGGTCGGCTTACCACGTGTCGACTCAGTACGTAGTATTTTTTCCCAACATCCTCTTCGACATCACTCGGCAAGGACCCCTCCGAAATATTTACTACTAGGGTCGGCTTACCACGTGTCGACTCAGTACGTTCCAAAATCACAAAGTCCATTCGATGCGGTCTGTTTTCAGCATTTTTCTGTGACTTTTTCATTAAAGTCTTTGATTTCTTGCGTTTAATATTTTCAACACTATTCATTGTTACACAAACACGCTTGACAGAATAACGAACTCTCTCACTTCGGTTTATCAAAACACATTTAGACGTACCCTAATACATACGTTTACAAAATACATTTGGGTTTTGAATACTTCAGAATGAATTTGTAAATGCAACTCAGTTTAAAACACAAGAGAATATGTACACAATATTCAGTCAACATTCTCATGAACGCAACTGTACAGCATATGCTTTCGCGTCTCGCGCGCCAGCGAAAAATGCTATTTTGGAAGGGATTAAGCTCATTTAATTGGAGACATATCTCACACTTTCTTCGTTCAATGTCACATTTACGTCTCTTAAAAACTTGTGCTAACCGCGTGTGTTATCTTCGAGACTTGTCAAGGCACTCGCGGAGATCGCCACTACGTCTGCGCAGTAATATTCGCATGGATGGCCGAGTGCTCTGTCCGTCCAATAAGTCACCCTCTCTCTTTCCCCTCCAGCCCCGTGGCAGCTTATGACGCCCTTTCCTCGTTCGCATTTCCCGAGTGTGCTCCGGCTGGCTTTCACGAAGCTGCGATTGACTGTCCGCCTCCCAATGAAGGGCATTGGGAGGTGGACTGTCAATCGCAGTTTCGTTGATTGACATCGCAGCTTCGCGATTGACAGTCCGCCTCCCAATGCCCTTCATTGGGAGGCGGACAGTCAATCGTAGCTTCCGAACGGCGCGTGTTTTGGAATCTCATGTTTCGTATTTCTGAGAGAATTTGTATTCCACTCTTGTTAAGAAATGTTTAAGAGAAATTGCACCGAATTAATTTCGGTGTGCACATGCGAACGTGCGAACACCCACGAATCGCCACTGATGTAATGAAAAGCACATGATTAAATTATTCATGCATTTTTTAATTTTTTTTAATTTTATTTATTTTGCGTCAAAAACAGTTAAAACTGTGTGTGACGTGCTGTGTTGAAGTGAATTATTAACTATAAAACATTAACATTGTTCGTTCAATACTTCTTATCAATCGAGGTTCCGAATTTCCCAGATACGTTTACTCGCCGCTACGGAACTCGTGAATTTATCTGTAAACTCAGCATCTCACGTAGTAAGAGTATTACTTTCGATTAAATCGTAACATATCATACTGCCACATGGAATCCTTGCCCACTGTAACAATAGTTTCCCGTTGAAATGTGTGTCTCCTTTAATGCAAGTCAAATGAAATCGACGTATTTCCCAAGAAACTTTTACTATATAATTAAACGCACACGTCAATAATAATAATAATAATAATAATAATAAAGGAACTCTTTAATAGATCGTAATAATTCTGCCTCTTCATTGAACTTTCACCCTCCTATTGCAGTAGCGCATTCTGATTGGGATCACCCACAGCTAGAATTGAAATCTCATGCCCACCATCCCTCTCTGACTTGTGGAACTCTCCATGAACGATAGGAGTACATTAATATTTAGTTCGATCCTAACGAATCATTCAGCAAATAGCATTTTGCAATGTTTATTAGCGTCAGTTTCAATACTCGTACTACCGTTTAATTTTTGTGCTGGTCATGACGTTCGTATCCCCAATTGTATTCAGAATGCATGGTTCGTGATGTGAAATAATGTTAATTATTGTATAGGTCACTACGTATGAGAGATTACTGCTGGTGACTGTGCTCTTCTTTTACTTTTTCTCTACCGCTTACGCAGTAGTGAAAGTTATGTAATCCTGCGCGAAAAGACGGCGAATTTTCAGCAAAAAAAACAACTCTTTATTATAGGGCCCTGGTAACGAAAAAGTGGATAAACCCAATTTCTCAATGTAGAAAAAGAATCCTCTATGACGTGATGTAGCTAGAATCCTTGTTTTGTTGGTCCTTGATACCGAAAAATCGAATGACGGTAAAACGTCTGTCTGTCCGTCTGAACAACGCTCGTGGCTAAACCGATCAAGCCGATTTTCTCCAAAATTGATATTCCCCAATCGATCTGGCTGATGTCGCGGCCTCTTCAATTTGAAACCAGTTTTCATTTTGTGGGGAACTTTACATGAAGACCCTGGGACATTTTTAAAATGTTAAAAGAATGGCTCCATCAATTTTGATTAAATTTTGTTGTTGGGGGTGAGTGAAAGACGTTTAAGAGAATGGTGCAGATCTCATTTTTGTTAAATCTCTGATTTTTCTAAAATTGAAAAGAAATCAAAATTTTTTCGGCGTCTTCCTTCAAATAAAATATTAAAGAGTTTTTTCCATAATGAAATTTGTTCTCTTAATGAAACTTGGGATGGTGGAAACTTGGATCTTTTTTTCAAAGGTTTTTACTAACATACCGTCGGCCACTAAAATCGCAATGTGCTTTTACAAAACACAATCCTTTATAAAATAAATAGTTTCTTTAATGTGAATGTCATCTTTCTTCAAACAAAATCTAGAAAATCCGAAAATTTTCTACATTTACACCCTCCGTAACTCTGGAGCCGTTTACTCTAGCAAGATTACACACGGGACCATTTTTGTTTGTAATTTAATGAAGATTGTTTTTCTATAAGACAGTTTTTGCACTAAACCCTGTAGTTTTCGAAATATTTAAGAAAAACTGATAAACACTACTAATTTACATCTCCCCCCCCCCAAGCCTGGCGCTCAAATTAGTGTAACTTTTTACCAAACAATATATGGACTGTACAACAATATACAAACAATATACAAACTGTATTCAACAATTTGTAGTTGAAGGGCAACTTTTAGTTTGGCTGTTGAGGTTAGGCCGATTTTTTTTTTTTTGACTAATTGCACTGTACCAAGGTGTATTATCTTTTTCATTTGTCGTTGCCAGACTCGTTGAGGAACGTCATGGTTTTCGATTGTTGTCAATATTAAAAAAACATCAAAGAATTGTGACAAGATAGATGTTCATGATCTTCACGGAGAGATGGAGATGGGACGGTAGTGTCAGGGCGTAGGGGCAAGACGAGAAACTGGATACTGGAAATTGAAGAACTGAATTTGGAAAGTGCATCTGGGATAAAAAATATGTGAAAGATGGCGAGATCAGAAGGGAAGCTGGAGAGAAATGTATCTGGTTGTCACCTCCAAGACTGCGGATGCCGTTTCATCACCAGGGAAGAAACAGATGAACTAAAATATTTGTTCACGGTTAAGATTTGTTGTATTTTAAAAATTAAATAATAATATATTGGACGATTTTTATCTTGATTTTGTAATGTAGAGATTTTTGGAAAATTTGTAGAAAATATTAGAACCATTCATGGCGGGCGGGAGTCGTATAATTTCTTTGAATGGTTTAAATTAAATAGGGAATAAAATAGTTAAGAGGGGAAGACCCGAACCGTTAGCAACATTTTAAATTTGGAAAATAGTTTTTTGTTCTTAAACCACACATAAAGCTTATCTACAAAAGCATTTCTCATCTACGAAATTTGAAACCTATGTCTGTAAAGTTATTTGCTTATGCATTCTAAACCTTAGCATTATTTTTTTCCTTGGTTCCCAGTTTGCTGTATCGCTCGAGACTCCGTATAAACGGGCGACATCACATACACCTACAACAAAATGAATATCAGTGTTGAACGATATATAACGAAAATGTTAATATTAATAATTTGAACAAAAAGAGAAGGTAGGGCTTTAATGTATATTACTTCCTCTAAAACGTTCTGTAGAGTAATTCATGTTTTGTGAGTCTTTAATACCGAAAAAATGGTTTGCGGCAAAAGTACGTCTGTCCGTCAATCAGTCTGTCCGTCAATCAGTCTGTCCGTCAGTCAGTCTGTCCGTCAGTCAGTCTGTCCGTCAGTCTGTCCGTCAGTCTGTCCGTCAGTCAGTCTGTCCGTCAGTCAGTCTGTCCGTCAGTCAGTCTGTCCGTCAGTCAGTCTGTCCGTCAGTCAGTCTGTCCGTCAGTCAGTCTGTCCGTCAGTCAGTCTGTCCGTCAGTCAGTCTGTCCGTCAGTCAGTCTGTCCGTCAGTCAGTCTGTCCGTCAGTCAGTCTGTCCGTCAGTCAGTCTGTCCGTCAGTCCGTCTGTCCGTCAGTCAGTCCGTCTGTCCGTCAGTCAGTCCGTCTGTCCGTCAGTCAGTCCGTCTGTCCGTCAGTCAGTCCGTCTGTCCGTCAGTCAGTCCGTCTGTCCGTCAGTCAGTCCGTCAGTCAGTCAGTCAGTCCGTCAGTCAGTCAGTCAGTCCGTCAGTCAGTCAGTCAGTCCGTCAGTCAGTCAGTCTGTCCGTCAGTCAGTCAGTCTGTCCGTCAGTCAGTCAGTCTGTCCGTCAGTCAGTCAGTCTGTCCGTCAGTCAGTCAGTCTGTCCGTCAGTCAGTCAGTCTGTCCGTCAGTCAGTCAGTCTGTCCGTCAGTCAGTCAGTCTGTCCGTCAGTCAGTCTGTCCGTCAGTCAGTCTGTACGTCAGTCAGTCTGTCCGTCAGTCAGTCTGTCCGTCAGTCAGTCTGTCCGTCAGTCAGTCTGTCCGTCAGTCAGTCTGTCCGTCAGTCAGTCTGTCCGTCAGGCAGTCTGTCCGTCAGGCAGTCTGTCCGTCAGGCAGTCTGTCCGTCAGGCAGTCTGTCCGTCAGGCAGTCTGTCCGTCAGGCAGTCTGTCCGTCAGTCAGTCTGTCCGTCAGTCAGTCTGTCCGTCAGTCAGTCTGTCCGTCAGTCAGTCTGTCCGTCAGTCAGTCTGTCCGTCAGTCAGTCTGTCCGTCAGTCAGTCTGTCCGTCAGTCAGTCAGTCTGTCCGTTAGTCATACTGTCCGTCAGTCCAGTATGTCCGTCAGTCAGATCTCTCCGTCAGTCAGTCTCTCCGTCAGTCAGTCTCTCCGTCAGTCTCTCCGTCAGTTAGTCTGTCTTGTCAGTCAGTCTGTCCGTCAGTCTGTCCATCAATGTCTGACTGTCCGTCAGTCAGTCGGTCCGTCAGTCAGTCAGTCGGTCCGTCAGTCAGTGAAGGCAGTCTGTCCGTCAGTCGATCTATCCGTCAGTCTGACCGTCAATCGGTCCGTCTGTCCTTCAGTTAGTCTGTCCGTCAGAGGGTCTATCCGTCTGCCCTCCCGTCTGTCTCACCATTATTTTCATATTCACACTAACGTAAACACGATTTATATATACTCTAATAATTTTTGTTACAAAATACGTCTCAAATACGTTTCCTTTAAAAGTAGTTGAAAATGCCACATTTTCATAAAGATCAAACGACACTGTCTAAAAAACGGCTCAATTCTTTTTCTTTTAGCTGTTTCTACGTGTAGTACTAACTGCACTTATAAACAAAGAAAAATATAATATTTTTTAATTAAAGAATATATACCTTTAACCATCTAGTATGTTTCTTGTTATCTTTCCAATAAATACGAAGGTGTAGCCGCTCTTCAAGAACTTTGTACTCTTGGTAGACCGGGTGTTTGACCAGAATGTTTATTCCTTGATCAGGGATACTATATCGCAGTAACCGTTTGTAACGTTTAAGACTCACGTTAAGTCAAGACTGCTCCTCCGAGGTCCCTGGAGCGAGTTGCCACCAGCGCCTTGGCCTCGCGCGCGCATGCCTCACTGCGCTGCTCACACTGGGTGAGCCACTCCCCGCTGCCCCCAACGACATCGACGGCCAGCGCCCACCACCGCCCCTCCCCCGCCCGTTCGCGCAGCAGCAGCCCGCGGAAGCCCTGGTGGCGCTGCCACAGCGCGGCCAGCACGCGCCGCCCCGCACGCAGCTGCGCCCCAGCCACGTCTCCCTCCGGGCGGCTGCTGCCGGAGCTCCCGCCCGCACGCGCTCGCCTCCCGCCGCTCCTCTGTTCCTCCAGGAGCTTCTGCGAACGTCGCTCGCCTTCCAGGTCTTCCTTAGAGCGCCTCTGCGGTTGCCCCTCGAGTTTGACATCGACAAAGAACGTAGATGGCTGGTAGCTTACCCGTTTCTTTTTAACTCTTTGATCTGACGCCACATGTGTTTCAGATTGCGTAAGATTATCCAGATCTATATTACCCCTCTCACTGTTTTCCAAATTGCTTTTCTGGAGGTTGGTATATAAAAACTGGTTTTCTCGCAAGACATTCTGAATTGCGTCTACAATTTTACCATCTCTTATATTTCCAGTTTGAAATCTTTGCCACCCTCGGCCTTGCTTGAAGGCGTGGTTCTGTTGCAGTCGATAATTTTTTTGGTTATCTTTCTTACAGTTATGAATTTCTGGTGTCCTTCCAATAGATAGCACGACTGGCGCGGAAGA